>JANPWX010000095.1:2579051-2593144 GCA_024734555.1 Trochalopteron elliotii
CCTGGTGTCGTGGAAGGTGTCCCTGCACATGGCAGGGGGATTGGAATGAGATGGGCTTTAAGGTTCCGCCCAACCCAGACCATTCCGTGATTCTCCGAAATGGTGTGCAGGAATGAGGAGCAGCATTTCACAGAGCCACTCACACAGAGATGACACTGACTTTGTTGTGGTGATGTTCTGCTCTGTTAATTGGTTAATTACATACATCCTCTTGGTTTTAAGGAGAAAAAGTATGAGACAGTGCTGTATTCTCAAAACTACTATTTTAAACCAGGACTGATATTAGCACCATGCTCTAATCAACTGAGCTAATCTCAGGGTCATATTTGGGTCAGTCCAGGGTGTAGTTAAACCATAACCACAGGTTAAGATTGTAACACAGTGCTGTTACTTAGTTGCTAACCAAACATCCTGGCATACTGGTAACATACCAGCATTATGTTAATACTGGCATTTCTGGTAACAGGATGGCAGAATAGTGAATTGAGGTGCAAGAGAGCTGTGGTGTAAATTCATCAGCTGTTATGATGATACATATTTCTTGTAAAAATGTTATGTGTGCAGGCAGGGTAAACATCCCCTAAAAATGAAGAGGTGCTGCTTGTGCCCCCCCACACCAGGAATCAAATGGCATTGCTGTCAGGTGAGATGTAACGTTAGTGGACTTCATTAAAAATACTGGGGTTCATTTTGGAATCAAATTATCTTTTCACCATCACCTGAGTTTTTTCTTTTTCTAAAAAGGCAAAGCCCAAAATGTTCAATTTTGAATGCCCAAGGCAAAAACCTTTTCCTTGCTTAGACACTAAAACACAGCATGTTCATTGCTATAGATGCTGCATGATCTTAAGTATCACATTTGGTGTTCTGCAGAACTGCAGATGTTCTGTTGGCACAGGATTTCCAGAAAACTGACCTAAATATTTATTTCAGATCTTAATAAAAAATATCTCAGTTTGCACTGGTGATGAAAATTGAGAAAAAAAGGCCCTGCAAAATTAAGAACCATTAAGCAGACATACTTAATATCCCCACATCCATGTCTGGACTTCAAAGGAGAGTGGCACAACTGATACAGAAGGTGCTATTCAGCAGCCCGGGGTGTTTTAAGAGTGATTTATAGCCAAAATCCCTCTGTAACTGGGGGGATGTCTGCACCACAGGTGTTTGGAACTTGGACTGTGTTGGATCAGTTCAGGAGGAGCTATTTATCATTACTTTGCATTCACCGAGGGGCAGAAAATTCATGTGCAGGGCAGGTGGAAGGTGTTTGACAGTGTTCTGAGTTATTTCTACTTTTCTCTTGAGGTTTTTCTCATCTTATCTCTTGATAGAGTCTGCCCTGAGGACAAGGACTTGAACTGAACCAGAGTTTAGATCTTTATTTTCACCCTTTTAGGATGCTTGCCCTCTGCTTACAGCAGTTTTTGAGTCATTTTTCAGAGTCCTGATATTAAGCATGTGCTTATTTTATACAGATAGGGATCAGATTTTGAGTACCTACTAGCTAACTCTTTTTCCTATCTGTTGAAAAATTGTTCATGCTGGTCCTTAACAGCACAGAAGGCACAGGCAGATTTAGTTGTGTGCAGTGCCTGCTCATTGCAGCTCTTGGTGCTTGCAGAGGAGGTGTGTTCCCAAAATAAATGCCTTGTGTTGCTGATTTTATTTTTTTTCTGAGAATGTCAGGTTGTTGAAGGGTTTTTGGATGATGTGTTCTGCCCTTCTGCTCCAATGAAACTGGAAGTTTGCCATGGAGGAGGCAGAACCTTATCCAGCAAGGAAAAGTGGGCAGAGTGTAGATTTGGTAGAGCTGTGTAGTGTTTTCCTGGGTGCTGAGAGGCAGAGGCATAGTTGGAAATAAGGGTTGGATGTAGAATTCTGTAAAAATTTGTAGATGGAGTTCTGACTTAAAGGGAATATTGGAACTTAAAATCTAAAAATAAGTATGGATTTTAAATTATTATGTAAGTTCTCAGGGTCGGTTAGAAAAAATACTGTTTTCTGATTGGAAGCATCAGTTTGATATCATGATGGGGTCATCTGTGGTTCCTGTGATGGATCTGACAATCCAGAACATGTTTGTTATCAGTTCAGCTGAAGGAGACACAGAGGCTCATGGAAAGACCCCCTGAGCAAGGCTGGAAGGTGCTGAGGCAGCTTATGCTCTGTGTGAAACCAATTTCCTGCAGTTATCCAGCTGGAGAGGGCTGGCAAGAAGACAATGGATCTCAAAAAATAAATGTGATTAGGTTAATTCAGAGGAAACTGATTTAGATTTCCCTGCTGTGGCCATGAATTACCCTGCAGCCCCGTCCTGCAGATCAGCTGTTTTACACACTCACTTTGCACTCACAGGAAGCATTTTCTGGTGTGCAAACCTTGAATCCACATTCCCTAAGGCACAAGGTGAGAGATCATCTCTGGCTCACATATTTTATTAATGTGGAGAACCATGTGAGATTTTAGACCAAGTCTTTTCCCTGACTTTCAGCAGGAATTGTACAGCAGTCCTGGGGCTGTGTTTGCCCAAGCAAATGGGTACCAAGGCATGGGTGAAAGTTGTAAATAATATCTACACCTCTAGATAAGTTACACTTGCAAAGATTTCTGGTGTGCAGACAAGGCTTTTGTGAGCCAGGCAAGCTGTACATTTTACCAAATTCTTCACTTTTGCCCTGGTAAAAACATTATTTTAAAATAATAATAAAAGAGCTGGGGTTTAGCATGGTTTAATTGCTGGCTGCTCCTTAGAGTAATTTTATTTCCTTGCCAAAGGCTTGTATGACTTTGAAGAATGTTCAGCTGGCTGCTGAAATCTTAACTGAAACAATGCATTTTCATCAGTTTAAACTGGCCCAGTTTAGTAAATTGAAGGATTTTGAGTCATTCATTGTTTCAGAAATCCCCTTGTAAAGAAAAGGAACAAATCTGCTACAATTCTCTATTCGCAGCTCGTAACTAATCTGAGGTAGCCTTAACCAGGCTTTTGTCTTTTCTGTGGAACTAACTCTGCCTCCATGAGCTTTCTGTTCCCTCTCAGCCACTTTTATTTACAGTTCGGATTACTTGGCATGTTTTTGAAATGTACCAAAAAGCTTTTCAGCTAAGGCTGATTTGGCTGTGGGCTATGTAAAGCAAAACCTTCATATTTTCTGAAGTCTTGGCTCTCCCCATTGTAAGAAGAGTTTTGGTGGTCTGGTAATGGCAGGCACAGTGTGCTACAGTGCCTGGGGCTTTTTCATTGCTATTGTTGTGAGCACAAGTGTTGTGCCAAGCTCTGCCATGCTTGTACATAGAGTGGATTTCTACGTGGTTTTTAAATAGATAGATACTGAAGAGAGAGGTTTTACAAGAATACGTAGTGACAGAAAAAGCAGGAATGGCTTCAAACTGAAAAAAAGCAGGCTTAAATTAGATAAGAGAGAGCAATTCTTGGCTGTGAGGGTGGGGAGGCCCTGGCACAGGTTGCCCAGAGAAGCTATGGCTACCCCAGTCCTGGAAGTATTCAAGGCCAGGCTGGATGGGGCTCTGAGCAACCTTGGTCTAGTGGAAGCTGCACTGTCTGCAGCAGGGAGTTGAAAGAAGATGATCTTTAATCAGTCTTCCCAATTCAGGCCATTCTGTGATACTATTCTATATATTCTGTGTATTTTGGTGAAGATTGGTGATGTTCTCTTTCTGTTGTAGTGCATGAAGGCAGCCCACTGGGGGAACTCCACCGCTGCGTCCGCGACGGTATCAGGATTAACGTCCACATCCGAACCTTCAAAGGGCTTCGTGGAGTCTGCACAGGGTTTTTGGTTGCATTTGACAAATTCTGGAATATGGTAATTATTGCTCCATCCCTTGATTTGTATCTGTTATATTGAAAGCTTGAAATTTGCAACTGGTTTAAGCAAATGACATATGAGGAAGGTTAATGTGGTTTTGTGGTTCACAAATTAATTTGCTCTGGTACTGAGTGCTGGGTTTCAGACTTGAGTGGTACTTGGTGTTGGACTGGTACATCTGGGAGGTACCCAACATCTTAGAGAGGTTTTAGGTGAGGCATAAGCTTTGAAGAGTTCCCAACATCTTCAGAGGTTTTGTATAAGAACATGGGAAGGTGGAATATGAGGAATATCAGAAGCTTCCAGAACTTTCTCTGCAAAACCCAGTCTTTCTATAGTGGTGGGTGCTTCTCTGATTTCTTTCACTAACATCACTGAGCTGCCAGTGACAAAAGCTTTTCCCTGTTTTCTACCTTGTGAAGATCTTAAAGACAGTAGATAGAAAAGCAGCTATTAGATATCTGTGAGCCTGAAGGTGTGAAAAGTTTGGGAGTGGGGAGGAGGGAAGGATTTTGCACGCAAGGATCACAGAGATTTTGCAAGTAATGCAGAATGAACTTTGCTGCTGCTTTTATACCTCAATACAATTTAGATGATTAACAAACCAGCTCCAAAGCACAACTTGTTCCTGGAATGGATTTTCTCTCAGAACATAATTTCATAATGCTTTGACACAAAGCTGGTCCAAAGCTGCTTCATGTTTTATTTTAATTTTGATCTTTCTGTTTCTTTTATCTTTTTTTAGGCCCTGACAGATGTGGATGAGACTTACAGGAAACCAGTAATGGGCAAAGCCTTCTATGCAGAGCCTCAGCTCTCACTGACCCGAGTAGGTGACAACTCCTGTTTTCCTTCTGATTAGCATCTCCTTTTTCAAAGTAATAAAAGAGGAGCATTGATTTGGAGCCCATGTTTACATTTGAAATATTTTGCCTCCTTTTATTAGAGATTACTCTAAAGTAACTTGAACTGAGCAAAAAAAAAAATAGCCCAAATGTTTTCTGATCTTTCTGAAAATGTTTTAGTAGTTCAGTGTTACTAAAGCTCCACTTTAGAATCAGATCAGAGTTGCTGCCACCGCTTAAGGTAACAGGCTGAGCTTCTAGAAGCTCACTCTGTGAGTTTTGATGTGGGATTTGTTCTGTGTGGTTTTTTCACCTGTGGCTGATCAGGTCCATGTTTGTCTTGCCAGGGAATGTGGCAGAGCATTCCTCTGGTACTGAAGTTCTTCATGGCACAGTCTATGTCTGCAGCCAGAGAAACAACTCAGTTCTTTGGTCACTTGAGCTTCCAGTCTGGGTACTGTGAAGCCCAAGATCTCCAAAGGTCTCCATTCTCTAGGACCCAGCTGCAAATAGAGTTGTTTACCACATTGACAACTGAAGAGATGATAGATGAACTTCTGAACAATGAAGGGAAAAAAAATGTGACAGGGCAGTGCCCATTGAATGGCAACAGCTCCAGGCCTTTTGAACATCAGAGAAGCATCACAAAAACATTTAAACTGTTTCATTGTGAGGAGTTTGCTTTCAAATTCCTGCCAGTTAAATCTGTTTTCTGATAGATCCCACCCTTCCTTTTTTTAAAGATTAGTTAAAAATAATCAAGTTGTCATTGTTCCTTTAGCTCACTCTCACAAGCATTGGTGTTCCATCCTGTTGCTGGGAAAAGAGAGGCTAACCAAAAATCTCATGTCATTATTTCATAAAAGCCTGTCTGCTGCCAGAGTAAAAGCAATTTCTTTTCCAGTTTCAGCACCATGTATTCTTAGATTAATGAGTTCATACAGTGCTTTGGGTCTGTTGCTGTAGCTTTTATTTTTCCGTTGTTTGTGGTCTGCTTGCCTCCCAGAATACCCACATGTCATCTTCTAGTTTGTTTTGGGGAGCACAAAAGATCCCTCAGTTTTTCAGTGTACAGACTTTGCTAATGGAGGCCCCTTATCTTAGGGATTCATGACACAAGGATGGAAATCTCTCTAAAACTGACATTAAAAGAACATGGGGAAAAGTCAGCTGTAGGAGCAACTTGGCATCTCTGTTTCTCCTGACCAAAGTTAAAGGCTACCACACAGCAGTGTTGCTCCCCAAATTAAATTCCTTGGTGCTCACATCCATGACCATGCAAGGGACTCCTTCACCTGTCACTGTTTGACTTTGGTAAGCAGACGTGGTCTTTATTGCTGGTGGAGATTTGTGTCTTGTGAGCTGATTTGGGATTGTACATGAAAATACAATGTAGAAGTGTGGAGCAAGTGGCCTCTCTAGTTTTACTAGTGTGGTCACAGATACAACTATCCTTTTACAGCTGTTTGACAGACTGAAGCTGCAGGAATCCTCGGGGAAGAAGGGAGCTGACTCAAAGACTGTCTCAGAGCAGCTGGCCCTGACAAATGACTCTCAGACGCTGAGTTCGAAAGCTGGATCTGGACGAGGGAGAGCAGAAGAGGAGCGTGAGAGGCAGAAACACCTGGGCAGAGGTGGAGAGAAGAAGAGCCCAGGTGACAGGAGTGAAGCTGATGTGGGCAGCAGGACTGCCCACACAGAGGAGGCTGGGGCTGGGGGGGCCCGGGCAAGGAGCCAGTCCCGGAGGAGAAGGAGGCCCAAGGTGGATTATCAGCAGGTCTTCACACGCCACATTAACCAGATCTTTATCCGAGGGGAGAATGTCTTGCTTGTCCATTTAGCACATTGACTTGGCTGAGCCTTTGTCAGAGTATTTATTTGATAGCATGAACTTGCTGCTGCAGCTCCCATTGCTATTTAGAGTTGTCATTGAGTAGGATGGTACCGTGGCTGGTTTCCCATTGCCACCACAAGGTAGGGGAAAGAATTGTATCTTGAGCATCCTGGGCTTGATGCCAAAGCAGCCTCCTTAGATCCCTGTTGGGGGTCTCAGGAGAAGGTCAGCAATGCAGCTGTTTCTGTGATGTGGGGGACTTAAGCACAGATCCCACTGTTTCTTAAAAACAAGCTAAATGGAGAGGGTTGTAAGAGTATTTTGGTGTACTCTGTTACAGGAGCTGCTTGTGGCACACATTTAAGGATAAGATCTGGACCTGCAATAAATCAGAAATGCTCTTTTGCACATTCTGAGTAATATCAAGAGGAAATTGCTAGTGAAACCAACACTTTATCTGCTGCTCTTACATGGATGTTCTCTTTTCCAGACATAATTCTAACAGTCATTTTGAAATTGTTTATAAAACATTGGAGTCACATCCTGCTGGTGGCTACTGGCCTCTTTGCCATAGCTAGCTCTGTAGTGCCCTGCTCTTTTAATGTGGGTGATGGCAGGACTGTAACTTATTTCCTGTATCAAAGCATGGGCTCTCTTTGTAATGCTGTGCTTTGGCCCTGTGTCACCAGCAAGCAGATGATGTAGCTGATCCAGAGACCTCCCTGTTTAGAGTTTGTCTGTGGGTGAAGATGGAAAACTATCCTTTTATATTTCACTCACTTGGTACTTAGTGTAACAGTGAAGCTGGCAAAGGTTGTGTTTTTCTCAGATGTGTTTGTGCTGAGCACACCTGTCCTGTATGTAAACACCTTTCAGGCTCCCTCTATTGAAACCAGAGCTGCTGTGTCTCCAGCAGTTCTCATGGAGCAGAAATCTTCATGGGTCTTTCCTGTTCATGTGAGGGATGCATCATCTAATTCCATTTGAGCTTTGGAGATGTGCCTGAAAAGGTTTTGAAGTATAGAAGTCAAACTCAACTCATCAGTGTTTCATTTTATCAAGGCTGTTGAATTATTGCAGGTCAGGCCAGGGTTCTGTGGGTATAAACTGCTTTCCAAAAATACCTACCTGCAGAAGTTTGAGGGTAAATGAAGTTGTTCCATTATGTAGCCTGTTCTCTTTGTTGTCAAAGGAGATTTCATGCTGCTATTCTGTATTCATCTCAACTGCCTTGTGCTTTGCAGCAGCTCTGTGTGTTTAAGCTGAAGTTGGGGAATTGCTTTATAGCAGGACTTCCATTGCATATAGATGCCCTGAGTTCTCTAATTGAGTGGTTGTACTGTGGGTGACATGGATTTCTGTTGCTGCAGATGCAGCATTCTGCTTGCTTGGTTGTTAGAGATATGTCTGGTGTTTGGGTGAATCACAGAAATCATTTAGCAGGCATTCTGGACACACAAAGCAGCTGTTTGCCTCTGGGGGAGCTTGAAACTTATGTCAACATTTCACATGACATGGGGCTTGATGAGTTCAGCCACTGAGCTCAAAGCCAAGTTCAGCCTGGGACAGAATAAAAAGTATTGTTGAGGCAAAATAGTTTCACCAAGGGTAAAAAAAAAAAGAAAAAAATTAAATACTCTCTACACCTTCTTCTGAAACATTGCTTTACTGCTGTAATCCCATCCCTCTGTGAACTGAGACTAGGCACTGAAAAGATTCTTCTCACAGAGGTTCTTGTTTCTCCTTCCTTCTTTACTGTTTGTGTTCATGTGCTCTGCAGTTTTTCCTTTTATTTCTTCTTTTTTTTTCCCTTTCTTCTGTCAGTACTTTGTCTCCTCAGGACATTCTAAACTCTGGTTTACAAAGGCTGTTCTTGTTGTCCTGGCTTTCTGCACCCTTTCCTGGTTGGTTTTCTGTGTACTAACCAGAACCCTCACAAATTGCTAGAAACATGTGAAGCTAAAAACAAGGTGCTTATCTCTGCTTCTGACTTCCCAGCAGCTTTTATTGCAAGTGAATATTTTCTTCCTTACATTTTGGTTGTGGGGATTTTCCTCTCAGTTTTCTGGCAGCTTTGTTTTTATTTCAGCTGCTTGAGATGACTCCTCTCTGCCTTTTCTAGTAGTACCAAAGGCCACTGGTTTTGACCTCTCCTCTTTCCTTCATATTTGACCAAAGGGTGTCAGATCACCCTCAGACTCATATACAGTGACAGCTCATTGAATTCTTGCTTTTCTTCACCTCATAGTCTTAATTCTGTTTGTCTGCCTAGTTTATGTCTTGTGGATTAACTAAGATGCAACTACAATGAATTTTTGTGGCTATTCTGCCCTTCCTTGTCAGTTGACACTTCCCCAAGTTCTCAGTTGCTGCTGGAAGTCTCAGTGTTTCCTTTCATAATGGGTTTTCCCCTGAAACCTTACAAATGTTTGTTGCTTCACATACGAGTTCCTTTGTTTACATTTTATGAAAAATGCTGGTGCTTAGACTTAAGTTTGTGCCTTGATTTTTATATCATCCCTGACCTGTTCTTCCAGAATCATCACCTTGGTGAGCAAACCTGGTTAAGGATTATGGTTTATCTACTTTTTTTGCACTACCTCATTGTTAAAATGTTCCTCTTCTTATCTGTGAAGTTGGTTAAACTGCTTTCTTCCAATTTAGATTTAATGAATTATTTGTTGGTTCTTCCCTTTGTTTCTGACTTTCCTGTCTACCTTTCTCATTATTTCCAAGCTGCTTCCTCTTCTACAACTTCAGTTCTTCCAAAATGTCTTCCTTTTCCTACTTCTTCTGGCATTGTGTATTTTTAAAATGCATTATTAAAATACTATCTTATGGATTTTGTCTCTTTCAAGCATCATGATTGTGATGAAGCAAGTGATCCTGTAGGTGTGTTGTCACTTGCTTGTTCAGTACTTCAGATAATGTGGCTCTTTAAATAAAATTGCATGTCATGTTCTGAAATGGATTCTGCTACCTCACTGAAGCATTCTCCTAAATCTGTTTAAAGAAAAAAAGAAGAGAAAGAAAGCAACCTTTGGAAACAAATGAGCTTTGGTTTTCAGTGGGTTTTTTTTGTTTGTTTGTTTCTGATTGTTTCTTTCTGTGGTTTTCCTTTTCCAAACTCAACATCAAGTTTTTTGTTCAAAAAGTTTTTTGCTCCCAGCCCTTCCACTCTTGCTGCAGTGGTGCTTTGAGCACAGACACACCAAAATCTTTGTGCTAAGGAATGAAGAGTAAGAAACACAGAGCAACACTGAGAATGAAAAAGCTTTGGGCAGATATGAAAACCTCCCTGGAAAGGATCCACAGGTTGCCACCTGTCCTGTATTTCTAGGACTTTGCCCAGCCTGGTGCTCAGCAGTGGTTCTTAAAGTGTCTTTGGGGTGAGGAACCCAGTTACTGCAGAGAGCAATTTTCTGCAATAACTTCGAAGAAGCACTGGGATAATTTCAGAAAGTTTTAAAATAATTTCTCATTTCTGGGATTATTTCTTAGGAAATGTTTTTGATCAGGTGCTTCATTTTTCTCAAACACTTCTTAGGCTGTGAAGTAGAAAAGGTAAGGCCAAAGGAGAAAAAAAAGCTTATAAAGAAGTGTGGGTTTGGTTCCTTCTCTCAACTGACTTGTCCAGCTTGTTAATTACCTGGAAGGGTTTTTTTCTGACCTAGAGTGAAGTACTTAGCATTTCCTCTGCAGGTGATTACTGAATTAATCAGTGAGTGCTGTTTTCCATCTGCTTCTTCTCCTTCAGTGTTTGGATGCATTGTTTCTTTTGCAGCATTCCCTCAGCAGGAACAGGCCTGAGTGGACACTGGTTTTTCCCCTTCCCTAAGGAATGTTACCCCATCCAGTTTTGAATCCAGAGAGCCTTTGGCTGTTCTTGATTTTCATACTGTACTCTTTAGATTTTTGAAATTATTTGGTCAGAAGAATTCTTTATCTTGGATAATATTACTTTTTGGAGTAAATTGATTTTTTTAAGCTTTTGAAAAATAATTGTTATTTCTTCACTAAGTGCTAGGTTTTCCTAGTTTGTTGTTGCAGTCACCCACTTGCACTTGTGATTCACTGGGTGAAGAGATGTACAGGATAAAATGAGGCAGAGAAAAAATATGTCTAATTTTTACTGAATTTGACATTCTGTCCAATATTCTGCCCACACTCACCCTTTCTGTTTCTTACTGGCACTGATCTAAGTAAGACAGGTGGAAATGATTTCATCCAGAATCTTGAAGGAAAATGGAGCAGGGACAGCAGATTGAAGACACTGAGTTTATGAAGATATTTATTCCAGGTAAACTTCCTGTCTTTGATTAAAAAGATCAGAGTTATAAGCATCAACTTACACTGCAAGCTCTGCCACTGGATAAAATTGGAAGGCACAGTCCTGCACCTTTCAGAGGTGATGCAGTGACTCCCTCAGCCAGGACGGCTCTTGCCTGAGAACCTGCTCAGGTACATGCCAGTGTCTGCCTCAGACCATAACTGCAAATACTGCCAATTAATATGAGGATGTTTTCTCTCCTGCCTGCACTGCCAAGTGTAAAATATGAATGCTGAGGACTGCAGCATCTGCAGCCCAGAACTACTTCAGTTCATGCTTTTGCTTCTTGACATTGGCCTAAAAAAATTCAAGTTTCTACTACTGGAAGACAGTCTGGGAGAACATTAGGAAAGGCTGCTGCTGACTAGAAATAGTATTGGAAAAGTAAGTTTTTACAGAATTTGTGACATTGTGGTTGTAATTAAAGTATTGTAATCCAGGAAAGGCTGAGAGAGTTGGGATTGTTCAGCCTGGAGAAGAGAAGCTGTAGGGTGACCTAATTGCAGCCTTCGAGTACCTGAAGGAGCTGACAAGAAAGATGGAGAGAGACTATTGACAAGGGCCTGGAGTGCCAGGACAAGGGGGAATGGCTTCACACTGACAGAGAGCAGCATTAGATGGGGTATTAGGCAAAGACAAAGGAAGGGAGAGGAGTTACTCAGGTGGTGATAACTGCTTGACATGGGAAGAGGCTTTCTAGCCTGTGCCTTGGGCACAATCCTGCCAGCACTGGGCAGTTGAGCTCTGTACATGAAGGGGAGGATGCTGAGCCAGCTCTTGAGTGCAGCCTCCCTTATGCTGTGAGCCTTTCACAGCACCTGAGCTGCCCCTGGAATCTCTGCCAGGTTCCACCTCTAACCACTGACATGTTGGATCCTGCCTCTTAACATTTTGCAGAGGAAACCCAGCAGGAGAAAAAGGAAGTAAGCAAATCTGCCCTTTTGGGTGGGGATGGAAGAGGTTTGGTTCTCCTTGTTGGCTTCCTGGGGTGCAGGAGAAAGGACTGCTTTAATGGGGAAAAAGCAGAGATGCTTGTCTCATGATGTTTACAAGTCCTTTCAGATGTCACTGTAAGTGCTCTTGCTCTTAGCTGGTGGAAGTGAAGGCCTGTCAGGGAAGGAAAATGCCTCCTGATGTTCCTGGATAACTCTCTCATTAGCTTCTGGGTTTCTGGTGTACACCTGGATGACTTTGTTGAAAAAAAGTTAGTACACCTGAGACTTTCAGTCAGTCTTGTATTCGTTCAGAGTGAAAAGTAGTTTGATCAGTTTGTGTGAAAACATATCCATCCTTTTTTCCTCTCAAAAGATCAGTGCTCTCCCTCAGGAAAGAAATGAAAGCTGCTCCTGTAGTGAGTGCTTCTGATTTCCACTGCTTCAGAGCAAAGTGTAGCTGTGCCAAGGTGTCTTCAGCTGACACATTATTCTGAGAGGACGAGATGAGAGAAATACTTGGTTTCCCTAAAACTCAAATGGGCATTACAAGGGGAGCAGATGGGTTGACCTCTTCAAGTGGTGCACACACCCACTGTAGTTGCAGGGGTTGGGGCTTGTTAACCAGTCACCTGCAAAACTTCCTTAAGGAGCCACAGAGGAGCAGCATGAGCCACGAGACTGATGTGGGATTAGAATTCAGGGGCTGACAAATTCTGCTGTCTTCACTGCCTCTCACTCACTGAATGGCCTTGGCAAGTCACTCCCATCCCTCTCCCTGACACTCCTCAGCTGTAACACATCCAAGAGCTCTCCTTGTCTGTCTTGTGAGGAGCTGGGGAAGTGCTAAATGCTGTAAAAGTGCCAAGTGTTGTTATCAAAACTCTCTCTGTCAGGTAATGCAGATACATCGACTCTCTGCCCTCTCCAGGCTTGTGACTGTTAGTTAACCTCACCTTGGCACACGAAAACCATGTGAGGAATCAGGTACAAAAACACTCTTTGGTCTTGAAATCACTGATGTCCTCAAGGTCACTTTTGGTGACTTCAATATCTGTTTCACAGCTGCAGTTCCATGTTTGGGTCAGATGGTGATAAATGAGGGTGTAACTTGTAACTCCTTCTCTGTCTTCCTAAACATTTTGTTTCTTAGGAAGTTGATGCTGCTATGAACATATTGGATAATACTGAATTTGCAATATTCTGCTTTCCAGATATAAATGTTTTTATTTAAAATTGCTAAGACTGCAATGCAATAAATATATCCATGTAACAGCTTGCCTCAAAGCATGATTTTTTTTTGTGCTCTACCAATACAGTGATGTGTATGGTGTCAGTGAAGGAGCTGGGACAGATGCTGGATGTGGAGACCCCCAGGTGTGAATAAAACACTGCTATCTAGTCACATAACTGGGGAAAAAACAGTCATTTGTGTGTTCAAAAGGGTATTAATCTACAAAATAACAATACCATGATACTTGTCTTTTAGAGATGCAGAAGGGAAGTGAACTTCATGTTGATAAATGTAACCACCAGTGGCCTGATCACTCCAAGGTCTGTTCCCTTAGTGTGTGGTCTTCCACAAAGCTATCAGGAGATGGTTTTCCAGGAACTGGGGAGGGCCAGAGCCAGCATCCAAGCATCTCTTCCAGTGTGTGTGCATAGCCAGTGGGGAACCTGACTTCCAGGAACCTTTCTAATGCCATGGTAAGTGATGCTGATACATTTGGGTCAGAGATGTCTTTTTAGGAAGAAATTCTTCCTTGTGAGGGTGGGGAGACCCTGGCACAGGTTGCCCAAAGGAGCTGTGGCCACCCCATCCCTGGAAGTATCCAAGGCCAAGTTGGAGGGGGCTTGAAACAACCTGAGCTAGTGGAACGTGTCCCTGCCCTTGGATAGAAGGATTCATTTCCATTGCAGCCTGGGAACTGTGGGATCAACAGGTGCTCCCTTTCAGGGACCTTTCAGGGATCCTGCTCCCGGGAACCCCATCGCAGGCAGGAGGCAGAGGCTGGAGGGATGCTCCCACTCTGGAAGGGGCCCCTCTCTGGGAAAGGGTGGGGGAGATTTTCAGGGCTTTGGATTTCTCCCTTCCGTGGGCACGAAATGCTCCAGAAAAGTTGTCGAAACACTCCCCTGTGTGCTGCTGCCCTTCAGGCTTCTCTTTATTGCACTGGGAATCTCAGCCAGAGCCTCTCCCTAGGTCCGAGCAGCACAGCCATGGGAGCGTTAGGCGGACTCTAACGAGCAGGAATCCGCTGATGCTCCCGCCGGGACAAACGGGAGATTCGGGCTCGCCGGAGGTACCCCCAGCCGTGC
>JANPWX010000095.1:2593513-2649992 GCA_024734555.1 Trochalopteron elliotii
CGGCGCCACAAACGCCATCCTGGAGCCGCTCATGGAGGGACCCTGTGTATCCGTGTGTGTCTGTATGTACCCGTGTGTGTCCGTGTGTATACCTGTGTGTCTCCCTGTGTGTCTATCCGTGTCTGTTTGTGTGTGCCTGTCTGTGTCTGCTCCCCGATGCTTCACACGGCCCAGGTCAGGCCTCGGGTGCTGTGTCTACCTGCCGTGTGAGCAGTGTTTGCACAGCATCATCTCTTCCTTCACAACAGGCCAAAGTTCCCCCCTAAAAACGGCTGTCCTGGAGTGGTGGCATGGCTGGAGTCGCCAGGACAGAGTCCTCACACAGTCACAGAGTCACTGAGGTCGGCAAAGACCTCCAGGATCATCGAGCCCAACCTGTCACTGATCCCCACCTTGACAGCTAGACCAGAGCATGGAGTGCCATATCTGCCATTCCTTGAACACCTACAGAGACAGTGACCCCACCACCTCCCTGGGCACCCCTCACCTCCAGGTCAGGAGTGACAACAGGGTGGCATGCATTGGCAGAACTTAATCCCTGTGTATTGGCTTAGGTGCATCTCTGCAAGTTGACTTCTGGTGTGCACCAGAGCCTGCAAACATGGGAACTCCATGACGGGCAAAACATCAGTGGATTTGTCACAGGGAATGTGCAGACACATATCTGAAGACCTTGCAGGGTGGCAGCACTTGGTGGAGGAAACCATGGCCAGGCCAGGCAGGAGTGACAGCGCAGCTCTGCCAGGGAACTCCTGTGGGTGCTTTGGTTGCAGGAACAGAGTCACCCTGTGGCTGTCCAGCAGCGATGAGGACGTGGCTGGAGGAAACACTGGCTGAGAGAGGAGTGCAGAATCTGGTGTTGGATCTGCTAGAACACATCAGGAAACAGCCACTGCTGGCACTGCTGCCCAGGCTGCAAAACAGGACTCTGTGGATATCCTTACCTTGTCACATATTTACAGGCAGAAATCACAGATCACTTATACACAATGATGCAGTGAAGTAAATACTATAAAATACTGTTGTTTGATAATATGGGTGCTGTGGTAGAGTTATGTGTAAATGCAGCAGAACAGGCTGGAAGAAGGAAACCATCCCCTTGCTGTCCTGCCCTTCAGTTGACAAGGCTCAAGCTCAGTACGTTTTTTCCATCAGAGCGTGGTCAATGGAACAATTGTACAACGTGTTGATCAGGAAAAGGATGTGGGAGCTTAAGTGGAAAACCTGATGCTATCGTGCTAATGGCAGAGAGCAGCAGGAAGGATGGCAAACAGGATACTCACCATGCTCAGAGGAAAGAGCTGGGAGTGATGCTGGGGCTGCAGGGCTGGAGTCAGCCAGGGTCCATTCTGTGAGTTGGACCAGAAAGCAGAATGTCCCTGATCTTACACTCCTCTGCTGGGAACAAGGGCTCCTTGCTGATTCTTTTGGGAAAAAGTGAGCAACTGTTAGGCAACATCCCAAAGTTGGTGGAAAAACCAACTGGAGAAAAACTTACAGTTGCCTTGTAGGCTTGGAAATGAGAGCAGTGGGAAGCTGAAAAAAGGGGTGGGGGATGCTCTTGGCATGTGAGAGCAAGGAAATGGCCTTTAGTTTTCTTCTTTTGGAGGAGTGTCTCACAGGGAAGGAATCCCATATGGAATAAGGAGCAGTAAAGTACATGGGTCAGTTACTGACTGACTGTGCATCAGGAGAGGGTGTTTGGGTGAAGGGCACAGCAAAGAAGCTGTGTTTGCTTCTGAAATTGCCTGTTTGTGGTGTTTTGAAAACCAGGAGTTTAAAAAGTTAATATTTGAACTGGGCAGAGTATGCTGGTCCAAAGTCAGGTGTGTCACCCCAGGTGGGCTCTGGTCCCCTTCCCACATTGTGAGGGCTGGCAGGTGATGTTGCAACATTGAAGTGAAACTGGGTGGTGGAGTCAAGGTGCACTGAAATGGTTCGTTGATGTAACTTTCCCTAAAATCAGTCCCAGAGCTGTGGATTGGAATCAGCTCCAGACCTCTCCTGTTTGCCTTTGGAGCTAGATATTCCAAAATGTGTTCCTTGGTGTGTTGCTGGTACTGCAGTAACATTTATGTGTGTGTGTAGCCTCATTTACAAATGCTTTGCATCTGGGTTTGCCCACCCTCCTTATGTGCTGACAGTTTTATACTGATAAGATAGTGGTTATTAATTAGTTGACTTTAAAAGCAGCCATGTGCCTGTCATTCCTTGTTGGGTCAAAATGCTCTGAAGTCACCCATTCCTCAGCCTGGTGTTTTAATTGAAAGACCCTTAAAAGAGGGTGGTTCTGTCTCTAGCTATTGGAGTCATGGAAAGCCTTAGTGCAGCAGAGTATGAATCACTCGCCCAGAGCATCCTCTGCTCTGGCCTCACATCTATTAACAAGTGTAAACTAATGGCCAAAGAGCTGCTGTTTGTCACAATATCCAGTGTAAGGGTTTCCCAAAACTGCTGTAGGCTGACATGGAGAGGTTACGAAAGGCTGCAGCCCCTGACCTCAAAAAAGTCTTCAAAGAAAACTCCTGAAAAGTTTTTGCTGCCCAAAAAGGAAATTCTTCTGGTACTGTAGCACTTTAACAGCCAAAACTCCACCAAGATTTCTGTTGACTGGGTGAAACATCTTTGTTTCGCACGTGAATGCTGTTCTGTAAAGACTTTTTTTGTTCCATTTATATAAAAAAAAGGACTTGAGGCTTACAAGATGAAGGTAGCAGCTTACTCAGGCAGCCACCTGCAGCGAGCCAGCTGGGCAGGGTGTGAGGGCAGGAGAGGCGGGCAAGAGCCACACAGGCACCAGTCCCTGGGATGGGCTGGGGTGCTGAAATCCCAGCTCCCAGAGAGAGAGAGCACAGGAGCATGTAGTGACAGGACAAGGGGGAATGGCTCCACGCTGAAAAAGAGTTAGTTGAGGTTAGGTATTAGAGAGAAATCCTTGGCTGTGAGGGTGTTGAAGCCTTGGCACAGGTTGCCCAGAGGAGCTGTGGCTGCCCGATCCCTGGAAATGTTCAAGGCCAGGCTGGATGGGACTCTGAGCAATCTGGTCTAGTGGAAAGTTGGTTGGTTGGTGGGAAGGTTGGAATTAGATGATATTTAAGGATGGAATTAGATGATATTAGATGATTTGCAACCCAAATCATTCCATGATTCTGTGATTCTATGAAGACCCTGCCTCAAAGAAAATGGTGGGAAAATCAGCGGCTGCTCAGGCACCCACAGTTGCTGTGAGTGTGGCCCTGGAACAGGAGCAGAGAAAGCGTTCCAGGGGCCCCGGGGGAGCCCGGGCAGGAGGTGACAGTGCGACCCAACCCATGGGACTGCCCCGGGAGAGGCTGCGGGGCTGACACAGCGGCTGTGCCGGAGCTCCGGCCGGTTCCCTCTCTGCGCGGAGCTGCCGGTGCCGGGCTGTGCTCCGCCGCACACCAGGTCGTTCCCTTTGCCCCAGCGCCGTTCGCCTCTTGTCAGGCTGCGAGGGCTGAAGGCAGAGACAGCCCCGCTCTCTGCCTGCGCGCTGGACCGTGCTCTACTGGCCGTCACTGCCGAGGCCGGGAGCCGCCGCTGCGGAGATGCTGAATGCCGGAGAGAGGGGAGACCGGGCAGCTCATCCGGCCAGCGCAGTTCGTGTCTAATTAAGTTGAAAACTGTCATCCTGTCTCCCTTCCTGCCTGCAGCCAGCCCGAGGTCCCGGTCAGAGGCCGTGGGCAGCTGACCCTCATCGCCCGGTGGTGCAGGGCAGGAAGCTCCCATCATTTCTCCAACTCTTTTTTTTGTTTGCAGATATTGGAGGTTTCCCATGAGCTGCAAGGCCCAGCACAGGGAATGGAAGGTGACGAGCACCTGGTGTGGTTCTCCCACATCCCAAAGGCGATGTCCAAGGGACAAAGCTCAGGTATGACTGCCGGCAGTCAGCAGCTCCTTTTGTCTGCCCAGTGCCCCTTACCTGGGAAGGAAAGTGGCTCTGTGACTGTTGTGTGTATATGAGAGAAAGATGGAAAATGGCCCGGCATCAGGTAGGGAAATTTATGCACGTCAGGCTGAGCTGGAAAACCACTTGGAGGCCAGTTTAGGAAGGTCAAGGTAGGAGCAGACACTTCCTCATCTCCTTTACACACCTCAGGGGGACTTGGGAGGAGGATGTGCTCTCCTGTCTGGAAAGTGGAGGGACAAGGGGCAAACAGAGGCAGGTAGAGAAAAAACGAAAAGAACCAAATTTCCTGACTTTTAGGAATTTAACCCTTAGCGCTCTCCAATCCTGGATTTTGTTTGCAAATCAAAAATGGGGAAAGATTTTGGTAACCTTATAGTATCACCAACAGTTTGTTAAAAGACTAATTGCCAAGTAGCTTATGCATGTGGGACCATTAGTAATTCTGTAGCTATGCAAATTAAAACAGTGATGTATGATTTATAGCTTTAATAATGTTCTGAAGGCTCTTAAATTTTAATCACTTGCAACATCCTTTTTAATATTCAATTACTTTATTAACTAATTAGGTCACTTGCTGAAAAAGCACATAAGGCTGGTGCTATTTTAATATCAGCTGAACATCACAAAATACCTTTGAAATGGTGTAAATGGTTTATTTATTTTAAATAGATCATTAAGATGCTGTAATTAATAAATCAATTACAGAAAAAAAAGACAAGGAATTGACAGATGCCAAATCACAATAGTGGTGGCTTCTCTGCCTACTTTGTAAGTGTTCACAGAGATGCTGAACTTGGTGAACTGTGGCCACTGAAGCACCTTCCTGGATAATTCGTATTCAGCTGAAGGGATAAGGTTTGAGATATGCTTGGTTCATTATAGATGCCTTTTGTATGGATTTAGCTTTCTGATTGATAAAAGCTCCACAAATGACCTTGAAAAGTGAAAGTACTTAAAAGGACAGCCTTCCTTTGCCTCGTGCTCTTTTGTCTGCCTCAAAACAGATAAACCTGCGGCATCTGAGAGCGCTGCTGATGCTGGGCTGAAAGGGAGAGCTCCGGGGAGGGCGGTGGGCGGCTCTCACCGACCAACCTGCTCCCCTCACCGCGGGCAGCCCCTGCTGCTGCTGCCCCGGGGCTGTGGCAGCACAGCAGCGAAGCAAGGAGAGAAAATTCCAGCCCCAGAAGCCGGGAAGATGCTCGGCTGTAGTGCAGAGGTTTACACCTCCCTTTACATCAAGGAAAACTTCAAGTCTCAGCAGTTAAATTTGTCACCAGTGTGGCTGCAACTCTGAAAGGGACTTTGAGTAATCTACTGTCTTAAAACCAAGGGTAAGACAAACACTGTTCTAGGAATTAAGTCAAACTTATTAACAGATTTGGTTTAAATTATATTGATGTGATGATACAAAGTGCAAATTTTCTCTCTTGAGAAGCTGCTACTGTAAGATCTACAGTAATTACAGAGCACTCATCTTCCCATTTTTAACTTCTCTTGCTTCCATTTTCTTGTAACAAAAACCCGTAAATCCAGGGGCAAAAAGCTCCGTGTTACAATTTCTGCTAAACTAAAGTCTGCCCTTTACAACTGAGCTGCAAATAAAACTACTCCAAATCTCAATTTATAGAGTTTCCTGGGAACTGACACATACCTGGTGCAAGTCTGGCTCTAAAGCAGAGTCCAGGTGAGGTAACAGACCATTACTCCAGGTCCCCAAACCTAAAAATAAATGCTGCCCCTCTCCCCATCCCAGGGGCAGTTGACAGTGCCCTGTTCCAGCAGTGGGGCTTGAGCTGAAATAATGGATTTTCTTTCAGAAAAACCACCTAGGTACCATCCCTCACTGCTGCAGGGGGTGACCATCCCTGAAAGGAAGGACACGCTGGACTAACAGACTGTGCAGAAGGGATGGAGAGCCCTAAAATAAATCCATTTCACATTTTATGGGAGCTGCCACAGGAAACAAAGGAGCAGAACAACTGTAAGGTACCAAATGCTGGTGCAGCTTGGGACAACATATGAGCTTCCTGCCTTGAAACAAGCACAGATACAACTCTTAAGGGGTCAGAGATACCTGTACAGTCACATGAGGTCACTGTCACTGTTTTAAGGGGATTTATTTCAGCCTACAACAATCCTGTTGTACAACACTGCTCCGGGGCTCTTCTGAGCCTCCTAACAAAGCCCCAGGTCTCAGTCAAATAGGCGGGTTTTTATCACATTCCTGTAACTTCTCCCCAGTCATTTATTCACGTGAGCGATTCCTGCCTCGCTCGAGTCATTTGTGTGGGAAACCCCACATCCTCCTCTGTCAGACCCCAAAAGACACAACTGCTGGAGTGGCAAACAAAAGGCCACCGGTGCCTCAAACCCAACCGGTACCAGGAGAAATGAGGAGGCAAAAGGCAGCAGCAGCCACCCGCAGAGCTCGGCGGGCCCAGCCCTGGCCCCGTCCCTGTCCCGGCGCCGCTTTTTCCGCCCTCTCCGCCGCGGAGCCGCCGGTAGCGCGGAGCCGCCGTTAACCTCCCCGGCTCGATTCAATGTGACAGTGACACTTCACAGCACATTGCATCCAATCTCATTTGAAGCTGACAAAGATTGTTTCTGTTTTATATCTATTGGTTTATTAATGGCCTACAGCCTCTTAAGCAGATGCATATTCATTAGATAGCCAGCTGTTAGGAGGTTCCCAGATGTCGAAAGTAGCTCTGTCTTGGTATACATTCTTTTTTTTTCCCCTTCTCATGAAACAAAGTAATTGTAGCTCGATTAAAGAACCAGTTAATTACTGAGCCAGTACCTTATGGCACGATTTAAAAAAAAAAAAATCTGGAAATTTGTGAGGAGTAAAGACATTTTTAAAAACAGAGATGAGCTGAGCCTTTGCTGTGTTGTACACATGAAGGATTTACATAGAGACTGGATTACTCCATGTAAAGAACCCCCAGCTGCAGAATCCAGGGATACACTGAGTTGTTCAAAGACATCTTTCTTCATTTTCCCCATTCTGCAGATTTTCTCTTACCTCTTATCATTCCTTAGGTGAATAGTGGATGCAGAAACACATAAAAAATGAAAACGAGACACATCTCAGTTTTTAAAGGTCATTTTACATGGAGAAGAAAAATTCCACGGCATCCCAGGTAGATAAAACTGTGACCAGATCATTGAACAAGCTGTAGAGATTGACTTACAAATTCCAGGGGCCATCCTGAGTCTCACAACATTAACCCAGCTCACCGAGTTGTCTTTGCAACTTCTTTCCTCAAAGCTTTAAAAGCAGCTCCCAGAAGCAGAGCTACCACCAGCATCCTCCCACCACCACCTCCAGGAAGCCCTTTGCCCATGGAAATGTTTAAAACATTAAAGTCAGCTCCAAGTCCATGGGATCTGGGCAAAAAAGGTTCCTGGGGATTGTGGTTTCTGCCTAACTGCACACAGCAACAGCCCTACCCTGTCCCGAGAAGGAGCTGCACTTCCATCCCCAGGAGAGGAAGAAGAGTTTGAAACCCCTAAACAACTGAAAACCTGAAACAATTCTAAATTTTAGTCAGTGACACCTTGGAATAAAACTTGTGAGGAAGGAAAAAAATTAAAACCAAAAATGCCCTCAGCATTAAAAGCCTTAATCAGAAGCCAGCCACGACACTATAAAATGTCATCTGCTGTGAGTGTGTTTACAGTCAAGCACAGAGGAACATGGAGGCAATTTTGTAGAGTGACTCCTGGAGCAAAGGCCTCTGAGAATAAAAGTGTCTTTAGATATTTGTTCTCCTGTTATAGCTGGTATCACCTTGAGTATACAATGCCTGCCTGCATTATGTAAACACTTCATTGATAAATCCTTCCCCCACCTTCCCTAAGCTGTGTCAGACTGTTCTTAGCTGACAGAGCTGAAACAGATGCTGCTATAAATACCCTTGTTTAGCTGTTTTGAATATAATTTCTTTTGTAGAACATGGTGGATGCTCCAGTCATCACTGAACTTGCACCTGTGCTGGAATTTATTACTCCTTTGTACACATCAAGATGCATTTTTTAAATGATTCTATTAAAAAACCAAACACGGTTGGATTCTGCTGCCCTTTTCTCCCCTTCTGAAGCAGAGAAAACCTTTACAAAGGATTGCACTCATTTTAATTGAACTCTTTTAAGAAGCTACAGGATCCAGAGGTGGTAAAAGTTTAACTCTCAGGACCAAACACACAGTTAATTTATAGAATTGTGTAATTTTAGATATTGAATTCTATGTTTCTGTATACAGATATACACAACCCACCCTTCTGGAGAGATCACAGGTACAGCTGGACCTGGCTTCAAAAATTAAGAAAGCAGTTGTATTACCACAGCAGCATGATTTTGATTTTGTATTCAAATCCTATAATGCAGCAGGTGGTAACTGGTAGATCTGTCCCCATTCACTCAGTAGCTCATTTGTATTTTCACCTGGAAAGGTAATTTCTAGCTAAAAGATGTTATTTTGTTCATACCTGAAATATCAGAGATGGAAACATTTTATGGTATTTATCTTAACCAAGTTCAATATTGTTTTAAGCAAATACCCATTTTATATTCAGTCTTTTTTTAATGATGTAAACCACATTCTGCTGAGCACTGCTACCTGTGATCCAGAGGCTTGAACTGGGGAGAAAACTTCCAGGCTCCCATCACCGCAGAAAAGATACACAGGGATGCACCTGAAGGAATCTTCCCAGGGTTTCTTTCCTGATGTTTATTTTGGTTTGAAGGACTTTGTTCTCACCCACCTGCAGAGGACCTGGCTAGCTGACAAAGCAGCTTTGTAAGGATACTGATCCAGGGGATGGACAGAGATCAGTTCACCCTACGGCTGTTCCCTGAGGCAGGGCACCCTGGACTAAGGTGTGATTGGCACGAGCACAAAGGCCCATCCCAAAGTGACCACATTTTCCCACTGGAGTTACTCCAAGCCCTGACAAATCTGCTTCGTTACCACCAATGTCAATTAGAAGCAAACCCAAGGGTTCCTCTGAAGGGATGTGACCAACCTGACCAGGGACATGTCCTTCAACTCGAAGCTATTGCACTGGCCAAACCCACCTTGGAAGGAGAGCACAAGGAACAGACTGATCCTGTTCATCCCAGAAGCTTCCAGGGAGGAGTGAGAAGCGCTGCACGCTCCAGCACGACAGGATAACAACAACTCCAGGTTTAGCTCTCCTCAGCCCCATCTCAGCCCTGGAAGGAGCTCCCTTCCCACCACAATTCTGCATACATTGAACCAGTCTGAGCCTTCCCATCTGCTCCAACCAAAGGGTTTGAAGATGATTATTCCAAATAAGTGTAAAGGTTTCAGAACAGGAACCAGAGCCATCTCTCCCACTCAGCCGTTGAAGGCTGCCTTGATTACTTTGATGTAACAACACTTGAAAGCTCCTATTCTTTGAAACTAATTTAAACACATTGAATTGTTGAAAGATTAAAAACCGCAGTCAGCTAATTACACTCACTCTCATCTCTTATTCAGCAAATGAATCACTTTTCATTACCACTTAGCTGAAGTACATGAATTTCTGCCTAATTAGAAATGTTGTAGATGGAGCATTAGCAAGGCTGGAGCGGGTCAGGATATCTTGCCTGCTTCATTTTTAATTCCTAACGGTAGAGCCAGATAGGAAAGGCTTCAGATAAGAAGTCATTAAACAATTTTAAATTATTTATAAAAATTACTTTGCCCAAATTATAATTATTTTTTTTCCCAAATGCTCTCATAAACGTCAAATGGAATGAAAGGAAAAGCAGCCCAACATTGATTTTAATGAACATTTTAATGTTATGTATAACAGAACATTATGAATACAATGGAAACAAAGTTTTATCAATTTAATAATAAAAAAGAAATCCAACATAAGAAAAGGGAGGCAATAAATTTCATACCTATAGTATAGTGCGTATTCTTAACAATATTCCCAGCTTGTGAATATAGCAATGTCTTTGTGTTCCAGATTCTAAAATCTTGATTCATGTGAAATTAAATGCAGAATTACAGAAGGAAAAACAACCCCCCCAAAACCTTAATTCATTCTTTTGCTTTCAGTAAATCAGTAAAATCTTTGACTCCTACAGGTCTCCTTTATTAATATATATATTTTTTACTCCTCTATTGGATTCCACAGCTGCTAATGCCATATTTACACAAAAGAATCACCAAGTGTTGTATAAAAGTCAGGATCCAATGCCATTGGATTAAGTTAGGTTCTAGATTTACATCACTGAAGTGTGATTCACCTGCTGCTGCTGCCCTAAACCAGTGGCTCCTCAGGGACGTTGGTGCTACAAAGGATGCCAAGTGCCACTGGAGAAGAACTCCAAGAAAGTGCATTTTCTGGAGTTTTCTGCAAGGAAACCTTCCAGCAGTCTTGGATAAAGCTTCTCCCAGACTTGCACGGGATATCAGTTGTAACATTAGAAGCATGTTAAGACCTCCAAAATCTGTTGATCACCAAATTGCTGAGAGAGGATTTTTACAATAAAAATTTGGGTAATACAGCAGTGTGGCTGGAACATTAGCAAAAGTATATATACATTCCAGGTCCCTTTGAATTAGCCATAGTCACATATGTAAGCCATTTTTGGACAAAAATATATATTCTTATAAAAAACTGATCATAGTACTTGAGTGACTTCACAATTGTGGACTCAGTGGTAGTAAAAGGAATGATCCAATTATGACAAAGCGATCAGGGAGAGGGGGAAAAAAAAGTCAAAGCTCTTCAAGAAAAAAGAAAAGTATAAAATTAGATTCAAACATTTTTACCCAGTCCCCAATCCAGTCTTCCATCAAGTCTCAAAGTTAAAATTGGTTCTTCTACGTAGGAAAGGTTTTTTGATGGTCTTAATACAAATAATTTTGCAAAATCATCCAACACATTCCTTAGAAGAATCTCTGACCTCTCCAGAATTTGAACACTAGTTATTTCAACACTTAGAAAATAGCTTTTGGTTCTTTATGTAGACACTTTAACTGATAAAGAAAAAAAAAAAAAAGTATTGATCAGTGTTTCCCATCCCTTCCCCAGCTATATTTGTGCAGCTAAAAATCCTTCATTCAGTCTGCCCATTTATTTTTTATTTTAATCTCAACTCATTTATTTATTTTACAATCTTTTATTTGCTAAAATTGGCAAAATTTGCAAAGGCATCTTGCTTGGGTTGTACAGTCCCGGGAGTCAGAGAGGTCATGGCCATGTTGGGTACCCCCATTCCTATCGTGCCCATCCCCGTGGCCGGCACTCCCACGTTCATGCCCATCATTCCCGGGCTCATCATGGGCGTGGGGGCCATGGAGGCCATGCCCATGGTCCCCGACATCACCCCGGGCATGGCCATGGCCATGGGCGCCCCCNACACGGCTGAGTGTGCAAAACAGTGCAGTGATCACTTACTCTGTTGCTGCATCATGGTATTAAGAGATGGCTGTTGGGGCTTGGAAGGCTGCATCCCAGGTACTAAATTGTCCAAACTGATATTTACACTGGGATCTGACCAAGTTGAGGGTAGAGTTTTGCTTGCATTTTTCTGGACCATCTCTGTCCTTGCATTATAAAGTGAGTTAGACTTCGGCATCATTGGGTTCACGCTTTGCAGAGGCTAAAAAAGAAAAGTTTGTTGGGATTCACTTGAAACAATTCACTGGTAGGAAACAGGACTAAACAAGTATTCAGTTTTCCACAATAGATAATAAAAACCCACAAAGCCATGAACTTTAGCTCTACCAAAGCAGGGCTGCCAGGTGCTGCTCCACAGTTAGATTAGAAGAGTATTTGTAAGCAGAGGTCAATCCCACACCAACGTGGAGTGACAGTGACCAGCAGCAGTTTTGAACTCAAACATGCTGATTCTTTCCTCCTAATACCAAACTGACCCACTACAGTTTCCAAACCACTCTCCACTGCAGCAGGCAGTGAGAACAGACCAGTCATCACCTCCACCTACTTGAGGCTGGGAACCTGTAACATTCTGTGGAGAATGGCTTTCCACTACCAAACACAACTGCTCCAAAAAAGCAGCTACACTTCCTAGAGCAATGAGGCCCATCTTTACAAAGAGACTTTTCTGTTTAAGAGGCAACTGAAACATTTTTGACAAAATGCTGATCACATCTGGGTGACCAGGTCTAATGCATGCCAGGAGAGGAATGGATTCATTTTCAAAGCTGTGATTAAGGAGAAGGTCATTAGCAAATCAGTAAGAGCAGCATTACCTGTGACCTGGACATGGGTAAACTGACGCCCACGGAATTGGAACTCATCATGGAGAAATTCATGCTTTGTGTGGAGGTCATGGTTGTCTGAGAGGGTCCCATCAAATCAAAAAGATCCATAGAATTGGAAGCAGCTGGAGGCTGGCCTGGAGCTGGCTGTGAGCCACTGAAGAGCTCTAGAGCTGGCTGCTGTGCCGTGCTGCTGAAGAGCTCTCCAGATGGAGCACTGGCACAAGGAGAAGCTTGGTTGAAGGCACTCCAGTCACCAAAGTCTCCATTTCCACTTGCTGCTGTACCTGAAGGAAAGGCAACAGCGTGGGAGGAAGGAAAACAGAGAAGAAAGACAAGACTTAGAGAAAGGCACTGAGCAAATGCCATATTCCATGAACTGAAACAAATGAGAGCTGATCTGTGCCCGTCCAGATTAACATCTGCAGGTAGAACCTCCATCTGGACATCATTCCCTCTCATGAATATTCCAACAATTTTAACAAGGTACGAAAGGAAATCTGAAACACCCATACACAGAAAGTAGAAGATGTTTGATAAGATGTCACCTGTGGATGCCAGGCAAGCAGGGACAGGTTTGCTTCAGTTGAAGTACAACTGGAAGGTAACTTGGGGTAGACTGGAGACTACAGTCAGAACAACACTGAGAACTTGGGTAATATTTATCAACCTTTTATCTTGGCATTCTAGCATTGGCAGAGAGAGCAGTTGTCGGGAACAAGCAACTGGATAAAGCAAATTCCATCATGATAAAGATAACTACATTCAAATTTGGTTGTATACAACTGTAGCTTTTTGTATAAAGCCACACTGAGGGGAATAAAACCCAGAACTTTGAGAGCAGGTTGCCAGGGAAAGCTTATTTGAGGTGATAAGGAATAAGCACTTCCCATCCATGAAGTGCCCATGTAAAACACATTAGGTTTTTTAAATTTGATCCCTGAACTAAATGCTTTGATTTGAAGCAGAAATTCCATCTTGGATCAGTCATTTCTCTCAGCAGCAGCTTTGCTGAACTCTTGTAGTTCACCACTAAAACACTGTTCCATTTCAATAGATGGGGTTTTTGGAGACAAGTGTTTAAATCAGAACACAGAACTCAGAGCTCTCTCTGCATTTCCCTGTGAAGGCAAAGCCAACAGCACGAGCTGTTTGTAGACACCTGCAAGGGCACCTCTTCAGCATCACAGATGTTGTGACACAAACCAGTGAACTGAGAGTGTGTCAAACCTTGGAGTCAAACAGGAGGAGATGTTCCCTCTCTCAAAACACCTGTTTTCCTATTAACAGGGAAAGTGTTGATTCACAGCAGTGATGGGGGAAGAAAAGCTTAAAACAGCATTTTCAGGAGATGCTGAATATAAAACAACACCATGAAAACAGCTCACAGGCCACACAGTGAAACACACTCCAAGCTTGGGCCACTGACCAGCTCAGCTTTTTGATTCTCTCACTGATTCACTTTTGGTACCCCAGCCACATCACAAACAGTGCTGCCATAAGAAATGAACTTTTGAGTGCTGGTGAACATTTAAATAATCTCTTGGATTTCTTTGGCTGAGTTAACAAAGACTCAAACACATAGAGCTGGGGCAGATGAATCCAGTGCCAGTTTCTATCTCCTGCCCTATGCAATGGCTGCTTCCATAATGTATTCCACCCACTCATGGGGAACTGCAGCAGTCTTTTACACTCTGTGTAAGTATTTATCAACATACACCTTCAACCTTCAGTCATCTCTCTTTACCAACACATTACAATTTAAAGAACAGCAGAAGAGTAAATTTGTTCACAAAATCCAAGTATTGCCAACAACTTCAGTGCATGAAGTGGGCTAATATTCATTAGCTCAGGGCCTTGCTAGAGCATTTGCTTTGATCTTCCTCACAAAGAGGCACTATATTAGAATGTTTCAATTAGTATTACATATTAAAAATTAAAACCTACTTTAAATATTCTTGATAGATAAGTAAATGCTGAGTGTGCTCCTTCTGTGTTCAGACCTGTGCACTGAGCACCAATAATGGAAGTGGGGGTAAAAGGGAGAAGGTTTTGCCCCTTCAGTAGGACTTCAAAGATGATTAATCAAGAAGGAAAAGATTTCTAGAGGGGCTTACACTGTTCAGGAATGATTAATCATTTCACAGGACTCCTCGTTCCTTGCATAATGGTGATTGGAATAGATTAATCATGTTAATGCAGATAAAGGACTGTATCAATTTAGACTGTATTAACACAGGAGTTATTTGCATAGTAGGCAGCTTTGTGTTTGCCAAACAACTTGGGTTTGACTGTGAAAGCCTGTAAAAAACAGAGCAGTTCCTTCCTACCAAGTAAACTGAAGGTCTATTAACTAACTCAGGCCCAGTAGAGCCTTCCCACAGCAAAATAAAGGAAGAGATGTAAACATGCTGACTAAAAGCTGCCTCCCAGGTAGATTTGCTGCTCAGCCTCTTTGCTGTTTTCTCATTTTGTACTTGATCCTGCACCCTGGCTGAGAACCCTCCATCACAAACAACACTCCTACTCAAATTAACTTGACAAAGGGTAGCCAGCCAGCTCTCCCCATTCCAGGGCTGTCTGCAGCCTTGTAGGATCCCACAAACATTCCACCAAAGGAAAATGGATCACTTTAGGTGGTTTCCAAACATATTTTATTGACTTCCAGTCCAATTTTAAAGGAAACCTTTTCAGATGGTGGCCATGTCTCCTGATAAGCTTGTCTGTCTGCAGGTAAAATGTCTGCACATGCACTGAGCCAGGCTGCATCTTCCTTCCTCCCAGAGCACTTGTGGTCCAGTTACACACACACAGTTTACCCTGGAAAGGGAAGGGACTTTCAATAATGCCACAAGGCATCTCTTGCCCTCCTTCCACCCTTCACAGCACTGCAATCCCTCAATCAATCCTACCTTGTGACGACGGGAAACTGGCTGAAGCAGCAGGTGAACTAAAATCAGCAAATCCTCCAAACGGGTCACTTGATCCACCTAGGAACAGAGGGAAGCCAAAGCTGTTACAGGACTGTGCAAAGACCCATTGCAACAACTGCATGTGGGATTTAGGAAGAAAAGCTGTTCTGTACTTGACCCGATGGATTTATTGATTCTGCTCCCTAAGTCAGCTCTGTTTTCCTGTTCATGCCCAGACTATGTTTATACAAGCCTGAGCAACAATAAACTGGATTATTTCCAACTGCCTTGCAGATCTTGCAGCTTTGTTTTCCATGGGAAGAACTAAAACATGCAAGTTTTTGTCACCTCTGAAAATAAATTCAGAGATATTAAAAAGATTAACAAGTTTTTAACTAGGGAGTGATGCTACCAGTTTGGCACATTGTAAAATTAAAAATTTGGAAGCATAATATAAAAAGGCCAAACATTCTTATTGTATAAAAGTTAATTTATTATGCTTCCTATGAAAAATTACATGTCACCTTATATTTAGTTTTTGTGTTACTTAAAGCATGAATGATTCTGCACTGATCTTGAAATAGGATTTCAAGGACAGAGCTTGCATTTGTGTTCATTTTTTTATAAGTTTGCTTCCTTTTTTACAGCAAGAACATTACGTTTTCCAACTAGACATTTGTATATAGCATATAAATTATTAACTTTGGAATGCAGCATAGTAACAATTTTTCATTAAAAAGATACGGCCAAGGTATAAAAGCAGAAGATTTAAGACCCATATTGTAAAGCTGATTTTCAAAATGAACTCAGAAAAGTTACAAAATCACCCAGTTATGGTTGGTACTGCTTTTAAGCAGATTCCACTGAGCAGAGGAAGCCAAGAAGTCGACCTTATTTGTTCGTCCTCAAAGATTTCACCTCCAAGCAGTCCCACCCTCAGAAGAAGAAGCTGCAGCAGTTCAATTATTTTGCTTTTAGTGTTCTGGGTACATTATATAGGTTACATCACAGCTGCTTAGCCTGCAGTGCTTAGGAGGCAGCCAGGTGGGACTGGAACATCTGTGCTGCACTCAAACACCACCAGGGACAGCTTCCAACATCTGGTGCCATTTCGGAATTGTCTTATCGCTGCAAGACATTCTGCCCCATCTGCTACTCTCAACTGGGTTAATTAAACCAGAACCATCTTCTTTTTAATAAATGGCCAGCAGTAATAAAAGGAACCATTCACTTCCTAATACATGTGTACTTGTATTTCTTTTTAATGTTATTTCACTGTAGACATTGCCAGGAAGGCGACTGCTCTTCCAAGGGGAAATGTCTTCTTGCTGAGCGTGTAGTGCAGGATATAAAACACGAGCAGAGAACACAAGGATGGGCTCTGAATTTTCAGACACAGCACTACTGAAACAATCTTTTAACACCTTTTCAAGGGGGAAACAACTTCATATCAAGCTAAGAAATTCCTTCAACACAAATTCTGAAGTGATCTAATAAGCATCTCGTGTTTATACACAAGTTTTATTCTGACACCCGAGAATGAAAAAGGGACAGGGAAATATCACACTAAAAACCTGATCTGATCCTGTTTACCCTGTCTGCTGCAATGAACATTTTCAAGTAATTTTCTTCCCCACATATGTGCTTACAGAGTTCAGAACAGGTTAATGGTTTGAGAGTTTATATGCTGAATGAGCAACACAGATGACACACTCCTGACCACACGCTTGAAGGAAAAAATAAAAATCAATGCTCCCTGCTACACCCATTATCCTTGGGCTGCCTGACAGTGCCTAGGGATTAATTTAATTTTAAAAACAGAACTAGGTTCAAACCCAAAATAACCCCTTAACATCTTCAGTCAAGTTTAACTTTTCCTCACCATCTCCTGCCTGTTTTCAAGTGAAACTGAGTTTCAGAGAGAGGTAACAGAGATTAGGCTGGATGCAGTAACTCTCCAAAGAAAGGTTAAGGAACTTCAGCTCAGTAACACCAAAAAATCCTCCCAGCAGGTCTAACCAGGGGTTTTCCATCTTCCCTTTTATGGCAACCAGGCACCCCCTCACACACAAACTGTGTTGCTCCAGTAAAGAGTAACACTGAGCCCAATCAACCCTTTCACATCTCTGCACCTGAAAATACACAGATAAGCAAACCCTAAGTTCCCTGAATTCACATCACTTCCCTGCCAGTTCCTTCACAGCACACATCAAAGGCTGCCTTTGACCCTTTCCCTCTGCCTTGCCTGACACTGGGAACGTTCCCACAGCCTGTGCTGCAAGGAGCAGTGGCCATAAGCAGTGACCTGCACGTGAAGGACAGTGCTGATCTTCTCAACATGAGCAAGCCTCAAAGATTCCCATACCAGATCTGTCACTACAAATGAACCCTTTCCATCTGCCTGCTCAGGTCACCAGAAGTTATTTAGCAGGACCAGCTGGTAATGTGCCTCTTCTCAGCACCATTTCTAAATGCTGCTTCAGGAAAAGGAGAAAAAAAGATAAAAGAAAAAAAAGAAAAAAGGCTGACTACAGCAATGAGCCAAGCTGATGAAAGATTTAAATACACTGTAATACAGAAGCTGCCATAGTTCTGTTTGAAATATGGGCACGTTCACTTTGAAGTGGAAACATCTATTCTCAATGAAATCTTATTTTTATAAAAATAAAAACATACACACTGTATATAAAACAAAAATGGTTTGGATCTCCTCTGCCATAAGAATTAGATAGAAAACAATTCAGTATTGACTTGGGATAGTGCTTCTGATCAAGGATCTTAAACTTTCATGAAACTGTGGTAACACTGGTGTACAATGAACATCTTTGTATGTGAAATTAAAAAAATAGGAAATTGAACAAAATTAAGTTGTTCCTTAAATTTATGCATCTGTGCATAAAAACAGATGCATTAAAAGACTTGTATTTTTTAATCTCTAGAAATTAACTCATCTCAGAATAGACATAAAACAGTCTACTTTCCCAAAAATAAAAGCGAGCAAAGTTTTCAAGATCTACTCAAAATAAGAAAGGAAAGATTAAGACAGATGTCTGATACTAAATTACCACGACAGTTTCCCTCCCCTGCAGTAGAGTTTTGATACATTTTACAGTGTATTAAACACTGCCAGAGGGGTAGGGTAGGGTAGTGATGAAAGGAATGAGTCACACAGAGTGGTCCTGGTACTGGTTTTGGTCACACAGGACAATCAATCCCCTGGTGTGACCCTACAAATCCCCTGGGTATGACCCCAGGAGTGGTGTGGCTTCAGTCAGGGGTGAGCAAGACCATTCCTTACAGACCCCTGACTGCCCCACAGGGCCACACTCGTGGCCTGCAGCCACTCTGAACTGCCACCCCTCGGTGCAGCCTCTGTCATTTCACCTTGTCTTTAAAGCAAGGGCCCAGCAGAGCCTTGGCTCAGTGAGTCTCACACCCCTCTGCAGTGCCAGCAGGATCCTGTCCATCAGGGACATTCCTCATTTGCAATGGGAAGGTCTCTGAAAGGTTTCCCTCTAGGAAATGTTTGTATTTATTTGCTACTCAAAGTGGTCTCATGTTACACTTCCCTTTCTCCCAACTGTGCCATCAGACCACAAGTACACAGAAGTTCTTTTTCTATTCCATGCCACCACAAACCCACTGATATCAGGAACCTGTAAGCACAATAACAAGTCTAAATTTCAACTCTTAGGTTTTTAAAAGCAAAGCACCAATCTGAACTCCTACCAATCCCAAAGGAATCCACTGAAATTTAACACACTCCTAAAAAAAAAATCTGCATTTTGGGAGCATAGGGGTAAATCCACGTGAAGATTAACAGATTTGCTACACATTTAGAGAGTGAAGGATGTGTTTTAAAATGAGTAATTTCACTTTTAGGTAGTAATTTCTTTTTGGTTCTAGGGTTTGTTTGGATCAACCAAGTACCAAGAGAAAGTAAGACAAAGAAACAAGTTTACCATATACCTCAGATGAAAGCTTCCATGAAGATTATCCATCTGCCCAGCCTTTGAACTGCACTATAAGAAATGCTTGAATATGAATGGATTGCACTTGCTTTTAGAGTTAATTATAAATAACTGCATTACATACATACACAGTTTCTGACAGACTGATCTAGCAGTTAATCTTTGTGCTCCTCACATTTATTAGTCCCATGCAATAGCACACACAGCACCTTGCTACAAATGGTTCTTTCTAGGCAGTTTTACATTTTTTCAAGCATTAATTTATCAGCTTATCTACTTTATCTTTATTCTAGCAACAAACAAGCTTCTCCTCAGAACTGGAAAGACCCCAAACCTACCTGTGGAAGCTGGCTGGCTGGCTCCATCAAACAACAGGTCCACCAGGTCGTTAGAGGACTTGCTGCCAGAGGGGACAGCAGCCTGGAGAAGAAATTACACCAGATCTCAACTCAGGGTGCCATTAATCAAATGACATTAAGAAGTTTTCTGAGGTTTTGAAGGATTTTGTTTGCTTTTGTTTTGAAAAGATAACAGATTTGTCTTTAAAGCATGTGGCTAACTGTAAAATCAAACACTGAAAAGCTAAAGGCTCATAGTTTTTTGTAACTGAAGAATTTGGTAAGTTTTCAGTAAGTGTGCAGCTTCATAGAATCTTTTAACACTTCATGCCAAAATTCTCTTTGCTGTCCTGAAGAGAGCAGAACAAGCTAATGACTATATCCAAAAAATTCTACACCTTAAAGCAATCACAATTAATTACAATTATAATGTTCCACAGACTGTGGTAAGTCCAACTAAACATTTTTAATAAAACAGCTCCCTTGAAGGCTGCATCACAAAACCCACCTCAACTCAAAAATTGTCTTAGAGGATAGAAGAAAACAGCTTCCACAATGATGTGCTGTCCTGCTGTCTCACCTTTGTTGTAGGCTGTGCAGGATGAGCAGCAGAGTTCTGTTCTGGACTTGTTTTATCTCCTGTGTAATGAGCTGCTGCTCCCAAGTCAATGGTTTTGGAAGGATTTGCTGAGCGTTTCTGTCTGATGGTGGTAATTTCTGTAGCTTGTGCAATATGAATGTGTTTTGTTGTCACAGTTTCCTCTTCATCTTTAAATTCAGCCTTGGGAGATTTGCCTCTTCTTGATTTTTCCTCATCGCTGTCACTAGAAAAACAAAAGTGATAGCACAGCATTTGTGATGGACTTCTCAGTACCTTGAGCAGACATTTGGCTACAAGAGTTTTGGTTATTGCACTTTCTTGTAGCAACAGTTCATGATAAAAATGCTGCTTTTTCCTACATTTGAGGGAGGAACTGTTTCACCCTTACATAACACATCACACCACACAGCATTGCACCTGTTGTACAGAAGCAGTGGAGAAAAGCAGGTTATTTTGTTAAACATGAACTGCAAGTCCACGACAGAGGATAATAGGAAATCAGTGTTTAAACCCAGTACATTGAATTACCTTGTGACAGGAACTCCCCCACACATTATGTAACACTTCAGCAACAGAAAGTGAAGTTGGCAGGTGTGCTCAGTACTTACACCAAGAGACAGAAAGCAATGAACCACATTCTGTACTGTCTTTCAGGTCTGAACAACTCCATTTGTATTTCAGCTCATTTCCTTTTCCAGGGAAACAAGCTTTCATATTCTTTAAGATGTTTGTGGGAAAAGAATGTTTGCAGAATTATGCAATGCAATGTTACCACTATCAGAGCACACAGTAGTTCTCAAAATGTAAAAGAATAAAAGTATCACCCTTTTAGGCAAAAACTTTTTAGATGTTGCTGCAAACTATTTGAATCATTTGTTACATTTTCTACTTTTGTATTTTAAGTCTTTCACAAAGAAAGTAATTGGCCCCACCACCAGTCTGCTGCCTGTTACCAGCAGGATTTGTACACAACAGTGAGAATTGCTGTAGAGAAAGCTTAAATACATTGGAATGTATTTTGAAATTGTAATTCCCTTAGCAACAAAGTTGAAAGTGGAAGGGTTTTATATTTTAATAATGCATTAGAATACTAAAACTGAAAAATTTAAGAAAGGCTGTCCCTTTGTCAGAGGGAATGTGACAGTAACTGCAATATACTCTGAGGGGGAGCCTTTGTTCTCTGTTAACAATGGTGGCTTTTTGGGAACACGTTGCATGTGCCATTTTCTCTGTGCATGTTACCTGCTCACCACTGGGGATGGCTCAGCTCAGTAACATCACTCAACACCAATGCTCACTCTCTTTTGCCATTCTTCTACTGTTATAAAGATAAATTTCACAGCTGCTGACCAACCAGCAGCTCCTCTGGCACTGGCTTGAGCCAGCCTTCCAGAGATAAGAGAGCTCAAATGACATCATTTAACTTTGTTTTTCCAAAGCACTTCAACCTTGTGTGAGCACAGCCCTGCTGCCCCACCTGTGTGGGCAAAGCCCCAGAGGGAACCACAGCCACATTTCCATCTGTGACATCAGGATTTTAACAGGAGCTCCCAGAGCAGAGGGGTCTGCACATTATCAGGGTGTGCACAGGGCATCCATCCCAAAGGCCCTGGAGGAGGGTGGAGGATGCTGCTGGAAGCATCTAAGACCAGGACAACACAACTAAGGCTCAGTCACTCCATTATTGTATTTAAAACCTGCAGTGAGTTTCTTGTCCACACTACAGAGTTCTGTGGGCTGAGAAAACAAGTGACAAGCAAAGTCTGATTGATACAGAACTGCCATAGGTCAATCTCACGAATGCAAGAATGGAAAAAGTCAGTCTTCGGTGATATACAGCAAAATAAATGACTAAAGGCTCTGAGGAAAGAATTAAAATATATGCCAGAAAGGAGAATAAATATTACAAGACTCAATTTTCTATGACAACTTGTACTGCTTCCAAACTCTCTCTGGAGATCCACTTTTTATTTTTCTTTAATAGTCACATTAACAACAAAAAAAAAAATTTACGGATTAATATTTGCAGTAAGTGTGTTTACTGTCCTCAGTAAAATTGCAGTGCTTCATCTGAGAATTGCACAGAGAACTTAAAAATAAAATTATAGCAATGTACCACATAATTAAAAAACTTCTGCAAAGAAAGTATATAATTACAACTTTGAGAAACCAAAGTATGGACACATGTTCTTTTCCTTTGCCTTAAGTTTTTTGTAGTGAGGGTTTTTTTTTTAACAACTTTTAAGAAAACAAAAACAGTTTACTGAGACTAAGTATCTCTAAATTACACCCCAATATAAGAGTCATTCTTCAGATACAAATTGCCTTTGAACATGGCTGTTGCCTCCTTTCAGAGGAGTACTGGAAGCTTTGTTTCCTTTCTATTCTGTCACCTGCATTAACCTGAGTACTGGAGAAACAAAGATTAACAGTTTTAAGAATTCTTAGGAAAAAACTGCAGTGTTTCAGAACCACCTCTGTGTCTGCAGGTAATTCAAAAACAAGAATTTCAGGGTGCAGTGCTGGACTCAGGACAGCAGCTGGTTTATTCACCTGAGAAATAACAAGCACTAAGAAAGAAAACCAGAGGTTTTCCCACCTCATGGGGTATTGCTTGGCATTCTCCCTACTTGCACAGGGATATATTGCTGGAAAAAAGAATCTGTTTTCCCCAAAAATGTTAGAAATTTTCATTTAAAGAAAAAAAAAAAAGAAAAGCAAAAGCAAACTTGGCTTCTCCAAAGCTCACTGTGTAAAGCAGTTGCACTGAAATCCACTCTACACTCAATATTTTGCATCATTCAGCTCTCTGGTAAAGTTCTTATTTCCTTCAAGCATTTTTTTCCATCTATGCAAACCACTGGCTTTGTAAGCAAAATCAGAAATCTACAAGTCTGGCCAAGTTCTGCTGGTGTGTAAAGACAATGGCTTCCAAATTTTATTGGTCACAGGTAAGATGTGTAAGATACATTTATTCTTTGTGCTTCAAAGCTTTTATTTGCCTCACAGTACTCAAGCAATAATGGTTTATAAAGTTACTAAGACAGAAACAATAGAACATAACAGCACATCTGCCAGCTGAGTATCACCATTTAGTTACTTTTCCAAGTGAAATGGCAACTTAATTGTTATTATATGGCAGCAGGCTACAAATAAGCCACTATACAGTTTTGGCACTATTTTCAACAAAAAAATTCCTGAAGTGTGAAAACACAAATGCAGAGATTTCATGAGGCATTTAAAAAAGAATGTTATTTTGAGCCTAAGTTATATGATAATTAAAATTTCATGCCACCTTCAGTTTTAATATTTGAATATAGTATTTTGCTAATAGAGCATGCACTAAGGCATGTATTTACAGTATCTTTAAGGACAAACACAGACACTATAACCTTCAGTTCAATTTTCTTAAATTCTCTGATGGTTTCTGTAAAAAAAAAAACAAACCTCTTCATTCAAACCCTTGGATAAAATTCCTTCCATGATATTTGATCCCCATGCCAAGAGAAGGGAAAAAGAAATTCCAGGCTGGGATTTGAAGCAATGTTAGAGAAGCTGAAATGCTGCAGCCTGGATTTCTTCTTGCAGCAGAATAATCTGCAAGCACCAAACTGCCTTTGCCCATGTATGTCCCAAAAATTCCTCCTTTTATTCCAAGTCCCAAATTTATCACTTTTATAAATTTTGAGCCAAATACCCCACCTGACACAGACCAAAAAACATGATAAAGAAATCAAACAGAAGAGACAAGGGTTACAAGAGCAAAACAAAAAAGAAAAATGTAGTATTAGCCAGAGAAAAAGAGCAGTATAACTTGGGGTAGAGATGTACAGTGGAGAGTCATCAAAATAAGCTGCTTTTGCTAAAGATTAGACAGCAGAAAGGACTGTATACACCACTGAAAAATACAAGACTTTATCCAGCACAAGTAAGAGACAGGAGCCATTCAGAAATAAAACAAAGGAAGTAAGATTTAAAAAAAACAAGTCTACTGTACATCCCCTATGTGAAACGTGGCTGGTGAGGTCTGCAGACATCATGGGACAAGTTGCTTTTGAAAGATAAGTACAGAAATGCACACAGAAATGTACCATTGTTACATGTGAAATTGTTTACTTTTCTTCTGATCCCTTCCCTTTGTAGTCCATTGATACTAAGTTCTGAGAGGGAACCCTGATGTGTGCAAAGAATACCAGTTTCATGATTTATTAATGCCTCAGCAAGAGGACCACATGGGCTTTACCCCAGAAATGCTGCCATTATTATTATTTTCTGTTTCTGTGCAAAATTGCTTTAGTTTTGCATCACACAGATGTGTGCATGTGTATTCTGATGTTCATATACACGTGTGACTATCTAAAGATATTCTTGTAAAAAACATTAAACAAATCTCAGTGCAAATTTGAATTTTCAGTACAACTTGAGCACTTTCTCTACAGCAATTTCAGATTCTGTTAAGTACAAACTTGATCTCCAGATAATTAAATTCAATGCACCTGTTGAAGTGTGACAGATGTGAAGTTCTTCCCGTAGCCAAAGCAGTGTAGATTTTCTCCCTTACTGAAGAAATTTAATGACCAGATGTAAAATACAAGAATTTTCTTGAAAAGCCCCAACTGAAATTGGCTTTTTTTTTTTTTTTTTCAAGAAATCACCTGCAGGCTGCTCTTCCTGAGATCAGTTCATGGAAGCAGCACTGTGTCAAAGCAATTTCAATTTTCTTCCTTGGCACTCCAGCATTCAGAGCGTGTGTAGCATTAAGTGGCAGCCTTCAGTACACTGGCACATGAGCACTGAATTGCTGAGACAAGGAAAAGCTTAGGATATTTCAGCCAAATTCCCTGCTTTGCCAGCAGCTGGGGCAGTAATGGAAGGCAGCCAAGAGCAGTTAAATACTGCCAGAGCCACACTGTTCCCCAAGGCCAGGGGGGCCTGCAGAAGCCCAGGAAGCAGGTACTGAACCCAAATATGCTTCCCCTACAGACAAAAAGAATGGCAGAAGACTGTAACTCATATCCAGCAATGTCAAACTGCTCCTTAAGAACAACCTCACAGACAAATTCAGGTTGAAACAACTGCAGTACCTGCACCTTTCTGGAGAGTCTTCTCTATCTTTCCTCCGGAACTTGCTGATGGTGTCATCGATGGTGCTGCCGATCTTGTCACTGAGCTCCCCCAGCTTATCACTGAAGGGAAAAGCTGATTTTTTATCCCACTCTTCATCCCATTTGGACTTGGGCTCAGGATCATATCTTTCACCTGGTAAGACACAGATAAAAACTATGAAAGGTACAAAAAAAAAGGAAAGGCTGTGGTGTTTCTGGTATCCCTCTCAAGCCCCCCCTGCCCCACACACACACAAGCTGCACAAGTTTACAGAGCAAACTGAAAGCTCCCTCAGTGCTGAATCCAGGCACAGCATGGAATGCCCATCATTAAGTGGCAGGAATGAAGACTCAAAGACTTTTGTTTATGGCAATGACACGAACTCAATGCACAGCACATCAGGACACTGCTGGAGAAGCACCAGAGGCACAAGAAGCAGCTGATCAGGAAGGGCACAGGGCACTCCTGCAACAGCCCCTTAGTGCAGGGTATTCCATTCCTGGCTGGGCTGTGTGATCACAGGTAAATCACTGGGGTTTTCACACATTTATGACATTAATACACAAAAAACACACTGCCAAAATACTGAAAGAATGTGCATAATAACTTTTCATTTTCCACACTCAGCAATTAAAAATAAGTTTTAAAATTTTTCCAAACGAGATGAAAAAAGTAAAGGCAGTAAAGCAACTCACCTTTTCAGGGTCCACTGAATACCCTGAACATCTTTTCTGAGCACTATTATCAAGCAATCAAAATTTTCTTCTAATTTAGTATTCCAGACCTCCATACTGATATTTTAGATTACAGACAGCTGCCAGTTTTACTTGAAATAATCACATTTATTGTACGATCCCCATCAAGGAAGTCTAAAACACTAAAGTCTTGTTTATTTATATACATCCAGCCAACCTGAGTTTAATTCAAATGAAAAAACCAATATTTTAACAAAGACTTAACTATCAGAAGCACTACACATTTTAACTTGTATTGTGATCTTGTATCAGATCTTCTGCTCAAATATAGGTGTATAGAGCAAACCAAACCAGCTCAGTTTCTAGACAGCATTTGCAGGCAAACTTTATATTCTGGGCTATCATACACATGAAACAAGCCAATTTTTGTTCATCTTTTAAATATGTGAAACAAAAGTGACTTTTTTTTTTTACATAGGCTGAGTAAAATTGATTAGCAGAAAGGAAGGACAGTGAAATGATCCCTATTTCAAGTTACATACAAATGATATTGCAGCTCATGTGATGTTCAAGGTGTATTCAATTAAGCCATTTTAATAAAAAGAAAATGATGATTCCAGCACTACAAGGTGCAAAATTTGAATTATACCTGTCTGATAACTTCACATCATATAAGGTGCATTTTCTTAGTAAAGACATAGGTGCAAGTTTCTAATGATATTTGTTTAGATCCACAAAACTTTTCCAGTAGAGAACCTGCTAGAAATCCATGAGATACCCAGTGAGATCTTTATCATTGGAAAAGGAGATACTGCTCAGAAATGTACTGCTGTTAAATTTTGCAGGAGAATAAAACGGCCTTATTTCAGTTTATGTCAGGCTCTCAAGCATTTTAATGCAGATTCCTGTAGAGAGGTTTTCCTGTGCAATAGAAATTTTTAAATTAAAACAGACAGCAAGTAAGAGCTCAGTATTTTCAGGACAAAATAAAGTAATGAAAAAATCTTAATGCAAGCATTTTGTATTTAAATAACTAGATTTTTTTTGATTAGAAATCTCACCGGGGAAAGGGTTTGTTTTGTGCTGCTAGAAAGACTTTTTTATCTTTACTCAGTAAATGAAGGAATACTTCAAAACCATTTACCACAAAAATTAAATACAAGACAAAGAAACTAGTCCTTTAAATTAAAAAACCTGAATGATACCTAAAGAGCACATGGAGAAATTATTCTACCCAGCCTACAAGGATAGATCACGACTCTGCACAGAGAAGTCAAAGATAAGCTCAGTGAAAGAACAGAGGGACATGTACTCAAAGTACAAATACAGTGACTCATAAGTATTTCTTAAAAAGAGAATCACCACAATTCCAAGCAGGTAGCAAATGCCTAAAGGAATGTAATAAAACAAGAAATATCCTGCCTTGGAAAGTTTTAAACTACTCTGCATATGTGGAAAAGGAAGAAAGGAGAAGCAACCTGTCAAAAACAGGAGGGATCAAATCTAAATGGAAGGCTCATAGAGAAGAAGAGAAAAAAACAGAAAGCATCAGACACAGGTGAGGTTTAAGCCCTAAAGAGCTGCTACTGAGCTCTTACAGCAAATGCTTCTCTCAAAGAAATCACCAATTCTAGCAAACCAGAGCCTTGTGCCATTGGGACTTTGGTACTCATCCCTTACTAAAAGCAGCCAAGGATTTACTCAGGCCAAAGAAAACACAGACTGGCAGCTGGATCATGGATGGCATGCTGGGATATATCAGATGAAAGCCTCAGTGCAAGCTCAGAGCCCTGCTACACACTATGGCAGGGGCTGGAAGCAAGGAGAAACATCCTTGGTGGCTGCATTTAAAGTCAGATCTGACAGATGCCAGGAAAACACACACAAAATCCACAGATGCATTTCAAGGCTCCAAAGAGGATTATTTGGGAAAGCAGAAGTGGGATGGCAAGGCTTGCCCCAGGCAGCCCAGTACTCACTGTATCTGAACCCTCCGACACTGTCCGAGGACACCCCAATGTATTTGTCTTTGTTCTTCTTCGCCTTCTTCCTCTCCTCCCGGAGCCGATCGTCGTCCTGAGCAAACTCCACCATCTCCTTCACCTTCTGGCGGATGTTTATCCCCTGGTCTTTGCCATTCTCGTCTGTGCAGGTAATGCAGGACAGAGAGGATGGATGGACGAGGGGAGGAGAAAAGGAAAATAGTAAGAGGCAGCAATACTGAACACCAAATTGATTAAAAAATTTGAGTCAAACACAGTGGCCAAAGATTTCGTGACTACTGCACGAGATCCAGTGCATCTGTTTAAAAGGGACCAATTAACACAAAATTTAGAGAAATGAGTTTGCACTGAATGGTGTACTTAAACATAGGAGAGATTAACAAAGACTGAGACAGAACTCTTATTCTCCAATTGAACAATTTTAACCCCTTGAAACATCACCCTTTTTAGTGCATTTTTTCCAAGTTCCATTGCAAGAACTCAGTCTCACAGCAGAAGTGATTTTTTGAAAAATTGCTTTCAGTTGGGAAGTACTATAAGCTAAATGTGCTCCTTTCCAGCCTTTTTCACATTCAAAACACACACTGGCCTTGCTGCCTTTGCACTGTAAATATTATTTGGTGGGAGGAAAAAACCCCAGCTTCAAACAGATGTGTGTGTTTTGGAGCTCTAACCTTTTCTTCCCATATGATTAAAGCTATTCCCTTTATGGACACCACAGGGGACCAGTCTCTAGTGCATATTTTAATATAAACCCCAACACTCATGTTGTGTTGGTTCTGTTGTTATTAGCCAGTCTTTTCTGCAAGTTCTTGTCTTCACTAATTAATACTCTAGGGCCCCACGTCTTGGATTCTGCACTCTTCACACAACTGGCAACAGTCACATTTTAATTAGACTGGGGAAGCTTCTAAGCTGGTTCAGGTGACTGACAACTCCAACTACTGTTTTAATTTGCTTATAAGATTTTTCTATTGCTCACCTACAAAGTGGTAATTTTCCAGGGATCGCAAATCATAAATGTGTTCTCTGGCACTTGTAACAACACGCTCTGATCCATTCCTTATGAGGTAAGCTAGGAGCAGCAAAGACTATAAAAATACAAAGCACCTTATGATTGCATGAACAAAAACTCTACCTTTTTTTTTTTTTTTTTGTAAAAACCCCAAACCTACTCCCCTCCCCAAATTAGTAAATAACTTTCCCTTTTTAAATAAATGCTTATTATATGGGTCCCGTGGAAAATTTTTTTTCTCACACAAATATTTTGCTCTTTAGACTATCAAAACTGTATTTTTAAAACTTTAGCTTGTTACTACTAAATCACAAATAGTTACCTTTATCAGCTACTGCTTGTTTTAAGATAAAGCAGTAGCAATTAAGGAGAAAAAGTTAACCTGTGAAATGAAGCACTTTCTTTTGCCTCTTTTGTTCACATTTTTCCAATGGCTTTCACTGAAAGGCAACTCGTACAGGAATTTAAGAAGCCTTCTGCAGGATTCAATGGATATACAAAACTGCAGTTCAGGACGACTTTAGACAAGTGACAAAACAAATGAAGTTTAAATAATACTTTAATTTCAGTTCTTTATGTTGAGGATTTGTATCTGGAAAGAAATTAACGCACTTTCTCTGAAGTAGTGCCTTTATCAGCTAAAACATCCTTTTATTTCAACCAATCTAAACCTGATAAGCAATTCCAAGGAGTCTTTATAACATTAAGTAGCTATGTGTGATAGCATTAAATATTAATTTCTATTGTACTTCAGGGAAAACAATTACTATGACTACAAAACATCAAGCACCTGTGAAAAGCACAAACCATGCTTTAGAATTAATTGTCTTGCTACAATCCTGCCATCAAGAAAAACAAAATATAACCTAGTCTAATACATCAATTCTAAAAAAGGAGGTTGTATTTGCATAATTCAGTGAACACTGAACACCACTTTAAGTGCAGCACAACACAATCTCAAGCAAAAAGTTTCTGTACCAAAAACACAAAAAATGCAAATGACTCTGATCTCTTCCAAAACACAATTAGGACATAAAACTGTCATGTAAGATCTGCAAGGAAATTTGGCCCACTCAAAGGTAAACTACAATTTTAAAGCATTACAAATTGGCAGAAAATTAAGATTAGTTTGCATTTTATTGCAGGTATTCCTGAACTCCTTCAAAAATGTTTTCCTGAGAGCACAGTAACTTAACATCTCCTTCTCATGGAGCTCTGCAGCAACTCCTTTGGGTAGATTCAAACTGTGAGTGCTACTCTAATACCTGAATAGCAGCAAAATGGAATTGCTCTGTTGTGTTCATTAAGTAACATCTTAATGTGCTTCTAAAACCAGAAATTCGTTGTGTTTTTTCATACACAGCATTTGAAAAACACCTTTGACTTCACCAGCAGAATTATAAAACAGTTAGGGAAGAAATTCTAGGCTGCTAGAGGAGAAAGTGCTGTAGGATTATCTAAACAAGAACTCCACCAGGACACTGCATGAGCACCTTACACACCTTATAAACTCTCCTCCAGTTCTTTTTGTTGTCTTTCAGCATCCGAGTCCACAGCATGTTCATGAGCTCTGGGAACTGCTCGTACATAAATGTAGCCCTAAAGAAGGGAACAAAAGCAGCAGGGAAATGTCGTTTTCCCGGGTCTGCCACAAGAGCTTGTTCACACTCGGGGCTGGCAGTAGGTGGCAGGAGTGATCTAAGCCCAGACACATCGGATGACATTCAACAGAAAAAAGCTGCCCCCTGTTTTAACTCCTAGATCAGTTATTTACATCCCAGGACTACAAAAGAAAAGAGTAATTGTAAAAATCTGAGGGAGTAAAAGAACCTTCAGTAATTTGTAATGAAAATAATGCTGAATATGAATACCCTAATAGCCACTGCAACTGAGCAAACATGCAAATTCCAAACTGATTTTAACACAAAAAAGAAAAGCTCAAGGAAGAACTCAGCTTGTTTTGCTGTTTTTGGAAAAGTTACAAGAAAGCATTTTGAAAAGAAATACTCCAAAAAAGTCAGCTATATTGAAAGAATTCTGAGGATACATAAACGAAAAATCACAAATTTAAAAAATACCTGGGCTTCATTTTTTGTTTGACAGTTTTCAATACATTCTGTGATTATGCATTAAAAAACTTACGACTTTATTTACAGCAACTTTTCAGCATTATCAATCTGAATACCACAGAGTTGATTTACCATCAAATTTCACATTCTTATATAAAATGCACCTTTCTTTTCTTCATCACTGAGTCGAATTATCACTTACTTGGCAATCTCTCCCATGAGTTGCCCTGAAGGTCCCCACGGATCATCATTGGTTGCTTCTCGAACCTTAGACTCTATTTCTGAATAATTCATAACCACATTGGTGCTGCAAAGGAAAAAAAAAAAATCACACACATGAAGATTAGCATCAAAACTGAGAAACACATGAAAACTTAATAATGACACTAGTGCAGATCTCACTTAATGAGATACCTCTACAGAGTGGGAAAGAAAACAGCTTTAGTGCACAAGTTACCCTGAGGACACTATACACCACATTTAAGTTATCTTTAAGAAGGTTTTACTATTCTATTAGTCTTCAAGAATACAGATGAGAAACTGGGGATTACATTACAGCTGGATTCAGCCCAGTAAAAATGGCTTTGGGTCAAATTAAAATGCAAACCAAACCACCAGAGTCAAAGCTGATGGTTTCTGCAGCTAGGTATGGTTTGCTTACAGGTTTGTGATGGTACAGAGTTACTTGCAAGTGGCTTTATAACTCAATCAGAGGCAATTTTTTTTTTGGAATGTTACAAGAGAAAATCAAGAACATCAGTACCAAACAGGTGTTAGTGAAAAACTAACAAAAAAAAAAATCACATGGAAGACTAAAGTAAGGGAGATGAGAATCACTAGAAAGTCTGTTTCCTAGCTTGAATTTAATTAATTAAGGGAAAATAGAAAAAGAGAAGCTGCAGAGCACTCAGTTACAACTGCAGCAATGCAAATACTGTAAGAAGCTCAGGCTGTCTCTTCCAGAGGTCACAAAAAAACCTTACTTGGAAAAATTTTTTTCTGTGATGTTAGTATTAAAATAGTAAGTATGTGATTTCTTTTTTAATTAATGTTTAAAACAGGTACCACATGAGCCCAGCAACCTTTTTGCCCCTAAAAGCATCCAGATGTGTTTGATAACACAATAATTTCCCTCATCTTTTAAGGTGAGTGAGCAGCCCTAAAACCTCACTCATAGTGAGAAGGTTTGGAAACTGTTCTCTGCTTCTGGAGCATCAGGACTCATCATAGCAGCCACAAAATCAGCAGGGAAAGGAAACCTGGTGGTCTCTGCTTTCCCTTCATACCTGGAGTGTACTGAAACAACACACTTAAACCTAGCATGTCAGAAGTTTCAAAGTTTACTTAAAAGTATATCATAACTGATTTAGAAGCTGAGAAAAACCCCTGTGAGTAGTTTCAAGACAAACCAACCCACAACAACAAATTAATTAAATTGTAGGGAAGATCTAATGATTTATAATGCAATGTGGAGAGAGCATTTGCTGCTTAAGAACCTCTTCTGAACCTGAATGACCTAAAAAGAGGAAAAAAAAATAACCAAGATGCTCAATAGTCATCCCAACAGTTATTCCTCTGTCCATGGAGGAGTTTGCACAAAGCAGCATTCAAGCAACTCCTGCTCAATTTTATTTGGCATAAGGATAGCAAAGATCTTGGAACTGGGAGTTATAAACAGCAGAAACAAGAATGAAATCCCCTTAAGTCTGAAAGGGGACACAGAAGGTAATTGTTAAAACAGAATAAAATTTCTGGACTTAATCTTGGATTCTCAGCATGAGAATTCCTGCTGTCAGATCCTGATGTATGATTTTACTCAACTTTGTGTCTAAAGAGAGCATAAGCTACATGACTGAATAAATAATCAGCAAGCTCACAGAACCTATCCATATTACAACAAGCATGTAAGAACACAGCAGTAGTTTGGAAGAACAGCAATTAAGGTTTTACAAATTCATTTATGCTGAATGCACCTCAAGCTTCTGTTTCTGCTATTTTCTTTTCTGCACATACAAATGTAAACCAATCCCATCTTTATTTCCCACGTGCGTGGAAAAAACACAACCCCAAAGCTCCAGGATTTCTCAGCACACTGGTTCCCTTGTCCAAAAAGCAAGGAAAGGCAGGGAACTGAATGGAAAGGTTCTGCTTGTTTTTATAACCCCTCCTCCAGCATTTGTTTGAGAGACTTGATGGAGACTTGGGGAGGGGGAAGCATAAAATGAAGTATTTCCTTAATTTCTTAGAGCAAAGAATTTAAGAATGGAAAATGCTTGAAGAGATGCAAATTTAAGTGTACAAAAATAAATGGCAGCATTGGCTATGCAAGAGCTGAGGGCACGTGGCTAAAGCAGCAGCAGGGCTGGAAGGGGGAAATGGAAGGAAAACAAGGGAAATTAAGTAATGCCAAGAGAAAAAAAGGTGCAGTTAAGCCTCTCTAAGTACAGAAACATGCCTGACTTCTAAACCCCTCCTGCAGAAAAGTTATTGTTCTCAGTAACTGGGAGAAAGCTCTTTTATAAATGCCAAGCTAAGATCTAATGGAATGAACCATTCCAAACCAAAGCATCTTAGAGCCACATTTAATTCAGCAACAAATGTAAACTTCAAGGAGGAAAAAAAAACCCTCACTGTTGTATAGTTTGGCATCATTCCAGGTCACTTAAAAATAACCATTTCAAAAAAGGTGGAAATACAGTTTTATTCTTCCTTTCCCATGTTTTCTATGGCCCTCATTCCCTGCCCTACCCATGATTCCTGTGACCTTTGCAGCAAAAAAATAATTTACGTCCAGATGTGAAGGGAAAAAGTGACTAGCTTGATTGCCAAGACTTCCTGTGATTGATATAAATTTAATATCCGAGGACACTTTCCGACACCAGGGGGGGCTCTCTGATTAGTTTATCCTGGGTAGCTTCCAGGGAATCGTGCTGGATCGCAGGGACAGGCTGCTCTGCAAACCAAGGGCCGAGCAACACTCGGGGCTGACAGAAAGGAGCTTCTCAGGCAGGGCTTACAACCAACCCCCCCAAAGCTGCCAGACCACAGCTGGATTCACCCCAAATCCTCCACAGAGATCCTGACCACTGGAATCTCGTGATAGCAACATTTACAGAAACTTTTGACATGGACAAAGAGATTAAGCAGGAAAAGTATATTTTGAAAAGTTACATCCAAAATAAGGGTACAGCAATAGAGTTGACATGAACATCACAAACTGTTACATTCTTCTGTGTCTTACATTTAAATCTATTAAAACAGATTAATGACAACAGATTCTTTTTACTCTTTATTGTACCCCTCTCAAGTGATTTCAGTGTAATTTTCTTTTTTTAAAAATAAAATTGTTTTCAAAAGCCAAGAGAGGGCACTGTCACATCTCTATGGAACAACACTGTGACAGCAAAACGCTTTTAATTTTCTTGCAACTTTAAATGTTTGTATTTGCAATTTACAACAACACTGAACAGGTAGCTCAAGTCTGAAACTAAATTCCTCTTAAGTGAATAAATGGACATTGCTAATAAAGTCAATGGGTAATAGCTGTAAATATCTGACCATCTCCAACTGCAGCAGAAAAAAAAGACACATTTTCCCTTAAATGTTTTACATGCATTTTATAAACTACCACGTGACATATATTGAAAATTAATTGTTGTACCATGTACCCTGAAATCCTTCCTACTTTGTCCACAATTTTGTCTGCATTTTTCAAATAATTCAATCAACTGTAAATAGCTTCAAGTTTTAAGTTACATTTTGAGATTTGTACACTTGAGATAAAGATTATCTGAGTCCAGGTGTCATACCCTATATATAGAATGCTAAAAATCCAAACAATAAGCAAGAGGGGGAGAGGAGAGAGATGTGAGAGGGGAGAGCAGTATTGAACATATCTCAGTCGTGTCATTTGAGGTAAGAATGATGTTTAGCTGGTATTAGGGAGAACAAGCAGACAGCAAGAGGGGACAAGAAATTCTGTATCTCCTCATATAAAACTCAGATCAGAGAATCTGTGAAGGTACAGCCAAAACATTCATCAAGTATCTGCCACTTCATCCTTTACAGTTGCAATAGTCAGAAAGCACTTCAGCTTTCAGGCATGAAGAGGATAAAAATCCTACAGGTCTGAGATTGTCCTCAGCACTTTTCTTTGAAACAGGAAAATGAAAGGCAGCTTGTGGATGGTCTGCATGAAAATAAAACCTCACAGACTGCAGGAACACTTCACAGATGACACACAGAACAGGCAGGCTTTAAGAGCAGCCCTGTCTTCCTCCTCCCTATCAGCAGACACTGAACATAACCCACAACATGGACATAAATACACATGACCACTAGGAAGTGATAAATGTATCTGCAGAAAACTTCTATTTGTGTTTCATTTCAACGGACTCCAATCTGCCTACTTTGCTCAGGCTTCTGATTTTACACAACACATGAATCAAGCTGTAATGCTCAGAAGGACAATGCTGATGGGCATGAGGTATATTCTGCCCTCAGTAACATATCAGTGCTACATCACCATTGTGGCTTTTGTCCCCCCCTACAAAATAGCCACAAAATAATTACTCAAAAAGATTTTTTTTTCTCTTCCAGACTAAAAAATTCTTTTTAAAATGACTTTTATGCTAGCAAAGTAAAATCACTGTACTCCCATCCAAGATGCTAATAAGAAATTAAATAAACACTACATCCTGAATTGAAATGTTTATTTCAGAGTGAAGATTTTTCATTGCTCAGGACCACAAGGTGTTCTCTAAAGATTCATATGCTCTAACTGAAGTCAATTATCCGTTAGGAGATTACAATCACTTATACACAACTATAACTGTACTGCTTCTAGTAATAGCTTCCAATTGGTAACATTACAATTAGTTTTGTTGTGCTTGAACTAATTATCCACATCAATCATTGCTGGTTCCACATTGAAAAAAAATCCTACCCTAATTCTCCCTACACCATATACCCTGAATCAGAAACTCTTTGGAAACATGGATGTGGGGACACAAGGCTCTGCACATGGTCAGTGACATAAATGGAGGAGTATTTCCTCAGTTAATGTCTCCTCTAAAATTAACCCTCAAACAACATTTCATAGCAATGATTTAAAAACACTGCCAGCAAACCTGCTAAAGGAAAAGATGCAACGATTTTTGTCTATGTGATTTAACACTCTGGTGAGAATCCTGGATTCAGAATAAAGCACTAGGAGGAGTAAATACTTCAGTGCCCTTGGTCTTCCCTAAAGAACATCACACAGATATTTCCACTTCATGCTCCCCACCAGCATCTCCTCTATCTTCCACACTTCTTCCATGGTCAGTGGTGTTCTGCTCCCTCACCACCCTGACAGTACATTCAAGTGCATGAAATCACAACTCATAAAGGAAGCTTGCAGTTCATGGCCAGATTTTGGGAGCAATGTTCTTTGGAAGAACTATTCCTAAGGTAATCATTCATCAGGAAAGGCATAGTGTTATACATCAAATTTTCAGATCTTCAAACACCACATAAACTCAGTATTTTGTATGAATGCTCAAATACCAGCAGTTTCTTAAACATGCAGAAACCTTCCAACAGCATGTGCACAGCTAACCTGCACTCGAAAAAATCAGCAGCATGAGAAAAGGAGGTATTTATACACTAAAGGTAATGAAAGAATAATAAATATCTATCCATCCATTCAGAATGGAACTTACTTGAAAACATATTAAGGAACCAGAAAGCCTAACAGATCTTTGCCAATGTTTCTGCACAAATGTGAAAGCCTTGAATATGCCCTGGGGCGAGAGTCAGAGCACTCCATTAAAAGCGCGGTCAGGATTAGAGCCGCTATTGATGTGGGTGGTGTCACCGAGGACACAAGAACAACTCTGGGCATCAGACCCACAGAAGATTTGTGAGATGCCAGGTCTAATCTTATGACAACTAAAATAACCAGAAGCCACAGAGAGGGGACATTACAACAGTTTCTTTATAGTGTTGATAAAGGTATTGGATTGGACAGGGTGAGCCTAATTAGAAACACTTCTCAAGCCTCTGGGAAGCTGCCCACTGTGCACAGGGACTCGGCTGCAGGAACAAGAAATCTGGCTACACAGTTAAATTTTTTTCAATGTATATTTCAAACCAATTACAGTATCACGTATACATGGGACTCCTATGTGCATAATATTATGCCTTTAACTATTACTCCAAGGACACCACTGGATTATGCACCTTCTGTTTTCCTTTTTTTTAATTTTACAACTGGGAACACTAAAACACTAAAAGCTGAGATGAGAAACTTTGTACGTTTTACCACCATTAACAGTTTCCAATGAGACACCACTCTGCAAATATCTGCTTAAGGACTAAGCACAGAAGAATAAAAAGTTTAAGCTTTACTCACATGTATGTACCATACATCCAGTATGAGGATTAATGCTATTCAAACAAACAGCAACACTGAAGAATTTTATTTCTTTTTTAAAGAAAGAAATTAGTCTATTAGAGCAGGTAGGGTCTGGATAAAGAGAGGACAAGAGAATCTCTGTTACTGTATAGCACTATGAAGTGTGGTGCCAAAGTCTTGCAAGAAGTAAATATTTTAACCTTTTGTAATTTAACATGCCAAAACAGGCACAACATGATTTTATCTTTCAAATAACATGTTTAACATTATCCTTTCAACAGGCAGTCTCACATACTAATAGCTTAATCTCATTCTTTTAGTAATTTTGTTAGCAGTTTCCTTATTTTTAGAAAGTTTTCTCCGTGTTTCCTGTGACTTTCACAGTGAATAAAGGCAAAGCACACTTTAAATTTGGTCATGACAGAACAGATGTTACTGACTCTGAATCAAATCCCATCACCTCAATTGGTGACATAGCCAAGGAGACCATTACAGTAACAGTCCTTACATTCCACATGGACAAACCCCAGCAAGGAAACAATTCCACAGCTCTGTGCTGGTGCTTCTTGGATCTAAACCTGAATGGACTGCATTATCCAACCAGAAACGTTCATAAATAGATAAAATAGGCAAGAAAACATTAAGTTACAGCACAAGGAAAGTTTGCTTGAAGTGACTAGAGAAGAACATATGCACATGGTTCATTTATTAACCTTTCCTATCTCCCACCATTTCCATGGAAAGGCAGCCAGGTAATAACTGCAGTGCATTCTCTAGGGGATGGTGCATTACCAGCACGGGGGTAGCTCCAGGTAAAGGCCTGAACGAAGGCAGCAGTAACTCACACCCGGAGGCTGAGCCAGCTCCCTGCCCCCTGCAGTTTGAGCACCGCCTTTGTCTTCCAGCAGCTGCTTTTCCCAACAGCTCCCCCTCGGCTGAGAAGCCGCAGTCACCCACCAAGACACGACAGGGACCACGAGTGACTGACTGCTCACAGGATCCACGGTGCAAGTTTCAGGAGTATTATCCAAATGCAACAGCAGCAATTTGTGCTCAGATTTCCCAAAAACCAGTAGAGGGGTTGACAATTTAAGGCAAAATGATACTAATATAATGTAGAGTTGCTTCTAGACATATGAGATTGTAGCTGAATTTGTTTTTTAAAACAGTGAATGACTGAATGCACTATATAATGAGCCAAGTGAACATTCAACATCTGGAGAAGAGACAAGGCAATGTTTTCACAATACAGTTATCTAGAAGACCCCCACCCACAGACACACATGCATTTAAGATGAAGCCCTCAGAGAGGAGTGAACACCACCTCAATCTCACCATTCAACTCCTATGAGTCATGCATCTGAACTATTTTTAGTAGCTAGATTAAAAGGTTCCTGTAAAGGAGGGGTGGAAATAGAGGGAAAGCTTTCTGAGAATGCAAAGAAGTTGCTTTAATGTTAAATGATCCTTTTTGCAATTGGGTGCAGAAGTTAGTTTCAACTACTGAGAATACACAGTAAATAAAAAAGCTACACAACTTGCCCGAGTACAGGATACATCTCCCTCACTCCCAGGTGTAGGAATCTTGGCATCTATTAAACTGTTAATTAGTTTCCAGAAACACTTTTGCCAATTAAAAAAATCATTTAATACTTATCCATCTGGGCATGAAATACTTTCAACAGAGCGTTTGAAGTGGTGAGCTAAAAAAGAACCGACCCTGATCCGCACAGCAGAAACAAACCACCAGGGGCCAGGACACGGAGCAAGCCACACCCCAAAACCAGGGGCAGCATCCATCAACTGCACTTGTTTCTGTGAGCACCCCTTCCTTCAGGCTCTGAGGGATTTCACATCATCACTGGCCCAAACTTGTGCTCCAAGAAACTGGAAGGATTTAATATAGAGTCAAACAGAAAAACGTGTTTCAGGACCAGATTTAAAAATGTGTTTTGGGGTAAGATTTCCCTACCCTATGACACTGTCACTCGTTATCTTAGACAGCTCAATGTGCAGACTGGCTCACAGACAGAGGACATAATTTATCCACCTGTTATCCCAAACAATACAATGGATATTCAGGAATCTATGCACCTAATGCTTTTAACAATTATTCAGAGAAGACATTAATTGCCTCCCAAAATAAAGATGGTGCTGCTCTTTCCCTTCAGTGAACTCATGTATTCAATCTCAGCCAGCCCCTCTCCCCTTGCTGGATGAAGACAAACTAACTAAAAAACATGTAACAAACTAAATGCATTTTCATTTTGCTCCTGTCAGTAATGTCACTTTTGTTATAAAACATGCAGCTTAGATTTAGAGCCTTACAGATAAAACATATGGATACCAAATAGGAAGCCAGCAGTCCACATTCAACAAAGAAACAGATGGGGACCCATCTGCCAAAATGCCTGGTGAAACACCTCAGGTTACAGAGGTAACAGCACAACATTAGTGATACTTGACCGTTTGAAGTTCTTTATTTTTCAGCCACTCCTCAGAACCATGACAAATATGACACCAGTCAGTTTAGTCCATGAATGCCAGGTATTATTCCAGACCTTCTATGCAAGGAGCAGTCATACTCCTTCTGACCAATGATACAATCTCCATTATCTACAGTAGGATCTGAAATACATTTTCAGCTTTTCAAGTTCAGTTTCATAATTTATGTGGCAGATGTGCAAGGCAAACTGCACAGAAACAGATAAGCCAAGAAAAACATCCTGGTGGCCACAAATGAATTACAACTTGTGGGAGGAAGGAACCATAAAGCTATTTCCTGTGCCTTACAACTTCTAATCACAAAAGACTAGCAAGTAAACAAAATAGCCCCAAATCCACCACACACACTGTCAAAAAGAACAGTGGCTTTAAAAATTAAATTGCAGCCTCTTAGAGAACTCAGGCCTCTCACTTACAGGTATCAACACTGCACCTTACAGAAGTCTTCCCTTTCAAAGTTTCCCCCTCTCAGAAGTTCCCAATTGCAGAATTCTATATTCTAAAAGGTTTTGTAATTGCTTGCTACAGCTGAATTATTTTTTTTTGCAGATGTTGGGAACGTGAAGCATGGGAACATGGCAATTTTAACGTGTATTTGTGCAAGGAACAAACACTTCCTCCCCCACTTAAATCAAGACTGATTTCACCTCTCCTACTGCAGATTCCCTGCAGTATGTCAGTGTTAATACTTTCCTGCTCTTATATAAAACAAACCCTTGTGGTTCACCAACAGATACATGGCTGCTTTATGTATCTTAATATGTGGTAGTAAATAACTGCACAAACTCATGAAGAATTTTGCCATGTTGAAATAGTGACTGTAGGTTTATACCACCTCTATACAAAGTGTACCTTCATTTAAAGTCCAGACCCATTTCTTTATTTCCCCATTTTTAATGGGAAATTTTCATTCCAAACACCCACCCTCACATTCTTCACTTACCATCCCTTAAACTTCACCCATTATAGACTATCTTCCCTTCAAATGCATATTTCTGCAGTTCCATTTTTAAAGGCTTAATAGTGTTGTCATTTTATTATACTTAATTCAAAAAGCATTCTTTTAAAAGTAACTTATGAAAATAAATGCCACGCTCCATCAAGTAGAATGAATCAAAACATTTCCTTTTAACTTACATAGTAAGAACACCATAATAGTATTTCCACTGGTTTTCACTATTAGTTTTTAGGCCACATTTTTAGTTGAAATTAGAGGACAATTACACCTAAAGCATTCTTGTGACAAATCCGATTAAACTTAAGCATGAGAACCAATTTCACAAACAAGTGGAAAAAAGCTGCCATTGAGGCCACACTTGGGTGGGGCAGTTACACACTAAACAGCAACTCTGCTTTTGACTCAGATGTAACAGTGATGCTGCCACTGCCCTGTGCAGGTTTTCAGCCTCCTTGCCTCTTGTGAGCTTCCATCTGGCACATCAGATTGGAGTTACTGCTTTGGAGTTCCTGCTCCTGAAGATTTCATCTCTTTCAAAGTTCAACATGCTGTGGTCACACACCAGCAGCTGGACAGTCCAAAAAGAACTGGACATAGGAAATCTGTGTAACCTTTTGTAACTGCAGAACTAAAGAGACCTCCAGATGCACACTGTAATTACATGACTCAATTTACTATTGCTCAGCCCTCACACGTATTTTGCTACTCTGCTATTTACACTTCAGGTTTTTTCTTCTGTAACAATCAAGCTGCAACAATTTTAACTTTTTTTTTTAGACATTTAATTACATCTCATTATAGAATTCAGATTGCACTTCAACCTTCAGGAGTCAGCAAATGCCATCAGGAATTTTCTGTTGTGATTTATCTTTAATTTTTCCCTATTTGTGACCCAGTCAAGTAACATGACTCCTACTGGAAACAAAGGTTTGACCACGTAAGACAAAGTGTAAATTAAATCTAATTAAACTGACACTTCTGTAGAATGCTTTTTATATAAATAAAATATCAGCACAAAATGTCAATCCAAATAAACCCTTGTAGACAATCACAACATGAAACTAAAATTTAAATACATTATTTTGGGGGAGAGAGACTGAGGCACCTATCACCTTAGCTTACACCCTCCAATCAACTGAGTTTCTCTGGGCTTTGTAGCATTCATGTAACTTCAAGTGTAACTTTCCCTGAGGACCAAAAGCTGGTTTCAGATGTTCATTAGGTGTGGCCTTAAGTCCTCCTCCAAATTAGTAGCAGTGCTACTTCCTTCCTTGTATGCACACAGAATTCAGAGACCACATTCAAGCCCATGGCTCAAGTATTTTAAGAAATCTTTATTGAAGACTTTTAATGTACTTCCAGTCACTGAGTTTAAGACTGGGGCACAAAATTTTAACGTTGAGAGAAAAATATTTACAAGAAGGATAAGATCCTATCCTTCTTTCAAAACAACAGACAAAAGGGGTAGAAGTTTTCAGAGGACAAGGAAGTCGTAGCTATGCTCAGCATGAGGCATCAGTGAGCTTTGAAGCTGTGCAACTTCAACTCACTTGTGCACCTCAGACTTCCTATTTGTGACCACAAAAAAATTTTGAGAGTGACTTTGAATGGAGGCAGAAGATAGGGAGGAAATGAAAGAAACCTAACACCAACCTCACAGTGAAAATAATACTAACAGTAGGTATGACACTCCACACCCTCCCAAACATTCAGTAGTGACCTCTGTACATAGGAAGTACCTCAAGTTTTCAGAATTTCAGAGTATGTGGCTTGAGTGCTTTAAGATGATCCCGAAAAGGTACCACTGTTCTGACAAGCCTCACACACCCTCCAAAGCTCCTGCAAGTCTGTGCTCTTTGTAACCATTCACTCACTGCTCATCTGAAATGTGTTCACCAAAAAACTTCCTACCAGAGTTTTCTGACACCATGAAGAGCTTCTAACAGTTCTAATCTCACAGTAATGCAACAAGGAAACCTCCTGATGCCATACATGCCTGAAGTGTATTAGCTGAATAGTTACAGGTTACAAGAGATTTTACTTGGAAAAGCAGGAACATTGCATGGGAGTCAGTGCACCTGTGAACAGCACAGATCCATTCAGTGCAACTAATCACAACGAATTCTGAATAATCCAAACTTTCCCTCCTCAAAGAAATGTTTCAATTATTTGTCAGTTGACGGAGTCTTTGGTGAGGACAGAATGAACATGCAGTTATGTGGAGTTTAATATTGCCAAAAACCACATACCCCAACATTAATGGGCCACGTTTAATGATCCTTGTAGTTTCAGCTATCCCTTCATTGCAAGCTGAGTACCATTAAAACACTGTCCTAATTCCAGATTTATTACAAATTAAGCATTACTCTAAACACATGCTTGCTAATCCACCAGGGAGGGCTGATTAAAGTTTAAACAATGAAGGCAATGAAGCTTTTAACACACAAACTGATCATTCTCTGCTGCCATATCACCACTTTGGCACTGGACATTCCAGGTACCCCTGGACTTGGCAATATCAATTGCCTTCTGTGATCATTTTTGAGGAATAAATCTGAGTACAGGGAACTCCTCTAAGCCAACAGTAAGCACCTGTTACAAGTTCTTCTCTGATCAGATTCAGGGGCAAAGTTCAGTAACATGAACAGATCTGTCTGGAGTCCACTCTGGAAGTGTTATTACTCCTCTCCCTGGCCCTTCAGGCTCAAGGCAGCCAGGGTCAGACAACAGCATCCCAACTGCACATAAATCACACACACTGAACATACCAAACCTTCCACAACACAAGCTGCTCTCTATTCCTAACACCCAGACTGCCTGTGAAGGGCCTGCAGCTTCCTCCTGCCTTTACCTGCACAGCCATGGTCTGTACAGCTCCCCATTCCACCTGTGTGGTAGCAAATACTACCTAGGAAAGCCTGGGACATGTATCTCATCAACACAAGCATGGTCCAAGTAGCAGGTGAAGCAACTAAACCAGAAAAACCTTCAACTGCACTTTTAATAGGACCTTGTACCCTGGAAAATGTCCTAAGGCTGAGGCAGATGCTGAACTGCACTTCTGAGCAGGAAAAAGGAAGAGGAAACAACAGCTTATCCAAAGTAATCAAATTGCAGGTTCATAAGCAGTTGTTTTCCTTCATTAATGCAAATGTCCTGCAGTGGAATTGCTAAGCAGGAAGTATTCAGGAGGAGTGAGAAACACTTGAGATCACTACTTTTATCCTGGATATTATAAAGTGAAGTGCATTATCATTTACTAAACTTATTTCTAAGCTTACAGGAATTAATGCTACAGTTGCTATTGTTTGCAAAAAAACCCAAAATGCACCACTTCAACATGAGAATTCAGACCTTTTACTTCTGGAAAATAATCAAAATAAAAACCAGAAAATGAATACCGATGTCACTACAGAAAAGCTGATGAGCTTCTCTTCTCAAAATTGGTTCCTTTCAGTTTACTTATTTGCTATTTTAAGCTGAAAGCAAGAATTATTCCATTACTCCATGAAGAGCTGCAGTAGTTGCTACACTCAATAGGTCTAATGCACCTGCAGAATTTCCTTTCATATCCAATAATGAAATCCAACCCAGAAGACCATTACATGGCAGATAATATAAGGAAGATGTTGTGTTTATGGAAAATTACATGGAATATATCTGGATGCAAGAAACTTATTTCTTGACTCCACTGCACACAGACAGAGGAGAACACACAGTCAAGGTCCTTCAAACTTCTGTTTCAGTGTCTCCAAAACTATCTTCTCCCTCTTCCCAAGAAGGAAGCTATTCAAAACACTAAACCTTTCTCTGCATCCCACCTTGCTAAGAAGAAAGAACAAGAAATTCAACATCTTATAATCACACTGCAATTAAGACTTTGCAGTCTCACAGCCAGTACTTTGTACACCTTTAGCATAAGCAGGGCTGTGCAAGGGGAAACCTTCTCAGCATCATAATCTGACAATGTCAAAAGACACCCATTATACTGTGGAAAAAGTAAAGGCAAGTATGCAGTGATAATTCTGCAGAATAAGCTGGGAGCATCCAAGATTTTACAGGCAGAGACAAAATACAGTCCTCTTCCTGAACTTGCTCTGCCCTCAGGCCTTTAGTCCTGAACTGCCAGTTCCTAGGAATGGCACAATTATTTAGTTTTTGCAGAGTAAATTAAAAAACAAACAACTCAAATACTTTCCTACCTCAGATCCTTCATCCATTAATAAACCTGAATGACCACATTTCTTCTGCTACAAGTTTATCCAAGAATAAAAAATAGTCACCATAATCCTAAATAGACTAAACTTGTTTAATACTAATTGTCTTCAGTCATTCTATTTTCCATGAAGGCAGGTGAAAACCTAGCACTCCTTCTGCTGCTGTATTAAGCAGCTGGACAAAGAAATTTTGGTTAATAGTTAATGATAAAGTGTTCTTCCAAAGCTATTCACAGCTGAGTATCCAAAAATGGGCACGAGCAGTGAGAACACACCATTCAGACTAAGTACTGCAATAGCAACATCATATCAATGTAATTTCATTAAAATTTTCAGGTTGGTATATCACATTAACTAAAAAGTGTAACTTGGCAAACAAAAACCCCAAAAACATGCACTTTGACAGAAAGCAAGTGTTCTTTTGTGAAATGAGTCTGGTCAATTACAGACAAATTAACTTCCACATTTCCAAGCCATATTTATTTGTGGAGGATAATGATGTTTCCTCTCCTTTCATAGGTATCCCTTTGTTAAACTGGTTCCTCCAGGAGATCAAGTAACTCATGTCCTAAAAAGGTAACAGGAGCTGTTCCATTTGCCTCAGAGACCCAGTTTCTGGTTCCTGTCCACACAGAGATGGTAATTTCAAATGACACCGTGTATTTGCAACAAACAAATTTCACAAGGGCTCAACACAGGCACTATTTATTTATCTACTCACTAATGGTAAGACTACTGGATTTTTCTGAGTTAATGTCTGCAGCTACAGGAGTTACAGTTACTGTGTAATTAACGAAAAAACAACACCGGCAGTCTAAAGGCTGAGACTGCACTTGTCAATTAGGAGTCTATTAGCACTACATTTTCAAGCTGTCTCAAGAAATGCAATCATCTGTTTGTTAGCAAGGAGAGCTAGAACACTGTGATAGAAATTAACTCATTTAGACAATAAATACCTCTGAACAGAGTATCTCCCCCACACTTCACATGATCATATAGAGAAACAGTTTAAATAATTAAGTAATTGTCAAAACAAGGAATAATTAAAAGTGACAGCAATCTTTAAGGTATCAGCTCTATTTGCAGATGTAAGTTACTAAGACTAATTTATTTTTCAGAAGATGCATTCACCTACTGCAACTCCAATAAAATTATCAAAGGTTACCAAAGGCCTTTTTCTTCTCTTCACATCCCAAATGCTCTTAGAGAACCTTTCAACTGAGTAGTCTTGTAGGATGCAAAACACAAAACACACACCTCCAAAAAAACCACACAGGGAGGTATTTGTTTACTAAGTATAAAGTAATGTCTTGAGAGGAAACACTGAGCACAGTCTGTAACCTACATTAGGATGATTCTGAACAGCTTGACAGGACGGGGAGAGTAACCACCAAGAAACACATTTATTGCTCTGACTCAGACTGGAGTAGAGAAAAAACCCTCCCTAACTCCCAATAGGTCTCATTATTATTACAACAGATTAAAAAAAATGCAGGCCAGTCTCATTAAATAAGTTGAATATCCACTAATATTTCTAATTGCATCTCAAATGAACCAGTTAATATCTATTAAGCAGGCAGTCAATATTTAACTGGTCAGGACAGGACACACCCTTTGGATAAGGAGAGGAAAAAGTACAACAACTTTGAGGTGGTTTCCTTATAACTCATAGACACTGACAATGCTGGTGTAATGGTAGTTTCACTCTTAGTGGCAACCCAAACACCTCCAGAAAGATTTAATCTACTTAAAGTAACAGTCTACACAGAATACCCCCTTCACCACTCTGATATAACCCAAATATACACCACCAATATTTCTACTACAGTAAGATGCAGAAATTGAACTGAAAGCTTCTCATGTGAAGATCTGTTGGATCCTGAGATTAATCTGAGCCTGAATCACTCAAAGTAACACCACACAAGACACAAAACTGTATTTCAATTTAAACCCTTTCTCAGAAGTTTATGACCCAAGAGTGGAACCAAAATATTGATGCTTACCCTCCCCATCACAACAGTGATACAAACAGAAAGGCTGGCTTGGGACCTCCAAGCTGTGATACATGAGACAGGAGAACAACCTGAAACAAACTGAAACTTGCAGCTAACAAACCACTAACAGTACAGTTTTAAATAACAAAAATAAGTAAAAATGTCTTATCACGGAAAAAGGCTCCCACAGCCAATCTTCCTGTCCTTTCCCCATCACCACAAGTGTTTGTTGGTGCCATGAGCAGCTGTTTGTAAAACCTGTGGCCAAATCAGTTATGAACCCTAAAACCATGGGGGCTTGTTTAGCTGTTATCAGCAAGAGAGCACAAACAAATCCTGAACCACACACCAGCAGCACAAGGAAGGCAAAGACAGGGAATGGCCAGGTATAAAAATGAGCTGGTTCTCTCTTAGTAGAAGAACAATCTTCAAGCTCTTCAACCTGCTTGTGAAATCACATGCTAAGGGTGTATTGCACTTAACTTGTACTTTGCCCCCAGCCACTTATTCTTGCCCAAATACCATTCCTTCCTTTATGCCAGCACAAATATTTGTGTGACCATGGAGTAAACTACACCAGGGAACCAATCCAGTGGAGAACTAAATTGGCAAAAACAACTGGTTAGTCAGAGATTCTCTCATCAAGCAGAAAGTCTGCAAGTGCCAGCAGAAGGGAGAGAAGCGTGCAGGCTGTGGCAGACGGGAGGCTGTGAAACCTCTTTCACCATCAGCCCACGCTGACACTGACTGTGAAACTACAAACTCCCATTTCATGGCTTGGGTTATGTTTTCTTACTGGTGAAAGTGCTGACTGTGTTTGAGATTTCAGGGCAACTACAAGGGGAGACTTCATCCTGTGTCCAATGTCTTCCAGTTATGTAAGAACTTTAAGGGTCCCTCTCCTCTCCCATCTCAACACTTCATCCAATGTGCAACACAATTGTATGGCAAACAGGTTTAGGGGACTACTCTTACTCAAACCCAGATAACCTACAAAGTCCTTTTGGGAGACAAAGAGCTTCCAATTGGGTCTGTTCCTCTTTCCAGGTCCTCACACAGCAACCCAAACACCATCATTACACAGCACACAATGCAAGAATAAGTAATGAATACTCTTCCTAACTGGCACTGAAAAAATACTCAAGAGTTCTCAGAGCACCACAGCCTACACAGCTTTCTGGGAAGAAGTAAGGTACCAGCTTGTAACAATTTCACATGACCTTACCTTTGTACATCTTAAAAAAAAAATATGAGTACACCCCAGTTAGAATCAGATCTTGTTTTGCAGAGAGGCAGAATAGGAGCATTCTGCTCTGGAGAGTTTTGCTCTTCTACACAACTGCTCTTTCTAAAGAGGCTACCAAGCATTGGTCAAGTTTTAGCTCTGTAACAGCTCTTCATTCCAAATGGAACAGGTAAATAAAGCTCCTGCTCCAAACTGAGACACAACAGCAGCTGTTAATCCTTGTGTCTAACTGGGTCCATATCTGACCTGTGTCAGTAAGATCCAGATCACTACAAGGAGCTGGAAAAAGACCAACTGCAAATCTGACTACTTCATTCACTTGGTACACTTGCTACTAATTCAGTTTTTCATTCTCTTGCCCTACATTAGTTTTGCCTTAGGAATACAAAAAACTGAGATAAGTATTTAAACAAAGTTTGTTAAACAGCCAACTTTTAACAAAATGTTATGTTATTGTACATCTTTATATCAGTAAAAAAAACTATTAAAGGGAACAGCTCTTCTCAAGAAGTTTCAATTTCCTGCTCCTCTTCTTCAAACACTATCTCAATTTAAATTCAGAGCACACAGTGGTAATTTGGAAGCTGAAGTTCCTCATCAAGCACATGCCAGCAAAGTATTTAAAACATACTTGAGCCAACAGGTAAGTCACACTCTGTGTACTGGAGATGAGTTCAAATTGGAATTCTTGTATTGATTTTGGACAACTTGTACTCAAACTTCAGGATAAATCAATGAAAGATATTCCAAAAGTTCCAGAATGAAGCACACAGTTCTCAATCATTACATTTTTGTATTCTTAACCTACCATGCTGTGAAGCAATGCTTCACTCATTCTCCAATGGCTCATCTTTTAGAAGAAAATATCATTTTCATATAAATACAGAAATTCATTTAACTTGAAATGAATGGAGACAAATATAAAAGAATCAGATCAGCATTTTAAGATCATATTTTAGGACAACTGCAACATTTACAGTTACACATTGAAATAGCAAAGCCTTAGCAGAGAAAGCAGTAGTGTGTCCAATGCTTTGGAAGTAATTATACCTTGCATATGAAATAATTATGCAAATCAGCTAATATTCTGTAATACACTAACTGGCAACACAACCAAGAGGAATTAGCATGGAACTGAGTTAAGCACCTTGATCCTCAGGAGCACAGCTGCACACAGTGCTGCAGGTGAGCTCTTATCTCTGAGCAGCTCCATGCACTCCCCAGGCAGGAGCCCAGTCCTGGGCAAGGACACTCAAAGCTCTGCTTTAGGAACATTCCAAGAACACAGAAGTTGCCACACATACATCATTTATATACCCTGAAAATACATAAAGCCAACACCTGAGCTAGCCTTACACAACATAACACAGACTATTGTCAGCTACCACAGGGTGTAAAATGGCAATGACACATTTGAGAGAGCACTAACAAAAGCACCACTTGGAGTGTGCTGATGGAACTGTGTGCTTGGCCACAACTACCTTATGCCAAGTCTTAATAAATCCATCAGCTTGTCACATTTGCCTGTTTGATGGATTACTCCACCAGCTTGCCTGTTTGAATATTCAAACAAGAGAACACCATATCTATGTATGTGAGGTAACAGAGCATAATACTTTCACAGATGCTTATCTCCCATCCTCAATTACATGGCCCAAAGACTAGAACCCTTTTTCTTCCTTATTAATACCAGCAACTTTCTGGAAGTTTTTTAAGGGAAGGAGGAAAGTCCTAAGAAGTAACTTGCTGTTACAAGTGCTTGGCAGATTCAGCCATGCCTGGCTGCAGAGCCAAATGCTATGCTCAAATCCAGTCCTCCTTTGTATTGCCAAGACTTTGTTCCCTCTCCCAGGTCTCTGGTAACCAGGCAGAGGACAAACCCTTCCAGGGCTGAAGATAATCATCATCATCTTGCTTGTAATAATAATACAAAATGCTGTTCTTAAAGCAGTTATCAGCAGGACACCTCTTTAGCAGCAATAGGAGAATAACTGATGCAGTGAGGGTTAACTAACTGTCCCTTACATAAAACTGTGCAAGTGTTCACTGCCCTGAAGATCTTGCTTATGCAAACCAAAATAAATCTTAAATATAGAGAAAACGAAATGATCCTGGGACTGAAGCAAAGGAGTTTCAGGAGATTCAGATAGCAATGGACAAATGTTAGACAGTCATTTACCCTTCTGCTGGATATAGTATATGATGGATCATTTACAATAATATCTGCTATTACTGTACAGCAAACAGCATTTCATTAAAGAGCTCAATAGTCTGGGTGGACAAATCCATGAACCACAAGAAAACTGCCTGTAAATAAGAACAATTACAGGCACATTAAAAAGAGAAAGCAGTTAGGCTGGAGGATTGAAAGCCCCCAGCTAAGGATACATGGGATCCTGCCTATTTCTGGGCAAACGTGAGCATTCCACAGGCACAGAACAACCAAAAGTCAATGGTAAGGTCTGTAATTGTAGGGTAAATGACTGGGGTGCATTTATCACATTAGTCTCCTGCAGACAGCATGAGGTAGCAGACAGCAGCATAGGACTGGAAGTCAACAAATGCAGAATTTTAACTGTTACCAGCACAATGTAACTTGGTTTACCTGACAGAATTCTCCTCCTAGCTTCCCTCATTTGAGAGCCAGGAGTGAAGTGCAAGGTCTCATTACATGCTTTAGGCTACAACAGCGAGAAATTGCACTGACAATGGAAGCAGTAATTCACTCTATTTTACCAATCATTTACCCTCCTCTTTACAGATTGTACAATTAGAAGCACTAAAGAAAACATGCTGTTTATCAACCAGAACTTCTCCCCTGCCTAGTTCTATTGGAGCTCATGACAACAGCTCCTTTTAATCCTTCCTTTTCCCCAAACACTAAAGATCCTTTCTCTTTGCATAGATGTAACATCAGAATAAATAACAGAGGACCCAAGTGCCTACCTCTAAAATAAATTTTAAGGTGCTATAATGCTCTCCTATTACAATCAATTCTAAACAAGACTATTTGCTCTCCATTTAAAAAGAAATTAAACTATTACATACTGAGGCAATTCATCAAGCTTGTGAAGTGTATGGAAACAGCTCTGCAACACTTCACCTCCCACTCTACAACACAAGGGAGTGCAAACACGTTCCTGCTGGGCCACTAGAAAGGTGTGGCTAAGAGCAGTACCAGCAAAGCAGTCAGAGCTCAGTTAGGTGGACAAAACTGAACTGGAAGGAGCATGGAACAAAACAGGACATGGCAACTGTCATATTCCTATTAGTGGCAAGAAATTGACAGGCTCCGTTAATTTTTAAGTAAAGGTAAGTGACAACTACCTCACTTAGCTGAACTAATGCAAATGAACATCTGGGTAATGCTGTCCCAACTACATTCAGATCTGTCACCTTCATCCCTTTTTTCATGAGACTATTTCTTCTCCTTTGATGTGTGGAAAAGTGCTCAAAAGGAGCTCTCCCACATTAAGGTCACGCATGCAAAAGATGACAAAAGCTAAGAATGGCAATGGAATTTTGAAGAAAGTGGCTGTAAAGTCTCACCACAGTTACATAGGCAGCAATCTGACCTCAGTGGGTCCAAAGGTCCTCCAGCCTGCCCTGCTGCATGTCCTACACGTCTGTGACAGAAACCAGGCAGCAAAAATGTAACATGACATCTTATATTAAGAGATAAGTTAATGCAATGAGGAGTCCACCTGGCCTTGCTACCTATACACACACAAACACTGTGTTCTGCTTTGAGCTGAACCCTCTTGTGCAAGTTAACAACATACAGGAACCTTTCAGCAAAATAAGAATCAGCAGTTTCTGCTTAAGGAAGAGGAAATTAAACAGAACTAAAGAGAGGCCTGGCTTTTGAACTTGGCCACTAGGCCAAGCTGGTACCTTCAAGTTTCTGACAAGTTAAAACTTGTTTTAACAGGGTTTCTAATATTCCTTGGGGTTTTTTAAAAAAAGCCATGGGATTTTTTTTTGTAGAACTCTCCTAGAAATCTCACAGGGAACACAAAGCACATGTACTTGTCCAGTAAGACTTAAAAGCAAAGTTACCAAGTTGCATAACATTCTGTATTTCCACAGCCAGGACTCCTGAACTTGCTCTCAGTGACTACAACAGCTTTTGTCAGTTCTGGTATCATACAAGTGAGGACAAACTTGGTTAAGTCTCTTGGTGATTTGATTATCAAAGTACTGATACACCTATACCAATAAAAATAGGACTTTTCTTGTGTAAGCTGCTTCTGAACAGTACCAGGCAGCCTGCAGATCCTTAGTCTCAAGCAGCACACAAGCAGTAAATGCAACACTTGGCCTCAAGTTTCACCACAACTGCAGCATTGTTTCAGAGCAGGCATGGGGTAACCTGAACCCTGTGCCATGGTGCCACAATATCTGGGACTGCTCTTCCCAGAGCATCCAGAGACAAAGCTGCAGATCCCTTTCTGCAGCAGAGCAGTGGGAGAGAGGGACACCAGACTCCTTCCCACCTGCCAAATGTTCCTGCAGCTCACACTCCCACCAGCAGCTCCAGTGTGTGACATGTGCTCTGTGCTCTGTCACAGAACTGGCCACCTCCTGCCTGGAGTGCTGAGGGAACACAGTTACACTGCAGCCCTCACCTAAACCTTATGACAACAGAGAATCGACCAAGAAATCTCTGACATTGCCTCGGGAGTGACTCAGAACTGCCACCTGACTCACCAACTTTGCACCAAGCACCACGCTGGCCCTGAGCCATCAGAAACCTCTGCCATTTAAACAGAGTTCACTGTCCTGGAGCCAACCAGCTGAACACAGAGGGCTGCGTTTATTTTCCAACTGTTTCGTTTACTTTCCAATTCAGTTTTGAATTACTGGGGAAAAAAGAACCCATACAAGTGAACACAAAAGTGAAAAGCTGCCTTCTTAAGTTAATTTATTCACGTAATAATATGAAATAGAATTTACTCCACAAGAAATAAAGAATATGTAGACCTGCACCTTCTAAACTATAAACTAAGCAGAAATTCAACAGAAATTTAATATAATTTCACACACTTGAACTCTTACACACCCTGCAGTACCCATTAAGAAATTGGAGGGTGGAAGAATTTTGACCATTATTTTGAAATTGCAAGAATAAACCTTATGACAAGCAGATTTTACTAGGTACAGACAGGTTTTATTAATTATGTGATTTAAACTGCAACCTTATTCACAATGCCCACCCAGAAACAAGGTATTACTGTTCAGTCAAACCTAATCAAGGTACTTAATATTTAAGGGAGCCAGTTGCACTGGCATTGAAAAGCAGTGAAGTTAACAAAGGGCAGAACAAGACACATAACAAAAGGATTCCACCACATCCTAGAACAGTAAATCTAATACTCTACCACAGAATCTTCCTCCTAAACTTCAAATACAATAAGAACACCACTCAGTATCTAAAATAACTGTCTCATGCACTACAGGATGTAGATCTATACTTTGGAGTTACAAGAAAATGCTACCATAAAAATAAGAGGTGATTGTGGTGTGAAGAGAACTACAAAGCAGAATTTACCTGATGAAGTTCATTGCCCAATTCCAACCACACCAAAGAAACACAGAGACCAAACACTTCAAAAATACTGAATACAAATTTGAATTTCTCATATGTATTTTGCAGTTGCTAACTAATTTTTTGATTCTAAGACTCTGATGAATGTTAACAGGTTATCATTTTTACCCGGGTTTTTGCATTTAAAGTAATCCCCCCAGCTATTTATCACCACTTACAGAACCTTCACACACTGAAGTATCTGAGAATTGTGTAAGAAAAGTCCTCCATGTTGAAAGAGCTGACCTAACCAAGTTCTCAGCCACTGAAGCACAAATAAGGATAAAAAAAAACCAAACCCCAGATGAGTAAATTGAAACTCTAAGATAAGTATCAGCTGAATATGGAACCAAGATGCAGAGTTCAAAACCACTATCAAAGCTATCAAGGTTTGAACTAGGAAAATTTCAGGCTATTTTCAAAATCCTCATGTAATCATATCCACTTTTTAAGGAAAGAAGAGCAGTTTCTTGTTAAAGTTCAGTATGCTGCTGCCACAGCACCAGCTGTTATTTATGAGGCAGATTATATCATTTAGCTTCCTCTGCAGAGAATTTTGTAAGTCATGGCCTTAAGACAGAAGACATTATGACAAATCTGCACCACACACAATGGAACTATTGATCCTGATGTCTCTAAATACTATTTACTCTGCAGGCTCCTCCTGCCCCTCCTCCCCCTTTTTTAAATAAACAATCTGCCTTATTTGGATAATGTTACTCCCAGAAAACTGAAGTTTATTCAAAAAAACAACTTTTTAAAATTGGAAAAGTTCAGTTCTTGAACCTCTTCTGGAAATGGAATGTCTTTTCTAATTCAGACTTTGATGTACTGTTGGACTTAATAACTTATGTCCTTCAAAGTAAACATTTAAAAACAGTGATAATATTATAATGCTACAGTGATCATTAATCCTACAGACAAAAAGTACACAAGTAAAACTTAGGAAAAACATTATTTCCCTGAAAGGTCCTGGAACTCAAGTCAGGGTTGTACTCCTAAATACCTCATCTGTCACTTTATTAAAACTACTTTACCCAGGGTTGACTTTGCATACAAGAAGCTGTAAAAAGTAAGTAACTTCCTCAGGACAAGACTTAATCACAGTGGTGTTTAAATGTCATCCAAGTCTTGGCCTAGAAAAGTCTCAGACTAGCACACAGCACAGCAAAACAGTTGATTATCATGAATAACCTGACACTTCTCTTCAGTTTGCCATCTTTGAGCCTATACCTCACAGAGGCCCCTTTAAAAACTTTTTGGAGAAACAAAAATTTAAAAAAAGTTCAAAACAGAACGTCAGTTTTGAAAGACTTTTGACTTGTAAGGGCAGGTACAACCATTTGTCAATATCATCTCCAGACCTCCAGCCAGTTATTCCTCTTAACATTCCACAATTCATAGAACACAGAATGGTTTGGATAGGAAAGTAACTTTAGGGAGATCTAGGCCAACCCCCTGCCATGAGCAGAGACATCTTCAACCCAGAATTACTGGGGCTGGAAGGGAGCTTTGGAGATCATCCAGCCCAACCCCATGCTAAAGCAGGTACACCTGGAGCAGGCTGCACAGCATCACATCCAGCCAGGCTTTGAGTATCTCCAGAGAAGGAGACTCCACAACCTCTCTGGACAGGCTGTTCCAGTGCTCTGTCACCCTGAAAACAAAGAAGCTTTTCCTCATATTCAGACAGAATTCTTGTGCTCCAATTTATGTCCACTGCCCCTTTTCCTGTCACTGGGCACCATGAAAAGAGTGATGGAGAAGTGCTCCAAGCTTCCCCCTATAGATTTATTATCTGAGGAGACAAAACAACTTTTGCTAAGTTCTCCAGGGTATCAAATTTCTCTCAAGCCAAAAACGAAGGAGCGGCTGACACACGCAGTAACAACGTCATGCTCTCCATCTGCAACACAGCGATCACCATAACCAAGCCCAGAGACAAGTCTTCAGTGGGAGGAGGCTCTATTCAAGGAAACAAACTTGTAAATATCTGAGCTATTGTGAGCGGGTGTGAACGGGCATCTCAGTCCTCTGCCAGCTCCACCTCTCACCGACCCGGGGTTGTGAGTCAATGGGAACTGCAGGCAAATCTGTCCGTAGGAAGGAGGGAAACACTTTAGAGAGCGTTTGGTGACTTGGGAAGCTCTCTTGAAACGTGCAAGTGATTCTTTACCCTCCTCCTGCTTTGAGAGACTTGTCTGTTCCCCCTCAGGGGCCTAAGGGCCACGCTGGGAGCCAATCCAGCACAGACACATTCCAAGGGCTCGAACACCAAAGCGGGCACACACAGCCCGGGACCCTCGCACAGGAGGGGGCACCGAAAGCTGAACCCCTGATCGCCAAGAGCTGGAAGGGCCCAGATGCGCCCGAGAGGGGCGGGAAAGCAGCCAGCCATAATGGAAAGGCCACAGACTACCTGAAAAGCAACCCCTGCCTGCCTGCAGCCCCGGAGGGGCCACAAAGCCAAGCCGGGAGGACGCTCAGGGGCCACCCTGGGCAGTCACCGGAGGACAGGGACGGAAGCGGGGAGAGACAACGGGGCCGGGGTCAGGCGGGCACAGAGGGGGTGTGAGGCCGCCACCTCAGCAGGGGAGGGGCCGCGGCCATGTTGGGGGGGGCGGGGGGAACGCGGGCCCGGCTGAGGGGCCACGGCCGAGCCGCCCCAGGGCCGCGGTGGGGGCAG
>JANPWX010000095.1:2650392-2699384 GCA_024734555.1 Trochalopteron elliotii
CGCCGCCGCCTCCGCCGAGCCAGGGACGCGGCGCCACTCCCGGAAATGAAGAGTCGAGCTGCCGCGCGGGTCGTTGGGAGATGGAGTCCTGGGGTGGGGGGGCCAAGCGCAGAGCCTGCGGGGCGCAGCGGGGGCTGCCGGGAGTGGTAGTTCGGGGCTGTGCGCGCGGGGCCTGCCGGGAGCGGGCCTGAGGGGCGGGAGGAGGGTCGGGCCGGGGTGATGTCGGTCGGGGTGATGTCGGTCGGGGTGATGTCGGTCGGGGTGAGGTGAGGCTCCCCCGGCCGTGTCCTGAGGGGTTCATGGGTGCCCTCACACGGCGGGGGCACCGAGGGGTTGTGCCCGTCTAGGGGGCACGGACAGCGCTGCGCAAACCCGCCCTCAAACCTCCCTCACATCCCTGCAGCATGCAGTCTGCATCCGCAGCCCGGCGGGGCACAGGATGGAAAAAGGCTGTGAAATAGTTGGTTAAAGACAAAACACTGGCGTAAAACCCATGTCGGGCCAGAATGTGGTTTTATACTTCTAGCGGGAGGAACTCGTTTAAGAGCAGCATTCTGTCCTTATGGCTGTCCATCTGCTGATCGTGGTGTACGGTCTGGAGCGAATTGCCACTGGAATTTCCACATCCCCAAGACACAGATTTTGGAAAGAAAGGTCTGGAAAAGCAGATGGGAGGGTGCAGAATGTGGGCTGCCCCACAGTCCACCGAGGGACTGCACAGGCAGGAGCCGTGTCAATCTGGAGAAAAACCAAGTTAATTGACAAAACCCAGGGAACAGTCACCCACATAAAAGCCGCCTCAGGAGAATATTGGCTGTTTTTACACACTTGCCAACAGGCAAGGCCATCTTCAAATGTTGTCCATGCAGGAATCACAGTTACAATGAAAACAGTGAAGTCATCAAAGTGAGTGTACAATCAGGATTATCAGTTTCATTACACACATTTATTTTCTCACAATTTGTATTTAATGGGAGTTTTAAATGCCCCGGTTTCATTCTTGATGTATGTTTTTTGTTTGTGTATTTGTGTCATAAATAAATATATTTTGCCAAAAGCCAATATACTCGTGCAAACTTTTATCCAAAGACAAATGCTAAATATTTTCATTTTAATTATTCCATCAGAGGTGGCAAAACAAGGCACAATAAAGGCAACGATACTTGCTGCTCTAATAAGTCACTTCTTTTAAAAGTTATTGTTCTCTGATATTGTCAGGAAAGCTAAGAGCTGTTCTCCTGCCCATTTTCTGACATCCCACTGTATCCTTTCAAAGAGACACTTTCATGACTTCTGTCTCCTGAACATGTCCATGAAATCTATTTGAATACAAGAACTTCCAGAAGAGATCATCAAATCCAGCATCCTCTTCCTAACAGCAGTATTAGAGGTTCATTAATGTGAAGGATGGATCAGTCCTCATATACATCTTTCAAATTTTCAGTTTTCTGTGACTTAGGGACTCAGTTCTGGAGTATTCATGCTAAAACTTTCCCTTTAGGAGCACTGGGTGGACTTTTGTTTTATGGATTTACTGATTGCTTTTTGAGCCTTTTTAGAGGAACCTACACTACACTTCACAGCAATGAATTCAGTGTTCTGTCACATGACAAAGTGGTTTCTTTTGTGTGTTTTAAATTGTCTGCTTCATACCATTCCCAGTTCAAGTAGTACATAACAATCCCCTAGCACTCCTTTCCTCGTCAGTTGCAAATTTAGAAATCTGTAAATTTCTTCCTACACTGTTTATTGCTGCCTGAGACTTGCAATGTACTTAATTTCTGCAGAAGGCTGTGACCAACCTGGAGATGGTTTATGGCTTTTTTTCTCAGTTCCCTTCATGGGAGTTCTTAATAGAGTTTTCATTCTTGAATGCTGCTGGACCCTGAGATGATATTTTAATCTGCAGCACAATACCTGTGGTGACTGTGGTTGGTGTGTGACTGAACTCAGCACCAGTTTTGCTGCCCCCACAAACATCAGGCACGTGGCCATTGAGGACTGGGAGGAGGGAGATGCTTAATTTCATACTGTAACACCTGGCAAATCGAGCTGGGGGAGGATTCTTGCTGTTTAATATCAGCCTTTTGGTTTTTTCTGTGAGTGCACTGACATTTGTCTTCAGGAGCAGATGCTGTTTATAACCTGTGTTTAATGAAGAAATAACTGTCTAATAATTGGAGCTTGCAGAAACTCACCTTTTCTGATTGGCTGGAAACGTTGTTATTTTTAAGTGTGGCTTCAGTCCATATTGGATCAAGATCGGATTTCTAAATACAGTTCTGATGAACTGCAAATTCCCCAGATTCTGCTGTGGTGCAATGAAATTGATGTTCCTGTTAGAGCTGGTTTCCTTGAGCAGCTGCAGAGTTCTGAGTGCTGGGGCAGAGCTGCCAACTCATGGGGGGCTGCTAGAGGCAGATTCCAGGGCCCAGACTCAGCCACACCTCAACAAATGCACCTATTCCTCACTATTTCCCCATCAGGGATAACACTTGAATTAAAACAGTTAGAGGTCAATAAGCCATCGGGATTTGGCTGATTAGTTTGTTTTATAGAAATTGTTCTTTCCACTCGAAAAAAAATTTACAATCCACTGTAATGGCACAGTTCAGAAAAAAAAAAGAGAATGGTAAAGGGTATTTTAGGTGTAGGCATAGGAGAATAACAATATATGCAGAAGAAAGAAAGGCTGAAGCAGGGATTTAAAAGATGAAGGTGAGTATCTTCTAAGCATTACTTGCTCTGTCTGGATGCAGTAATGGTGCAAGGAGAGATGACTGGCATTTATTGTCAATTTTAAGGTATAGTAAAAAGCAGGTCTTTATGTGACATTGAATGCAACATGACTGACAGTAATTTTGCCATCCCCATTCTGTCAGCTGCTGATAAAGTGCACGAGCATATGTATAATTTCTGAATGATGTGAAGACACTTTCTGGTTCATAAGTAATTCCTTTAAAAAAAGAGATCTGATCGGTGAAGGGAGAGGGTAATGCAGTTTCAAAGCAATGCAATATTCAGCATAACAGGTAGTTCTTGTAACATATATCATGTAGAGGAACTGTACTTTATTATAATTTGAGCCATCAATTACAGGAGAAGCAGTTAGAGAAATTGAACTAATTTGAGCACTGCAATAGAGTTTGCACCTGGCTATTCCAGAAGTTAATATGGACCATTTGGTGCACAAAAAGTCTTGCACATTCCAGATGCCTGGAGAGCAATATTGTTGTTAATATCAACCATATTAATGCACAGTAGAGACATGTCCAAGTCAGTGATTAATTTACAATTAAAATGCAAGGGGGAAAAGAGGAATGTCAAGGAAAATCAGGTTGTGGCAGTGTAGGGAGGCTATGGCACAGACTGAGAAAAACTTTTCATTTAAAGCAGTATTTCTTTCCATGATTTCATAAAGCTCCACTTTTTACCCACTTACACAGCTGAAATCTGAATTTCATAAAGTTTGTTTGTTCTAAGAATTAGTCAGTAGGGCAGAAGCAACACTGGAATAATGTTTCCTGTTTGCAGGCTGGTTACCATCCAGGCTTTTCTGAAAAATTGCAGCTTCTCTGACTCCCAATGTGTCTTTCTGTAACACATCCCAATTGCACAAACATCATATTCCAGCCAGAGTGTCCCTAGGTGGGCTGTTTCAGAACATGTTATCCTGCTCTGCCACAGAATGGTTTTGCCTCTGGCAAAATCCTCCAGTCCCTTCCATGGGCTCAGAACTGCCTGTGAAGCTTCCACTACCTGAGCCCACATCACACTCATTTCAGGAGAGGATCTTGAGGGGCAGGCAGTCACCGGGAATATCGGCAGGGAATGGTGGAAAGTGTGGGGGGAGTGAAAAAAAAGACTGTTAATGATGTTCCAGTGTTATCCCTCCTCACGCTGCCCTGCTGAGATGATCCACCCATTTACTGACAGCCTTTGCATGGGCAGGACCTGCCTGACTCACTGTAAAGGAATGTAGGTAGCAAACTTCAAAGATTTTAAGAAGTGAAGATGATTCTATTTTAAACTTTAGAGTCAAGACTACAACTGCCCGTGTTATGCTTGTGGAAGACTGGGAGTGCCAGGCAGAGGTGGTGATTTATCTCAAGAACTGGGAGGACAACCCTACCCTTCAGACAGCTTCTTCTGCCAGCAGAACATGGGCAGAAGTCCCTGCAGGGAGGCTGTGCTGAATGTTAACATCAGGCTGCATCCAGCCCAGTGCTGCCCTTTTTTTTTCTAGCCTGAAGAAATGAAGGTTGATTCCATACTGTGGATTTTCACTCTGTCTCCTCACAGTCTTTTGAAACGGTTGAACCAGTTCACTTAGAAGAGGCAGAGGTGGTTTGCTCTCAAAGTAAATTACAAATTTATGCAGAATTCTTACAAGTTGTCTCAAAATAAATGACTGAACAGGAGAGACCTTATTGTTACTGCTTCTGAAAAGATGTGCTCAACCTTTAACGAAAAGCATTTAAGGTCAGAGTTCTCAGGGTTCTCCATTGTCCAGTAAGCAGTAAATTCTGGCTTTTCCTGTGCCTGGGGCATTCACAGCATTGCTTTTTTGTTGTGGATTCCCTGATGTCTAGAAAGGGGTGAATTCCCACTGCCAAAATATTACCATTTAATTATCAAACCAATCAACTGTGAGACAAATGTCTCCAGGGAAGCAATCTTCATTAGTTCCAATTTTTACAGAGCTACTTGGGGTTTTTTTGGTTTCTCATTTTCTCCCACATTAGTAACTGGCAGTGTATGCATGTCTCCAAATTAGGATGGAAACATGGGGTTTGGGGATTGCCAATTAATGGATAATATTAGATGTTGTGAGCTTTCCTTCAGGCTGATGATGTGATCTGATCTGACACTGTTCTTGGGGAGGCTTTGGAGATACAGGTTTTAAGATGTTACCACTGTTAGAAGTTTAAAATAGAGGGAAACCTCGTGTGAATTATGTCCTGATGGCACCACAGCTGTGTCTCTCACACCCTTAGACACCTCCTTTAAGTGGATATGGTACTTTCCATGGAAAATTTAGGAGTTTGTATTTGAGAACTAATCCTCAGTAGAATTCTCTCATCTGAACCATACATGATCTTTATTATTCCAGAAACTCAGGTCCAGATTCCTCAGTCTTTTGTTACAGCTCTGGTATATTCTAAGACTCTGGAGCCTGGATTGTTCCTGATTGCTGTTGTGCAGCTGTTCCAGTAAGTTCTTTTGTCTACTGACAATTCACCTCTGGCATTTAAACTATACAGGAGAAGGAGAAAAGGACAGGTCACTGTCTGCTTTTTGTAACAATTAGCTGCTGACAGATTTGTCTTGGTTTGCAGGCTGGGTTTCAAGTTCCAAAATGCCTGTGACAGTGGCCAGAGTTAGAACACTGGTAGCAGAACAGGGCTGAACCAGAAGCACATGCCAGACTAGTGAGGTCAGAATTCTTGGGGATGGTTGCAGCCTGTAAGTGTTCCCATTTATTACATTGTCAGTTTGATTGTAGTCCAAGACACTCATCTTTGTGCCAGATCCCTGAGCCAGAAAGGTCTTGTTTGCCTGATTTCCTAAGGATACAAATCTTCTGAGATCTCCCTGTCTCTGTATTTGTGTCTTTCAGTCTCTTTGCAATTACTGTTGGGCCAGTTTCAATCAGATGAGATACAGGGGTGGCCGGCTTAAGGATTTGAAGTTGTGCTTTGTGAAAATGCACAGCTGTGTGCAGAGAGATACCACAGGAAAGCTCTGTAGGAGTGTAGCTGGAGTGGAAAGCTGTAGCAGGAGTTCAGTTGGATACTGAGGATCCCCTTGGAGAGCATTCTTACAAGTGTTCCTCAGGGAGTTTGTCCTACGTGCAGGAGAATCCAACCACAAGACACAAACAGGAAAACAGGTCTCCTTTACTGCTCTCTGAAAACCTCATTTCACTTTACCTGTTCTCATATAGATCAACTGGTGCCATAAATGTCTCACATAACCCATCAGATAAAGCCCTACTATGGCTTTCCATCAGCTGTGAACACAAGAGGACAGAGTTGTAGTCTTCCTTCTTGGTGCATCTAAATAGCCCCAAAACAGCTGAAAGAAATGACAATTCAAAGTCATCTTCAAGCTGTGGTCCAGGGCAGCTGCTCTTTGGTAAGGCAGAGAAACATGGTCAAAGAAATCACTGCAGCTTTTTCTCTTAAAGGTCATAGTACTTATTTTCATGGATGCAAGCTAACAAACAAACCCAGGAAGAGCTGAAAGCAGTACTTGAACAGACAAAAATTAGTCTCATTTTCATTTTGGCTGGAAATTAAAACTGGCGTGGTAACACTTCACAGGATGGTCTTCAAAATCCCCTTTTCAGAATATTTAGCTGGACTTGGATCAAAACACAGTAGATGGAGACATTTTCACAGACTGGCAGACTGGGACTCTCCAGGCTGGAATTATCCAGCCAGTTTCAGAGGAACTGGCTTTCTATCTCAAAGTGGGAGACAATGTCTTAAAATGCTTTTCTTTTTTTTTTTTTCCACCCACCACAGTTTTTAATTAGGTCGTGTTTCAAAAAAAAAAAAGAATGGAAAACAGTGCTGCTGATTTTTCTACATTCAAATAATAATCAAGAAAGTGCTGTTTAATGAGTTTCCTTTCTCTGTATTAGTTCACATAATAATTTATATGCATCAACTGGAAAACAGTGCAAATGCAAGTCCTGCCATAAAGAGTTCCCACCTGAGTAACTTCTGTTGGGGGGAAGAAATGGTGTTTTAGCAACTTTGACTTCCATGCTTCCCTCATTCCTTCTTCTCTATTTCCATTGCCTGCATGGAATGTGGTTGGTTTAGTTCATATTTTTTTACAAAAATAAGGCTTTAAAAGCTGCTGTTGCCTATTAGTATTTTACAAAAGCAAACTCAAACACCATCACCATCATAATAGCTATTGAGGTTTTAATGAAATAAAAGGAAAGTTGAAAGAGAGAACTCAGTTTCAAAGGTGAAATTGATAAGGTTTATTGTTAAATTGGGAGATATGTCAGATGGAAAAAATATCATAAATCAACAGCATGTATTTCTTGTCCAAAAGAACCAGATCTATTTCAGTGGGATTCAAGTGGGCATTTTTTGCAGCACTGAGTAACTTTATCCACAGTTACTTACTACAGCATCTTCCTTAGGATTATTTGGCCACTATCAGGTGAAAGACAGCGAATTGAACATATCGATCATCTCCAGTTCCAAAGTTCTTCTGTGAGATTCTTGGCAATTCATTCAGTTTCATTCAGTATTGAATTTACTGTGTCTGGACCTTCAGGTCTTAGATCCCATCAAAGCAAGAGAGAGTCACCATCTACCATTTCTCTGATGTTGAGGATCACTTTGGGAACAAAATGATGCTCGTTTCCAGCTGCCTGTCTCCTCCTCCTGGAATAATTGCCAGACAGATCTAAAATTTTCCCTTGCACACAGTACCACCCAGTTAAACAAACATGTTGCACAAGAGCAGAATGTAGTGGCTGAGTTAATTTTGTGCTTCTTTCGTGATTTACAATATTTTCAATTCCTCTGGTTCCCATTGGTGTCACTTTTATTTACTGTCTCCCACTGTGTCATGAACTAACTGGTTACCTTTAGATGAAAGCTGAGGGCTGAGTTGAGAGAGGAGATATTGGCAGCCCTTTAACTTTGAGGTGCTTGTTCATTAGAGTTCATCAGTTTGGGGACTCCTTGCTGTTTTGGAAGACAGGAACAGAAAAAAGAGACCATAAATGCTGCTGGACTGAATAAAAGGTTCTGTTATTGGGAAAAGGAAAAAAAAAAAAAGCCAACCCAACCTACCACAGAAACAAAGAGGTAAGAGCTCTAGAGAGGCAGGAGTTGTCAAAAGGCCTTCCCCATCAAACAGACTTCAGAGAAGCACAGCAGACGGATTTTCAGTACCAGTCAAATGTAAGAGTGTAGGAAGTTGACATGCTGTCCCTTGGAGAGCTGAGGTATTGACAAAAGACATGCAAACTTGAAAAATGTACATTTGTGGAAAAATCCATCCTGACAAGTGACTGCACTTAAGTCGCCAAATGGACTTCACCCCTGGGATGAAACTCAATTATTGTTGCACATCCAATGAATCCATCCATGGAGAAAGCACATGGCCAATAAAAGGGAACTGTTCAGTAATCAGATCTTTCAAAAACTATTCAGCTCTTTGCCACTGAGTCCTTGCTCTAAGTGACATGTGCTTCCCTGCAAACCTGCTTGGCTCCTGACTGGATGGTGAGGAGTGCTGAGCCACTGGGAGCTCTTCTGCACCACAAACACATCCTGCACCAGCCTCTCAGGATCACTGCTCAAACCCTTCTGAGTTGTCTGAAATCAAAGCCTTTTCAATTGCAGATTGTATTTAGTGCACGTGAGTGATGCTTTTGTGTTTGGAGATATTTTTACAATACTGTGAGTAGAAGCTATTTATTGCCTGAAGGATTGTGTTAAATGGTTTAGCCCAGTCAAAGCTCCATTAAGTAAGGAGCTTGCAAGCTGCAGTCATTAAGAGTCTTCCATTTTGAGTGAGGAAGTGTCTTGTGTGTATCTGCTGCTCAGAGTTTCTCTTTCCACACCAATATTTACCAGGTGCCATCTCTCTTCTTTTGAGATTACATTATACTTTGCACAATCTGTGTACTTTTTATTTGCCATCTTCTTGATTTCAGCAGGTCCACAGTTGTTATTATGAGTAAATCCCTCTTAGCAAAAAGTCTATTTTGGGTAATTTTTATTTTCTGATTCACAAATGAAAGGCAGCCCCACTATTGGCCTCAAAGTCATTTGTTTTAGGATGCACCTGCACACATATTTGTTTCATAACAAAAACATCACTGTGAAACTGAAACACTGTAAATGTTGTTTGGGGAAAACAGGCAACAGTGGCTGACAACAGAGGCTTTTAAGAACATGTATATTATGTGCAAGTGTTTCATAAGTTTACTTAGTTGCCATGGCCAGATTTGAAACCTTTGCCTCTTTTACCAGCCATGTAGTTCACTGCTGTGTCTGTCTGCTCTCACAGATGTCAGGTGATTTTTAGATGTTGTTCTCTAGAATAAATTGAATATCCAGTTTTTCATGACAATTCAGAATGCAGCTTCCCTCAGATATGTGAAATTCCAGTACCAACACTGTGTACCCACATATATGTGACATGAACACAGACATCTGCCCTCCCACCCATCAATAAGAGGAAAAATGTCCTGGTGACAAAGCTGCACAGTTTTTTGTCTTGATTTCTTTTTTACTCCCATTGTTTCAACCATTTCATAATCTGTCTGCCTTTCTCTTTCTCTTTACAAGCTGGCACTTTGGTCTTGGAACATTCTCTGGGCTGCCAAGCAACAAGCTTCTCCTTATTCAGATTTTCAGGGAAGAATGTAGCACATCTGTTTACCCTGTCACCCTCACACGAGTTTGAGCCCACTCTCCAGAGTTATCATACATTATTATGTCAAGCACCAGCTCTGAAGGAACATCAGCCATCAAGTCTTGCATCATCCCTGCCCCAGAGAAAACTGTTTGGCACAATTTTATTCATATATTGTGAGTGGATATGAGCAGGGTACTGGATTTAACTCTTGTTTCAGCCAAAGACTAACATTTCTAGCAATGACATTAGGAGTTTTATCTCAACAAGCAAAAAATCCACATTCTTGGAAGAATCTCCTTGGGGAACTGAAAAGAAACCTGCCTTCAAACCCAGTAACACGTTTTCATAAAAGCACCCCATATTTGCTTCATATTGATGACAAATCTCCATCACACTCAAAGTCTATCCAGCAGGTTTTTTTCTGTCTAACATTCTTTCCAGCATTTGTCTTTGCTGATACAGTGACTCAGCACAACATGAACATGGTATGCAAGTCTACCATTAAGCAAATATTTCTCATTGTTTGCAGAATCCCTAGAATTCAGCAGAGGAATAGACTGGTGTTTGAGCCAAGAAACATCTGAATGTCATGTAAAGTTCAGTTAATTATTTTCTAAATAGTCACCAGCGCTGCTCTAGCTTAGAGTAGAGTTCAACTGGTATTGTTGTGATCACACTGGAGCCTTTCAGAGGGGGGGAATGTTTGCTTTCATTTTGGCCTGCCTGGTTCCACATTGTGACAGAGCCATTTCACTAAAAGATGCATTCACAAAGACTTAGAAAAACCGTGGCTGTGGTCTTTTAAAAATTGCACCATTGTGCTTCCAGGGAATGAGCTTAGTCTGATTAGCACTCTGCACATATTCCACGTGCCCCTGAGCCAGGAGCACACAAACCAGCTGTGGCCATGGCAAAATTCAAGTGAACTGTGCTGCCATTGTAAGCTATATCTGTGTTTATGGCACTGTAAAATAAAGAAGAAGCATTTTTGAGTGTTTAGTTCAACTCTACAGGGCTTGAGCTTTCTGGCTCTGCTCTGGGCTCCCTGACTTGTTCTGGCAGTGCTGAAGGGATTGGGAGCTGATGACAAAAGAGTTGCTCTAGCAGCAAAGAGTCAACACAAGTGACCAACCTCTGAACACATCTCAGCAGGAGTCCTCTAATGTCAGAGGTTCCAAAGGTAGCAAAAAAATCACCTGATTTGCAGTTCTTACTCCAAATCTTGACTTCTACAAAGTAAGTTAGAAGATCTGACTTTGTTCTATTTTCAAAATCCTGGAAAACAACATGAGGAGCATGGGAACACAACCTTGCTCAGGTTTACAAAGGTATTTAAACATACAAAGATGCAGACAGACACCTAATAGGATTTATAAAAGTACCTAAGGGAGTTTGGGACCTAATTCCCATTGGCTGTCAATGGGAATTAGATGTGTAATCTACTTAGGCAATTTGAAAATCCCACTGGCTGCATCTTTTCATGGCTAAGTACCATTACAAGCCTTAGCCTTAATGAATAGAATTATTATTATACTTGGTTTCATTTCCTTAAACTCTGATCTTGGTATGAAGGCTCGGTGAAAAACTGCTTGAATCCAAGCATAGATATGTGCCATGGATATGAAGTGTCAGGAAGGAATCACTGAGCTGCTGAAACCATCTTCATATCAGCACTGCATCTGCACCCAGCCCAGAGAGCTCCCAAGGGGTCCTGTATTGGTCAGCTTGGCTTTGATGTGTGTCATGTAAAAAATGCAAGTGACTTGGTGAAGGAAAATTCTGCTCACTCTCAGCAAAGTAATAAAGAAAACAAAATCTTAAGTGCCCAGAGGCTGTGACTAGCCAGTTGAAAGGGTTTCATTTTTCCTGCAAGGAAGAGCATTGGAATCTTCTCACCACTCCATGGATTGAATTAAGTCCCATCTGATGCTGGAGAGAATTTACAGCTTTGGGCAGTACAAGGACTCTTTGCTTACCCTCTTTTGCTCAGGCAACCCAGACACAGGCTGCAGTGCAGAGTTTAACCAAACAACACTCTATTCCTTTCCCTTTCTCTTGTCAGGCTTGAACTCAAACAATAACCAGAATGTCCCTACCCATACAGCTTTACAAAGTCTGTGAAAAACTTGATTTCTCTGGATTTCTACATGGTGTACTTTTCATTAAACCCAACTCGAACTTCTTGTAATTGTTTATCCACTTCTCTTTACATGCTTAGAGTTGTGTTATGCAAGTCAGGCAGCAAACATAAGAGTCAGAATGACATGTTGGATAGGAAAGTGTTGGAATGGGTTTCTACACTGTCTGGAGTGGCAAAAAGTTACTAATTATTTACAGGGCTTCAATAAATATGTATGAACAAAACAAGGTGGTTGAAATGCTCTTTGAACTTGGTGGAATTTGAAAATACTGTTTGTGTTCAATAAGAATAATTTGACACTGAAAACTTTAACAACCACAACTCTATAAAAAATGTTACATTGCTGGGTGAGACCCTTGCTGGGAGTCAGATGACACCAAGCTGGGGAGGAGTGTTGATGTGCTGAGGGGCAGGAAGGCTCTGCAGAGAGATCTGGACAGGCTGGATTGATGAGTCAAGGCCAATGGTGTGAGGTTCAACAAGGCCAAATGCTGGGTGCTGCACTTTGGCTCCCTGAAGTGCTCCAGGCTTGTGGCAGAGCAGCTGAAAAGTGTCCCCGTGGGAAAACACCTGGGAGTGCTGGTGAACAGCAGCTGAACAAGAGGCAGGTGTGCCCAGGTGGACAAGAAGGCCAGTGGCACCTGGTCTGTATCACAAATAGTGTGGCCAGCAGTTCTAGGGAGGGGATTGTCCCTCTGTACTGAGCACACCTCTCTTGTGCTCAGTTCTGGGCCCCTCAGTTCAGGAAGGACATTGAGGTGCTGGAGTGTGTCCAGAGAAGGGCAGTGGAGTTGGGGAAGGATGTGGAGAATAAGACTGATGAGGAGAGCTGGGGGAGCTGCTGGGGCTCAGCCTGGACAAAAGAAGGTGCAGGGGGGGACCTTATTTCTCTCTAAAACTCCCCGAAAAGAGAGTGTACCTGGGTGGGGGTTGGCCTCTTCTTCTAGAAAACTAGTTGACAGGATAAGGGGAAATCACCTCAAGCTGTGCCAGGGGAGGTTCAGGTTGGACACCAACAAGAATTTCTTCTTGGGAAAGGTTGTCAAGCATTGGAACAAACTGTCCAGAAAAGTAGTGGAGCCATCATCCCTTGAAGTGTTGAAGGAACACCTGAACTTGGCACTCAGGGCTCTGGTCTGCTTGACAAGGTGGGGATTGGTCACAGGTTGGACTCAATGATCCTGGAAGTCTTCCAATCTTAAGGATTTCGTGATTCTTAGCAGACTTTCTTGATTCTTGATTTCTTGATTGTCACTTAGCAAGAACTCTTCCTGTTCTGGCACATCCGCACGTGCACAGAGCTGAGCAGTCAATTTACTGCAGGATGGTCTCACTTGAGGTTCAGTTTGGTTTTTTGAATCAGACAGAAAAGGTCACACACTGAATGTGTCTGTAATGCCCACTGACAGAGCTCAAGGGAAGAATGTCCTGTGAAAATGGGTCAGTGCCCAGGTGCAGTCAGCACTGGGATCCAGGGTTGAACTGGCACCAGGAACCCACACAAGCCTTGGCTGTAGCCAGCTGAATTCAGTTTTATTGCAGACAGCAAAAGCCTGCTGAAATCTTGCCACAGCTAGAATTTCTTCCCAGCACACCCATTGCTGAGCAACAATGCTTGTCCTTTTCCAGAGAATGGGATCAGCCCAGGCTGGCTCTTGAGAAACACACCAGCTGCACTTGAGAGAGGGCTGGGGTGAATGTTCAAGGAGCTGTGCAGCCCAGCAGAACACTGGGTTTCCATGGCTCAGGGCTCTTAGGCAGTGTAATCCCCCATGTGAAACAGACACCCTCTGCCAGAGGCACTGGCACTGAGGTGCAAGGGGGATACACCATTACAGGGAGGAGAAGGGATTTCTGTGTTGAGAAGTCAATTGATCAGCAATAAGGAGAGTCAGCCTCATTTTTTTTTCCTTTTTCTTTTTTTGTTTTCCTCTTGTGAGTCGATTTGATACTAATGAACTGGAGGCACATTAGGACTAACTGCTTCCTGGCACAGACTACACAGACATTGTGCAAGATTCCTTTCAGCTCAGCTTTGCTGACATGTTTGCTTCTGACCTCAAATATCTCAAGTTTTTCCAGTTCTGACCCTCTACAAGTGAAAAGGCCTCTGTCACTGAACTTGTGCCAAAATACCTGGGGAGCTGGGGCAGACTGGAAAGACTGGGTTGTTCTGCCTGTTATTTCAGGCAGGGGGTTGAGCTGCTCTGCAGCTCTGGGAGGCCAGTCTGCAGAAGAGGGAAGAGGCATCAGGTGGGATGTGGAGAGTTAGTTGCAGTGGGATGAGTGAGCACACTGGCAGCCAGCAGGCAAATGGCTCAATTCCTTATTTCCAGCGGAAAATATTTCAATTACCGCTTTTGGTTTCATCAACATTTTTCTTAGATCCTTTTTCATTTTCTGAATAAAAGGAAATCATCCTTGGCATAATAATGGGTGAATATTGTCATGAAAAAGCCAGCTAACATTAAATGCCCCCTGCTTCTCCAGCAGACATTTTTCAACAAAAGGCTCTGAAATTTCAGCTGTCCCTGTATGTGCTCCAGATGAGTTTTCCTTGGAGTCGTTCATGTTCCTTCCAGTCTCTGCATGTTCTGTTTTCAGTGTTAGTCTGATTCAGCATCCCTTGACAAGAACAGGCATCATCCTGTGGCTCCATCAAGACTGAGCTGTACTCACATCACAAAGGAGATACAGGTTCTAGTTTCATCTCATCTCTTCCCCTCCTGATAATGATCACAGCAATGATTTTCACTCTACCTGACTTTTGCCTGTCTTGACTGGCAAGCTAGAGAACTGATTCTCCTGCCTCTCAAGAGGTTTATAACCATCCCTCTGAATATGCTGCACTTGGGATATTTTCTAAATTATTTTATTATTTTAAAATGTACTTCCTCCTTTAACTGGTGAGACAAAATTAGCCAACAGTTGGGGAAATCCATATGTATAGTCTTATTTCCCTGTGTTTTCTCAGTTCTGAATTTTTCTTCATTTTATTTGGAAAATATCCTAGAAAAAGTGCTTATTTGCCCACCCAGTCCTAGGGAAGGATCTGTGTCTTTGTGAGAATGTGGGCATGCATGTGAAGAGAGTAGGATGTCCATGAAACATCTCTCTTCCTTGGCTCTGCAGTTTGAATCAACAACTGAAACATTTGTTACTATATTTGGGGGGAAATCTGACATTTGATTGACACAGTAATTATTTTATAAACTTGCTTACCTGTAGCTGTCCACAGGTCTTAAATCCACTGCTGGAGAGGTTGAGGGGGAGCTTGATAACATTGAGAGTTCTGCTTTGTCCTTGATCTCTGTGTGGCCATCTGTAATTATCAAATTTACTCACTATTTCTTGATCATGTTTGCTCTCTTAAAGCACTGCAATGATTTTAATGCTTTTTGCTCAGATTGATCTGAGAGAAAATTTAGTTCTGTTTGGAGAAGAGAGCACTAAGAAGCTTTACAAGGCCTGATGTTCAGTATTTTTTAACTGCTGGAGCTGTTCCCATCAGCTGAAGGGCTGTGTAACATAGAGGGAACTTCACTCAAGTCAAGCTCAAGGGGCCTGGGATTCATCTGGAAGTCTATTTTTGACTAGCTGGATTTAGCTAGTCAGAACTTACACAGCTGTGAACAAATGCAGCTGTGCTGGTAGAAGATGTTGCTGTTCCCAGGAGATGATCATCATCTACCTTGCCAGGGGTTCCTGCCCCAGCCCTTCTGCCAGTGAAACACCCCAGGGGTGATTCTGAAATCAGGCAGTACCAGGTGGGTAGATGGGTGGATGGATGGATGGATGGATGGGTGGATGGATGGGTGGGTGGATGGATGGATGGATGGATGGATGGATGGATGGATGGATGGATGGATGGATGGATGGATGGATGGATGGATGGNGATGGATGGATGGATGGATGGATGGATGGATGGATGGATGGATGGATGGATGGATGGGTGGATGGGTGGATGGATGGATGGATGGATGGATGGATGGATGGATGGATGGATGGATGGACGGACTGATCCAAATGATTCTGCAGGAAGCAAACTACAGCACACTCACATGAGCCTGGTCTACCAGCATGTTTAAAGAGGGAAAGGTGCTGTAATCTGGTGGGCAGGTCATTGTCACATAGCTGGCCTCACAGTGGCACTACTACAGAGAGAAGAGGAAATCTTTCCCTGGCTTCAGTCATAATGAACCTTCCTCACTCCTCTCACTGTGTCTCAGAACAGAACTGGTGGAAGTGTGTCTCAGTCTGTGCACACAACATGTTTACTGCTCCTCCCACCCAGCAGAGTACAATGGAAGCACAAACCCTAGAGATAGGAAAAATTTGTATCTTTTGAGAATAAGTGGCAGAGTCTGACCAAAGGTCAGAGAGTGACATGGAAACCAGCCAGAATGAGAATTGATTATTTTTAGTAGGCAGCTCTATTTTCAACTGTTGTTCTATCTGGGTTGTTGTAGCCTTGGAGTCACTTCTCCTAAACACACAGTGAAGGTTGCTCTTGAAGAATGAGGGTGGAAAGGGATTGATCAGTTCTCTCAGCAAACATAACGTGGTACAGAAGAGAGGAAGGATTTGTCTGGCTTTAAAGTACCCCAAAATTGGCAGCAGTAACAAAAAGAGCTTTAAACTGATGGGCAAATATGGAAAGCAAACAAATTTGCTCTGCTGAGCAGGGACAAATAGTATCTAAATAATCTAAGAGAAAGATTTCACTTTTGCCTAATCCTCATGGCATTTCCAGCCCAAAGATTTCTGGGAATCTGGTGGAGTCCAAATCTCATGACATTTCTAGCCAGCTTTGCTGACCAAGGACTTTGGGATCAGCCCTGAACTTTGGACGATTAGTCAAAATGAAATGCTTTGGGCTTAGCTATTAACAGTGTCTGTCTGGAGCTCTGTGCTGTGAGTGGAGCACCAATCATCTCCATGAAATCCCAGGAAGGCTGACTAATGCCCTTGTCTGTAGCAGACTCAACCTAGACCATCAGACCTGGGGCCGAGACATTAATTTTGTGCTTTACCCATTTTTCGGGTCAGTGGGATTAGTGAAAGAAGCTGCCAATCTATATGGAACCCAGAAACAGTGCTGCTACAGAAGTACCTGCTGTCATCCACTCTTTACCCTGGGATTTACCAGCTCCTGCCTCCTCTTTTCTTGCTCCACACCTTCAACATCACTCCTTCCTCCCTTCTTCCCTCATCCCCAGCCCTGCGGAGTGAAGGCTGTGGCTTCATTTTATCTTCTTCCAGATTTGAAATTGCAGCTCCTGCCTCCAGTTCCAGGCCCACCACTGAGACTGGGCATGGTCTGAGCTGCTGCTGTCCAGAGCTGCTCCACTGTTCCTGTGTTGGGCTTTTCAGCACCACGGGCTCTCTCACACAGCACAGAGCCCCTGCTCTGACCTGCAGGAGCTGGCTCATGCCTGGCAGGACCTGGGCTCTGTGGTGGACAAAAGCAGCTGCAGCACTGGAGCCTGCCTGTCCTTGGAAGTGCTGTAGCCAACAGCTGCATTTTAAGAAATGCCTATGGCTCAGGTAATGTGCAGTAACCTTCCTCTGGACATCTTGGAGTGCACTGATGCTTGTCTGGGCACCTGCCACACATCCACAGAAGAGATCTTGGTGGGAGTTGCCAGAGTGAGTTGGATTCAGGCTCTCAGCCTTCAGCAGGCTCCAGAGTACTTGGCACAGGGTCAAGGCTCTCACAACAGCTGTGCCCCTTTGCTAAAGGCTTGACAAATATGAGCATTTTTGCATTTGTCACAAAATCCCCAGGCCTGTCGCTTTCAAGTTTCTCAAGGCTTTAATTCCATGCCAGTATATTGGGCTGGGAGGAGGGAAGGAGAAGCAATGCTCCACAGATGTCCAAGGCTGAAATATCCTGGGAAGCATTAATCCTCTGAAGACAAATATTCCGTGAAGAGAGAGATTTTAAATATGTGCTGCATTTCTACAAACACTTTAAGCTGGCATAAGCCAGCTCTGCAACAACTTCTTTCAGAGGGCACTCCACCATTCCCATTCCTCTGCCTTCTTCCTGGCCCACTACTGCTCCTTTCCCCATGCTGGCACCAGCACACACATGATTGTGAAGTGAACCAGGCCAGGGAACTCTGCCAGCTTGAAACGAAACATTTTTCCCTTTCCCCAGGTTGGTTTCGACCTGGATGAGTTCCCTGATCTGGTTCATTGCGGGGCCACAAGAACACTTGTGCTGGCACAAGGTGGGGAGCAGCAGAGGGAGGGAGGAGGAATGTGGGCTGTGGGTTTGGGGAAGGAAGGGCCATTTCCTTCAGCAGCAGGGCTGGTTTATGCTGGCTTAGAGACTTGGTGTATCTGTGGTGTTAATTGCTGAAAATTATGTGCTCCAAGCTGTGTGTCACAGCTGAGAGATTTTCAGGAATAAAAGCCTCTCTCACTTCGAAAACGGGACCTGATTTCTTAAGTTCTTCTTTGGTTAACTTCTTTGGTGGGTCAGAGTCAAAACAGAGTTCATAATGTTATTATACCAAATAATTGTCAGTCTACCTAGGCATGATAAAAAGGGAGATGGGGGCATGGGGCAGGTAAAAACTGCTTCTAAAATTATACAGCAGATGAGGAGCAGAGGCACAATGACCTGGCATGTCTCCTTGCAGCCTGGTTCCCACCAGTGGCTTCTCTGTCTCTCTCTATGGCAAGGAGAAAACCAAGTCAGTTGGCTGCCACACGGCACTCAGTTCCCATGTGCATTGATGGTACACATTTATTATGTGTTTATTTAAATATCGAGAATAAATCATCTGAGTGGCAGCTTGGTGAATGATTTTTCAGAAGTTGTCTCATTTATCCTAATAAAATGTGAACTAATTCATTTATCTGAGTGAAGCTTTCTCTGGATTTATGGTGGTGTTGCTGAAAGCAGGACTGGCCCCATGACTCTGTAGCAGCATTGGTGAATATTCTGCTTCCAAATATTACTTGTGTTCTACTGAGTTCATCTGAGGCATCCATTAAATTTTGGGTTTACAAGGGCACAACGCTGCCTTTCATTTATAGCTGTAACCAACAAGAAGATACCAAAGTCTGACCCATTAATGGAACAATGGACATCAGCAAAAGTTCTCTGTATTTCCTCCCCTGCAGTTCCACTGGGCAAGGGACTCATTTCAGCCATGCTGGGCAGTGCTGGGGTCACTGTGGCTGCTCTGGCTTTACAAGGGTTTTTCTAACAGGGAGATGTGAGATGTTCATGATGCTCCTCATGTATGTAATTCACACTGACTCAGCCCCTCAGCTGGATTTTGAAGGTGAGGTTCTTATGCATAAGAAATTCCCCTTTTTAAGAAAAAGCCCCTTAATTTTAGTTCTTTTCTTCCCCTTTTCTTTGGTTCCTTAGAATGTTATTGTTTTCACTGAGAGGATAATTTAAAGTGAATCTTGACCATATTCCCACCTGAGGAGAGATGTACTTGAAGTGATTTGCATATTTATTGAATATTTGCTCCTAGGATGGCCACACTGCGATGTCGTGTCTCATTTACAGCTTGTTCCTGCTGGCTTCCCAGCTTGTTAAAGGAAAGACACTGTAAAAAGAAAACAAGTGTTATATGTGGAGTGCAAACATAAAAGTGACTGAAGTATGGAGGGAAAGGGATAGATTGGCAGCCTGAAAATATAATAAACCATTAAAGCATTAAAGGGAGGCTGGCTGAGCTTGTTTAATTATTTCTAGTAATGAAGAATGTCAATAATTATGATTTTTAAGCCTCTATGACATTTACATTTGTTAGAGGTTCAGAAGTTGGGTTTAGTAAAACCTGCTGAGGCTACCCTTAAGGAGGCTTGCAATGCTACTTTTTACAAAAAGAATGCATTTTATGCATCTGTGCTCAGCCTATTGGATGCCCACAGCCTATAGCCAACACATCCAGCCTGAGCCAATCAAAGCAATGGGGTGGTCTGGTCACACATTTATGACAGAGCCTGAGATGAGTGGTGGAAATGGCAATTCAAAGAGTGGATTAGTTGGGGTGCCTTTGGCATCTCTCTTTTTACACGTATATCACTAATGAGAATTGAAGTGGCCCCAGATGTTGGCAGTGGTAGAATTTCTGTGATAAGACAAGGTTAAAGGATTAGTAAACTCTCAGTTTCTAGAGGTTCTCTATGATAAGTTTGAGTAATTTCACAACCCAACATTTTGATAGTCCTTTTAACTCAATGGAGATGATAAAAAAATTAAGATTATAAAAATAAGAGAGAAATTAGGGTCATTTTAAAATGCCATGCCATAACTTATCTGAAGGATCTCATCATTCAAGATTAATTTTTCCTGTGCACTGTAATAATATTGTCCTTATATTAGTCTTTGGTATTCAGATGGATTAAATTTTAGCATAAGTTATTAGAAACTATAAATAAGACCTCAGTCTGATTAAAATCCTTCAGAGAAATGTAAAATAATAATTTGGAGAAAAATTACAAAATCAAATAAGATTAATTTGTAACAACAGTGATACTTACACTGTTTTGTTTTAGTATCAGACAAAATGTGTATATTTAATGAAAAGATGATAGCCATGTGGTTTTTATACAGAGCTATTATTCCTTATTTATTCTGGTACAGGTGAGAGTAGAACCTGATCCTGAATTCTGAAAGGCTTACTGCATACTATATCATCTCACAAAAGCATTCTTGTGAAAAAATCATTTGAAAACCTTCACTTCAAGGAGTTTGAAAAGACTATTTTTGTTTCTTTTACACCTCCACAAATATTCTTCAATTTTTTTTTAACCAGAATGCTTATGAAGACATTATTCTTATTTTGGTTCCCCAACACCCAGAGAATAAGTATTGCTGCGGAGACAAGAAGAGATACTTTTTATTTTAACAAAAAATGCTTAAAAATATTTTTAAAGGGCATGAGATGTTTTGTGTTAAATATTGCCAATGCTGAAAGATGCTGAAGGTTTCATTTGAACAGCTTGGTGCAAGGCTCTCTCTTTCAACAAGTCTGTGTCTCAAACTCTGTTGTGTAATAAAACCAGTTGCCAACTATTTTGAAAAATAAACTGCCTAAGTTGGATTCCTGTTAAGCAATCAGCTTTAATCCTCTGGAGAAAGGGTGAGCAGCTTTGTTCCTCTTTGTTGAAGTCGGGGTTAACCTCCTTCACTTCTTGGGCTGTAATAACTTGGTTTTACAGAGAAATCCTTCCATGTGCTTAAAGCTCTGCTTGGATAGAAGGCACTTCCCAGCTCGCAGGGCAGTTGGTTTGTGATTGGACACCTCTTTAACCACCCAGCTCTGACCCTGATGACATTCTGAACAGCACAGAAGAGCAGTTGCACTCGGAGAGCAGTTTCACAGTTACCCCGAGCTGCCCAAATCAGCACAATGCCAAGGGGACTGGTCTTGCCCTCCTGTCTCTGTCTGGAGACAGGTCTTTTGGAAAAGTAAGGATCGTGTGGAGCATGGTTTCACAACAGCCTGAGCTAGTCTGTGCTGGGACTGGCACAGCATCTGGCTGTGCATTCCCTCCATGCTCACCGTTGGATCAGAGTTCACAAACTAATGACTTTTTTCTTCTTGTAGTGTTAATTTTTCTGCCACCGTCACGACCTGGACTGGGTCATGCAGGAGGGAGTCCAAAGAGTGCCTTTTCCTGTGCCAAGAACAAAATGGAATGTGCACAGGAGTTCAGTATCTATTAGGATAGACCTTGACAAAGAGGCTGTGAGACTGTCAGCAAGAGAAACACGTCTGATCCAATCAGTTGGGCTGGGACTTTCCTGTTTTGGTTTTCCAGCATATTTGCAAACACACTCGTATTTGCTTTTTTGTTGAAAAAAAAAGCCTCTCTTTCTTGTCTGGGACGGGTCTGCTCCCTGCTCTGGCAGCTGACAATGCATTTCCTTCTGCCGAGAGTCCCCGCAGACTCCCCAGGGTTGCCAATACACAGAGAAGAGGGTTGCTAGAGGCACTTTCACACCTACTAATGGAAGAGTCATCAAAACTGGTCTCTGGGGGAGATGATTTCTCCTTGAAAGTGAAAAGAGTTAAATCATGGTGGGTGCTTCCTGACAGGAAGTTCAGCCCATGAGAGGAGACTGCTGGAGGGGAGGGAGTTGTCTGTTTTTAGGACTATACCCACCTTCTGAACACTCTATCTCTGCTTGCTTCTTGTCTTACAAGAATATGCAAAAGATGACAAGTATCTTTTGCAAGACCCGCAGCTATTTACTACAGGGTTTGTAGAGAAAAGCAGTACAGACTCCCTGTTTCCCCTCCAAAGCCAGGACTGTGAGATTATTGCTGCAGCAAAAGAATTAAGGCTCTTGCTAGAAGAGAAAAACTCACGGGTTTGCATGAGAATTACAGGCAGGACTTGGGTAATGGGCTAATACCCATCAACACATTTTTGATGTCACTGTGCTGTTCCCCTCTACTTGAGCTGACAACTGATGGCAGGACTTGGCTGCATCTCCCCTGCATTGAGATGTCAGATGCAGGGAGATGGAGCAAGCTTGAGCAGCCAGCCGTGAGCAGAGCGAAGCAGTGAGGAATGACTCCCTGCTCCAGGGCGTGAGGTGCCATTGAGAGCCTGACCTTTTGAATACCAAGCATTTGTCAGAAATCCAGAGAAAAACGAGCCGAACCAGTCAGGGTGGCTCTGTCTGCCTTTCTTTTAAGGGGAGCTCATGTATTTAAGCAGACACACCTACCCCCAGGCATGACCCAGACATTGTATGCAGGGATCTCTGATGATACTGGGGGCCCCGTGTTCACTCCTGTTAGCAGGAGAAATAAACCTCTCACCCTCGTGTGGGCTCTTTGCTCATTGCAGATGGTAGTCCAGTAACTCCCATCCTAGCCAGGACAAGTTGGAAAAAGGTAAAAAGATGTTAAAGGCACGATGACATGGGTGTGGGCAGCTCTACTGAAAGATGTGTGAATCCTAAATATCCTGTCCTGCACCTTGGAGTTTCAGTGCTCAGTGTCTGCCACACAGCCATCCTCTCCCAGAGGCTGTCTCCCAGCACCTCTGTGACCCCCTGAGCCACTGCTCTCCAATGCACATCTCCCAAAATCTCATGCCTGGAGCTCTGGACTCCCATGACTGAATTCCCTGTGATGTTCTCCCACAGACAGCCCTGTGCAGCAGGGCCTCACAGCCCTGCAGGTTCTCAGCCTCACACCTTGGTGGTCGTGGCAGGAGGATGAGAATGTCAATGGCAGCTCAGGGTCAGGAGAGGGTAGGGAAGTTTATGTACCCTGGAATCCCTGTCAGAGGCACTTTTGTGCACCACAGCTGAGACTTCTGTCCATCCAGATCCGGAGAGTTGATACACAACATGCATCTTCCCATGTGTGAGAGGTCACAGGCTGCTCTGTGTGGCAGAATGAATAGGATGAACCCTCCTTACACTCCACCATTCCAAATATGCTTTTCCCAGGGGCGTTTCTTCCCTTCTCTATTAGATCTGCTTTAACCTGCTGCAAACCTGCACCCTCAGTAACCTCCCAGGGACTCTTGGAAACGTCCACAGGTTGCACACCATGGAATAACACATCAGCACATTCCAGAGTCACTTTTAACTCTGCTCTTCCTCCCTAAGCCATTCACTCACGCAAATCTCCTCTGTGGATTAAGGAAGGCAGAACTCCAGCTGGGAAGGACCCCCTCCTGTTTCCTGCGCCTTTCTGCAGCAGCAGACAGAACAATTCGCCTTCCGAGAGAGCCTCGAGTCCCGCGGGATGAAGATCGGGGGAATGAGGAGCCGGCGGGACGGGGAGCCCAGTCCTGGCTGTCACTCCGTGCTCGGCCCTGACATCTAGTGGAACAATTCCTCTAAAGCACCTCAAGCTGAGCAGGGAAGATCAGGGATTGCTTCCCTGCGAGGCTCGATGGAGCAACCATTCGTCTGTACGATCGTTTCTTTTATTGCACTTAACACTGCCAAGGGCTTTGTTGCGGGAGAAAGGAGGAGGTCGCTGCATGAACAAGGAGAACGCACTTTGGGTAGTAGTTTTTACTTTTTCCTCCAAATCTGAGCTTCTTTTTGCTGTCAGGTGGATGGCCTTTTCTTCTGCAGCAGTGACAAACATCAGTTTCACAGTTACTTCTTGATTAACACCATTAAATGAAAACCAACTGTGACACAATCCCAAGAGACCATAGGGTAAAACTGTCAGAGAGCTCGTAATAAACCTTGTGAAAGATGCAAAATTGCTATAGGCTAAATTTTCCACCTGGCTTCTCAGAACACAGCTGTGCCACTTGTAAGTACCACTGTTTGCACACACGACCCTTGCTCTGTTTTCACAGGTGAGAAAGGAGCTCTCAGTGCACGGAAACATTTTGTCTATATAAACCAGATTTTTCAACTGCTCAGCTGGAAGTGATGCACATAATTATCTTTCATAAGGAAATGCATAAAAACCTCATTGCAGCTGAGAGGCCAAATGTGGTTTTTTGCTCTTGGAAAGTTGTGGAATGTTTGTGATGCACTTTGTGTAGGAGCTGGAAGCATTAAAATGACAGTGACGACAAAGATGACCAGCTGTTGTTGGGGTACAACAGGAATCTTTATTTATAAGATTTAGAGACTCTGCATTTGTGATGCTTGATCAGCAGCACAGACAAATTGAGTTTCCCATGGCCAGACAGCCCTGCAAGGGGCTGATCTAAGAGATTCACGCCCTCCCACATGCAAGTCAGATCTTTACAAATAGCAAACCTCATTCTTTTGCATTCTTCAAACAGGGGCACAGAGTAAGGGGCAGGGATGCCTTAAATGGCCCCAGGAATTTCCATCCCAAGGTCGGAGTATTCCTCAGAGATGTGCTTCAAGGTGCCTGGCCAAGTGACTGACTAACCCTGGGGCAAGTTACTGCCCATCAGCTGACTCTGCCTGTGAGGCACATCTTACTTCATCTCTAATGCCAATAGAGTTGATTACTGGGCTGTGCTGATTGTTGGTAACTTATTAAACTGCTTTTGGTTGTGTGTCTGGACCTTAAAAGTCTGATCTGAGGCAGCTGAAGTAAAATCAGAGCCAAAGCTTTTGTTCTCTTTGCGTCTGCTACTTGATTCTTCATCAAATTCAGGGGAGAGGCAGTGTCAGAGAGCTCCTGCAGAACAGGGGCATCTCTGCTGTTAATGTGCTGGGTAGTGCCTCTGTCTCAGGGCCAAGGCTTCTCCTGGTGGGTTTATTTAGAATTTGCACAGTTTGATCACTGCACAAGTCTTAAACAAGGAATTAATTGAGATTTTAATAAATGGTCACTGCATGCTAATTGAGTACCCACTTGATTATTTAAAGATATTATGTGAAGTTTGTGTAATTGGTTACATTGGTATTAAATTAGCATATAAAATCTCCTGCAACTCTCATATGATTTAATGAGGCTGTTATCGTGCGTGAATAAAACGGTGATTGATGAGTGAAAACCTCTTTTCCGAGCACTGAGATTGTTTAATAAAGTCAGAAATATTTCTGACATGTACTGAGTTACTCATGTTATGCAGGTCACTTTTTGACAACAGAGTGACCTATGTGTATAATGAGGACTTTGGGATTGAAGTGGATTCCTAACTAACCCAGCATGTGACTGAATTTGGACCTGCAGTCTCACAGCAGCTCACGAAAAAAAGAGAGGTCACTACTCTGTCCTGGCTGAACTCCTCTCTTTTTAATTGTCAAACACTGAAATGAACTGAGCTGTATTTCAGGGTGCAAAAGAATAGAAAATATAAAAGGCAAGCAGTAATCTGGCAAAGGAGGATTTGAAGCTTCTTCTCACATTACTGTAATCCTGATGCCACTTCCATCTGACAGCTCAGAGCTGCCTCATGTGTGGTCTGTCTTGGGTGTGCTGAAAACCCAGCATCGGGCCAGGGACAGCCCAGCCAAACCTCCTTTCCTCTGGCTATAACTCCCATCTCCTACTGTTCTGGCAACAGAAAGGTGCAGTGTCTTAAGAGAATCTTTGATGGCCATTACAGGAATTGGTCCTGTGGTGTGTTGCACTGATTTGGGGCCAGAGCATGTGGATAAAATGGCACCAGTAGAGGCATTTGAGTAAAGCCACTCCAGCAGTGTGGGGGAGAGGGGACATTACCCTGCAATGATCTGCTTTGCTGGAATGCTTTGGGGTTCACTGGCAATTGGTGTAAAGGAAGAACAGCCACACTGGCAGGAACTGAGGGGTGTTTGCAGGGGGCGTGGAGTCACTCCTGCTCCTGTGTTCCTGAGCTGATGGCAGGGTACTCAGCCACATAAGGTGAAAATATGGATGCTAGGATTTGATGTAACTGAGCCCTGCTCTGCCTGTGTGGAAAGCAGATGTTCTCAAGTTTCCAGGTGTTGAGAAATGCTGTGTCAAGCTCATGGAAAAGCTTGCCAGGTAGTTTGAAGATTGCTAGTTTTCTCATCTCCTGGGCACACTCCCAAGCCAATGTTCGATGCCTGGTACAAGGCAGACAAACATCTGTCAAGACTGGTGTAGGCAGAGCTGCTCCTGCCTTGGGGCAGCCAGACAGTCTAGGTGATCCTTTGAGACCCTCTCCAGCCCTTATGTGAGACTAATTTCCTGGAGAAATAGGACCTGTAGAGACTTTCTGCTTGTCTATCCTCCCCCTCCCCAACAATTTTGGAGCCAAATGGCCAATTTTAAACATGTGAAGAATGAAGGAGAATAGATACCTAAGGTTGGGTTACTGTGCATGTCCATGATTCCTGGGGATCATATTGCCCAGCACAAGATGTGCCCAGGTTGGTATTTTGTGTTGCCACGTTTCCATTCTGTGCTCTGGGCTCTGCAGCAGGATGAGTGTGCAGGATCCTGGTGTCTGTGTGTGAACAGTCTGCCCAGGCATAAAAATACAGGGACAAATTTTGAAAACAAGGTTCATTGCATTCCTTCTAGAGGTCTGATTCCTTATCTCTTTCCCTCCTGCTCACTGGCCTGATTTTGCATGCTTATCTCTTACATCCTCTTCCTGCCCAATAAAAGCCATTTTTGGAGGCGGATGTGCACATGTGCCTGAGTGGTGACCTCTACAAAGCTTTTTAAATATCCCAAGCTGCAAGCACACATTTAACTGACTGTTGTTTGAGTCATTATTCTTATTTATTTGCATTTATGGCAGAACCTACAACCTAGCAGACCTAATGATATCAGCAGTATTGGGGTGGCTGGTTTGCTTCTGATTGTGAGGGCTGTGTGGGGTGCAGCCAGAAGCCAAATCATACTTCTTTCTGCCACAGAGCCTCCAGGCAGATTCTTGTCTCAGACTTGTGCTCAAACACATAAGGTCAAATCACAAGCTGTGCTTTTGATTATGCCAGAGTTCATACCAAGGAGGAGCAAACTCAGCTGTGTGTTGATTCTTCATCAAAAACTCTCCCACAGTTTGCCACCACAGCTCTCCAGTCGGCATCAGAAAAGTGATCCCAAAGTGTCTCAGCCCAGAGAACCACAGGGAATGTCAGGCACCAGAGTCTACAGACAGGGTGATGGCCCAGAGCTCTATGAGAGAGGACCACATTTCCCTGGGTGCACATGCAGAGCCTGCAGACAGGGCAGTAACACGTCCCTGAGGGGCAAACAACACCCATTTCCCTCTCTGCTGGGCCACTGTGTACGGTGGCAGCTGACAGGCAACCTGGAAACCACAGCCTGGAAACCACTGCCTGACAGGCAAAGCTGAGGGGGAAGCTAAAACGAGCACTAAGACTAAGGTGTGACTCACTGAAAACACACTCCAGGCTGGGGCTGGTTCTTGCTGCAAAGAGAGAAAACAAAGATGGTTAGAAATAAGGTAGAAAGCCACAAAGTGATGAAGTAGCTTGCTTAAGGTCACACAACAGGATGGTGGCAGAAGTTGAACTGAGCTTTCTTAGTGCCTGGTTTAGTGCTAGTTCAGCTCAGCTGCCTGGCTTTCAGCATGTTGTGACTGCAGAGCCCACAGTCACTTAGGCCTGTTATTATTTGCACGTCTGCTGGAGCAGGTTTCTGCATTTCACCCATGCTGGTCTATCCTCCTGGGAAGCCAAATGGAAATGCTGCAGCCTATAACGATCTCATTCCCTGCCAATGCACTGGAATCACAAGTGTTTGCCTTCGCTAAATATAGCAAAGAGGGACCTGTGGTTGATCAGTATTTCTCCCATTAGTGCTGTAGGTGGAACTGCACTTAATAGGAATTACACTAAATGGATATAGGAGACATGGGGATAATTGACCAAACTTGTCTTAAATGTGTTTGTGGAGAGAAAGAAGCCACAAAATGACAGGCATTTTCCCCATCAGCCTCTATAGAGAAGTTGCAGGCACTGTAGGCCAGATTCTCAGCTAGAGGGATTTGCCACTGCCTTTTTGTCCTCCCTGGAATCAGGCTGATTTACCCCAGATGCAAACAGTTTATTGGAGTTGCCTGGAATATTGAATGTCTTAGGCTCGTGGAAAAGTGAGGAAAAGACATAACTACTACAACCACAGGTTTATTGTCATGAATTTGAGCTTTTAAAATAGGAATAACTGAGCCTGCTGAATAGTAGAATTAAGGCCAATATGCCCACTGGTGTAAATGAGCATGCAGCTGTATGGCCAGAAATAGGATTCCACACATTATGCCAGGAAGTAATTTAACACTGAATATATTATTTCCTTAATATACAATGCATGCAAGTTGACAGGCTTATTTACCAGAAGGTATATTTTAGTACCAGTACACCTGGAACTGCAAAATAGATGTGTCTTTTGTCTTTCCTCTTCACAAACACAGAGCTGTTTATTTAAATGAAAGGGGACTTAATGCACCATTTGTAGATGTGCATTTTGTTCTGGTATTTGCATTCAACATTGATTCCCTTTTATTTTAAAGGAAGCAGTGGAAGGATTTGTAAATTATCCCCAGCCACTCTACAGTCTAATAACCAGAGGTTGTGTTTTTTTTCACAATCACCACTGGGGATTGTGCTACATGGTAACCTCCATGTAATGGTTCTGGTCTCTGACCTCACCTCCAGTGAAGTCTTCTGCCAACATCTCTTTATACCCCTGCATTCATCTTCTGGTGACACGGGGATTTCTCAGGCCTCAGAAAGATCTTCCTTTGAGGGGACTTGATACTGCAATGCACTGACATGCTTCATAGCTCTAATTCGGGAAAAAAATCATGAAGTTAAGTGTGCCACTAAGGTTGAAGGAAGAAGCTTCATTTTTAAAAAAATTTCTAGCCAGTATAGTGACAGGCAAAAAAAATAACATCTAGGGATGCTTTTTCTCCCAGTGTCATGCCAGTCTAATGATTCTAGGACCTGAGTCATGATTCTGGAATGCTCCATTGACTCCACTGGAAATCAAGCACTTCAGGTTGAAGTGCTTGTATAAGTCTTGTCTTGAGTAAGATTAGATTTATACTTGTGTTTAAGTGCTTTGCTGAACAAGGGCACAATTAAGTTAAATATGATTATTTTGTTTCTAGCGACAATCCCCTTTCACGAGCCTGCAGGAAACAGCTCCTGCAAATACATTCATCCTAAGGAATGAACACAAATGCCTTTACCAAGGCTCAATAGAAAATAGAGCAGTTTATTTTAAAGAGAGGCTGGATTTTCATCTTTTCTAATGAAAAAAAAGGAAACCTGATTAAACTCTTTACACTTATAAGTGCCCTACTTTCGAATCAGACCTGACACTAAGTAGGTTAGTGGGAGGGGAGCTTTAACAAATTTCCTTTAACAGAACTTGATGTGATCCTCTGACCTGAATTTTCAGGCTTAATCTGCTTTAAAGAACATGCTTGAACCTAAATCAACAGCAAAACTCACAAAAGAGCTAAGCTGTTAATTTAAAACAACAACAACACCACCACAGCAACAACAACCCCCCAAACATGCACAGAGCTCCAGCCTAGGTTCATGCACAGTCAGGCTGTGATGGTTTAACTTGTGCACGTGTGTGTATGAGTGTGCTTGTGGACTCTCATGTGCTTCTTTTTCTTGCCTTTTTTTTTTTCTTAAAGGAAGAAAAGTGGCTATTGAAAGTGTTAAAGAAACAAACCTGGGACTAAGCCCAATGCTACTGAAAGGGGCTTTTGATGATACATCCCCTGAAAAACTACAGTCCTCCCATAAGTCATCAGATATGGTATTGCAAAGGCATTTAAATGTGAGGTCCTGTCAAGTTATGTGAAAGCCCCATGATATATGGCCCAGAGGAGTTTATCTTGCTCTGGGAAAAAAAGACCCTGGAACTGACACTTTATATTCCGAAGCCAATAAAAACATCTTAAAATAACGCCCCCTCCCTTCCTCAAAGAGCAACTGACAGTGAGAGAGGGAGCAGGGGTGGGAGAGCAGTGATCAGCAGTGATTTGGTTTCTGGGTCTGAGAACTTTGTTGTGGGCAGTGCAACTCGGATGATTTATAATTAACTCCAACATGAAGAAGAAAATGCCAGGCTTTCATAACAGCGCTACAAAAATAACCACATTCTCAGTGTTTGCAAAATTGGAAACAAATGTCCCAAGGAAAACAAGAGCTCTTTACAGCCCTATCCATGCTTTGGAGCAAGGAAAATGCTGGAATTCAATCAGGACCACAGATGATGAGCCAGTATCATTTGTCATGGGAAATTCATCTGGGTAAAACAGGATTGCTCCATTACCCTTCCATCACTCTAACAAATAACTGGATTGAAATCTCTTAAATTAAAAGCAGTTGCGACCTTTTCTTCTGTTTGGCAGAGAAATATTGTCATCCTCTGTACCCCAAGGACCTGAAAGTGAAAAGTGATGGACTGAAATATATACATTTCTTGCATTCAGCTGGTGACACAAGATTCCTGAGTTCTGGCTGATCACATAAGAGATCTTAGATAGTTGCAGTTGCTTAAAGACACCTGATGGTTTTGGGGTTTGGACCCAGCACTTTCTGGTTTATGGGATTTTAAGTAGGGCATGTTATTTCAATTTAGCAAGATATAACTTTTAAAGATGGGAGTAATCCCAGTACAGCCAGTGGGGCTACCAGGCAGAGATGTGAAGTATCTTGCTGACTCAGGACCCGAATTAGACAAGTAGCAGTGGCATAAAGGCCCCCAGAGGATCACAGTGAAAATCCTGAACTGGGTCATGAGGAAATAGTAAAGATGAAAAGTTTCTCTAAGGAGGATTCATAAGGGAAGCCCCGAACAGATCATTGCTGGCTTCCATTATGTTAGCAGTAGTCTTGTGCTAATGGATCTTTTTTCTTAAAAATTAATCTCCAGGGTCCTGGGATTTTAGAAACCTCTCTATTTCTGCATCTTTATCTATCTCTATCTCTATCTTTAAAAAACTTATAATTCTTAGAGTCGAAGGTTAAAGAAAAGCTGATGTAATCATGACTCCTTTTTTCCCAAATGCCAGTGCCTGTCCATATACGCAGAGGAGCAGATACATTCAGAAAAGAATGCAGAGCAAAATGTTCTTTTTGAATTCCTTTGTGAGTCCTTATTTTGTGGATCCTGAGGTGAGACGTGTCAGGGACATGCTCAGCACTCCACACAGCTGAATCCTCTGGAGGCTCCCCCATTTTTATTGATATATTTCATGCTAAGTACGATACAGAAAGTAGTCGTGCCAAGCAATGATGACAGCCCCTGACCAGGAGCATTTACAGTATAAAAAACACAAATCAATAAAAGCCACTGCTACTACACAACAGAGCAAATGCAACACTAACCTGACAAAGGAAGACGAAAGCAAATGTGTAATGAAAACCTCCTCTCAATGTGTTTTTTATACTCCAGTGACTCTATAGCCAGCATTTATAACTACAGCCACCTATATAGCTGTCACTCCATTCCTGATAATATGTATCCCTGTTAAAGATGACAGTTTCTTTGGAGTTACTTGAAAGGAAAGCTCTGCGATTCTCAGTCATTATTATTTTGGTCCAGACTTAACATTTTTCTTTCTTTCTTTTTTTTTTTTTTTTTCCTTTTCCTCCTCTGCTCCAGCTGAACTGCTGTCAAATGCACCCATTGGAAACAATAAGATAAACCACCTCTGTCATTTACTCCCAATGCAGGAAGTGTTAACTGTGCTCTCTGTTCATTAGCACTCCCGGCTTCCCGAGCAGCCATCCGCAGAGCTGCTGCAGGATTCACCGGCTACGAGCCTCTGAAACCTAATTTTGATTCATGAGCTGGAATCTCTGTGGCACAGCCCTTGTGGAGCTCAAAATCTAGCTGGTTTTTACCTGGCCTTGTGTGTGCCGAGCCGGGATTTGGCCATATGCAGAAGATTTTGTAAAAGTCATCCAAGATCTTTTGGTGAAGAGGTTTCACAAGGTGGTTTTTGTGTGCTGTAATTTGGAGGTTGCTGTCAGACTTCTGCAAAATCTAACTAGCTTTCTGTTTTGCTGGCTAGTACAAATCTTGTTGTTTTGCTGAATACAATCAAACATCTGTCAAATTAACAGGTACTGGAGGCACTGGGTACTTTTTTGCTTTTATAAAAGAAGAACTTCACTTTTAGCCCTAACTCTGAAACATACTTCTGTGTGGCAAGTGCACTAGAATTAGTCCACTGGAAAATATACATTTAACCAAACTCATATATTTTCGCAAGTGTAACAGCTTCATCAACATTTATATGGGAAGATATTTCGAAATTCTCTTACATAAGACTGAAATGCTTCATTTGATAAGAAAAGGCCTTTAATTCCAAAGGGGTCAAAATGTTTCATTTCAATTTCAATATGATTTCTTATAATGTATGAATTAAATTAAAAGGAAATGCAGTGTGAACACATTTTGACCTTTCTGACAGAAAACATGATTATACAGCATAAATGAGGACTGTTTCAACAGAAAGTTTGAAGTTTTTAGTTTTCTTCAAAATTCAGAATGAAACACACTTCAAAAATGTAGATTTTCCTTTTCACATTTTTATGTTTAGAACAATTTAAATCTTTTCCAAGAACTACAAATGTTTATTATATTGGCATCTACATGGTCAAGATGTTGCTACTTCAGTTTTTCCTAGAGATTAGGACCACGATTGTCTTTAAAACAATATTAATACTGTGTTTGCTGGCATGTAGCCATATCTGGGAATTCTTGAGAAAGCTCTATTTTAATAAATAGATTATAACTTTGATTAGTGATAGTGAAAATCCACATAAGCACTGGCTAAGAGTCAGGTAAAGAAAATATTCTATTAATTTAATGGATAGAGAACCTGCTGTACAAAATGTCACTTCAGTGTCTGTGTCAGTATCACGAGTCCTGACCAGGTGAAACTGGAGTGGATACTTGGCCATGCAGGAGCTGACTGGACTCTGTCTGGCCAGCCAGCCTCTCCTTCTCCACGTCCCCAGAGCTCAGTCACCAGCACTTGGGAAATTCTTGTATCTTCCCCAAATTTTTCTCGAGTACATTGTTGTGCAACACACTGGCAGCTTGCAGAGCTTCTGTAACTACACATTGATGGGAGAGTTTTTGTCTGGGAGGAATTTGCTAGGTTGAAGGGAAAATAAAGGAGGCTGTATTCCCTCTTCCTTTAGGACCTCACAGTGCATGGCGTTTTCCTGGCTGTGGGATGGAGGATTGTCCATATAGCAGCAAAGTCATTCCATGCACATGACTTCTAGTCCTGCTCTCCCAGGTGATTTACCTCTGTGTTCTCTAAACTGGTTAAAGCAGCACCTTCCAGCTGCTCCTCTCTCTACTGAGCTACCAGTCCTAAAATCCCTCTTCCTGATGAAGAAATGCTCCTCCTGGCACTTGTGGGATTTAACCAGCTCTAAGTCCTGGACCATTCTGTGTATTAGCCAGTGCTAGTCTGAAGTGTGCTACAAACTAATGTAATCTCCTGTATGTATTTTCTGATTTTTTACCTGTTTCTCCTAGATGAGAATTGTCCCATATTATATTCCCCTCTGCAAAATTAATCCTTCTATTTTAGACCTTAGAGATGCTTGTATTGAAGCAACCAGGGAGGAGCTTGGCTGTAAAAGACTATCCCAAAAATGTCAAATAAAACTGGTCTTTGTTTTGTGCCATTTCCGGACTCTGCAACACTCTAATAACAAATCCTGAAACCATATGACAGTAATATGGAGCATCTTTTTATGATAAACATAAGTAATGAGTCTTGTCAAAGAGACACGGGAATGAGTAACACAAAACTATCCCCATTCAAAGAAAAAGAAAGAACAACTGTTGGGGAAAAAAAAAAAAGAAGTGACGTTTTCCCAAATCTCTGCATATCGGTGGCCATAAAGCAATAAAATTCCAGGACACTGTGAGCTTAGGCACACAGAGAAGTAAATGGGAAAAAATGTTTGGGAAGACAATGTAACATTGTCTCATAATTTACAAACCCCTAATGATTTCCAAAGCTGGTATGTGAGATTTACCCTCCTTTTTTGGCATTCAAATTGACGCAGGGGCTTTTTCCTGCCAACTGGAACATTCTTTAGGTGTTTTTTTTCTTCACATGAAGTTCGTTGTGATCCCATGCTTGCTATTATTCATAAATTAATTTCTGGCATCGCAATAAATTCTAGGAAAACCAATAAACCACAAACGTACAGCTAATTCTTTGTCATTTTTCTTTCTTTCTTTCTGTCTTTTTTTTTTCTGTGGGAAAGAAAAAAAAAAAAAAAGGCAGTAAATGTTTGCCGAGGTGCTGGATCCGCAGCAGGAATTTATGTTTCCAATTGTTCTTCCTAACTTGTCAAAGAAGTTTTATTGCAGTCGACAATCTTTATTGGGTCTGTTGGGCAGGGCCAGCTTCAGAACGTATCTTACAGTGAGCCTGTGTAATGCATGGAAACACATTTCCAGTGCCTGGTGAAACTGGGGCAGATCCCAACACTCTGACTTGGTTTCTGCTCAGTCTTTACTGTAAGATCAACGGGGTGGGTTTTTTGTGTGGAAAAACTCACCTCTGAAAAAGCCATGGGGTCCTTAACTATTGCATGAGGTAAATGTTCACAGCTGCATTTAAGTGAAATTTCAGGTCACCCAGGAATTTTCACTTCAGAAGTAGAAGGGGTTGCTCACCAAGGTGTGCATCTGTGCTTGCACATTGCCCACGTGTGCACCAACAGCTTTAGGGCAGAAAGTGGTGCTTCTCACAGCAGCTGTGCCAAGCAGGCTGACATGGGCCAGGCAACAGGAGAAAACATCATTAACAACCAGGGAAAAGCCTGTCACTTGCAGCTCATTCCCCAAGACAAAGGAAAATGTGTGTCTAGTCCATTAGGCAACTGAGATGTGAAAATAGCTCCATTTTTCTTGGTGTGATAATACAGATTTAGAGCCTCATTTCCATTAAAATTACTGTGTTGAAATGTCCACACCAGATCCTTATTATGATTAATCTATATACAGGCAGGTATGTACATATAGTAGATCTAACTCATCTATCTGTCTCTTTTGGCCAAGCTGGGTTCAGATTCAATTTCCTTTGGGAAACAACAGGCAGAGATTGTCAAGTCCTTCCCTGCTTGAAGACATTGCTCCAGAACTTAATGGAATTTAGATACCAACTTCCCACTGAAGTATTAGGAGTGTCTAAGTGCACTGGGGAGCTGGACATCCCAGCTGCAGCTCTAGGAAAGTTTCAAGAACTTCAGCTGCTTAAAGAGTGCTACATCACTGGAGATCATAGGGGTTTTCTGGGCCATCTGGAAGCTGAGCTCCAGCACCTGCAAGTTTTTCTCTTTGAGCCTTTCATGCTGCAGCTGGGGAAAGCTTGCATGAGCTGCCATGTCCTGCCCTTGAAAGCGTGGAGGTTCCTTCAGGCTTGAGGGGCATTGTTGGCAAAAAGAACAGATTTACGAACAGAAGGGATGAATGAACTCTCAGTATCCTTCTAAATGAGGGATGGACCTGCCCAAAGTTCTCTTACGTGAGCTGACTAGCTTCGGTTCAAGTACACAGCAATTAGGAATTTCTTTTTGCCAACAGGGGATGATTAACAGAAAGTTGTTTGTTTTTTCTTTTAACTACTCTTCTTTCTGAGTGAGTCCTGTCAAGACTCAACCAGGCCTGCAACAGCACTTGGAATTCCCAGCATGCCAGGTGCTAATGCTAAGAGGCAAAACTCCTGCAAAGTGTTTTTCTTGGAGTTTCTCACCCTTCCCACTAGAGTCAGGTGCACACAGGCAGGATGTTTGCACAGGTCTGTAGATCCCTTTCAGCTGCTGGTAAAGAATAGTAAATAATAAGCAGTACATGCACGTGTATGACACCCACAGCCCTGTGGGGTGACGTGGGAAGGAGGAGGAACTGCTACACAGTTCAAGTAGAAGCTGCAGGTTTTTCCATCCAGCCCTGTGTGGTGTGTGAGCATGCCTGGGCTCTGCTCTGATCTGATTAGCTCTGTGATGGTTGCCATCTTCAGTTGCAGAGTCTTTGGATTCAGTGATTTGCCAGTGGTCACTTCATTTCAGACACAACCCATCAGCTGAGCTCCAGTATTATCCCTGTGTGCACTCCTGGCTTGCTCCAGCAGCAAAGGAGCCCAGTTTACTGTCAATGCCTTTCCCTAAGGTCAAGTGGGGACAAATTATGTCACATATGATGCTGCCTGGAGCTCATGTGTGCTGGGATCATAGTTCAGCAGAACACAGTAATTTGTGGTGTAAATGTATATCTGAGCCTCTTGTCTGTTTTGGTTTTTGGGGGATGACTGTGAAAGCTTTTGGAAGGAGATGCCACCTATGAATGGCTCTTGACTGGGCAGTCACACATCTCCTCACGAGGACCACATGGATGTACATGCCCAGCTCTGGAAGAGAATCCTTCCTTTCCTCATCTTCCTCTAGTCCATTTCTTGTGCTCCTCAGCCTAAAGAGAACAAAACCTGATGGTATCCAGTTCACTCACTGCAGGACTGTGAGCAGTGGACAGTCAGCTGTGGGTTGGCAAGAAATGATTAATTTTTCCAGAACACTGCATCGCTCTTTTATAAAACATATTAGTGTTGTTATAAATCAATGAACATGGTTTATAATAGCAATGATGCCCTTGAAATCTGTTAATACTGCAGTCAGTGGTGGTTTGCCAGAGCATTTAGTGCCCTTGGTTTCACCTTGGGCTATTAACTAACAAATCGGTTATTAGCCAGTGGTAATGACCAATTTTCTAGGGATGATTGCTTAAATATTGCCCACCTTGAAAAGAGAATTATTGCTCAACTGAAAACTGAACCCTTATTTTCAACTCGACAGAGCTAATGATCTTATCTGATTTCTTTCTCTTCCTCCACCTCCTCGAAGGTGGTCCGAGATCGTATTACCAGAGAATGGCCTCCCCTTCTGCCTTCTGTGACTTGAGTCCAGGAAAAGTTCCATATTTAATATTTATTCCCCAAGCATCGGTGGATGAAGACAGATGGTAATGAAACCAGTGTTGCTGAAAGTGACCACAATGATAATAGATTCTTTATGATGTCCAGAAATTCTGGACTCTCAGTCTCAGCTTAAATGTAGCGTGGCGCCAAGCCCGTCACCTTAAGCTTAGTATTCCTGTCATCTCCCTGACCTGTCTTTAGACCTGATGAGTGCAGGCTGCACTAAAAGGCACCAATCTGTCTTTCTCCCCCTATAAATGTTTTAAATACCCAAAGCTGGTCACAAATGACACATTCTGCAAGAAAACCTGCGTGAGGTGGGGGCTGGGAGGTAAAATATCTAGGGGAAAAAAAAAAAAAGGAATCTTTACTCTGGAGCTCATTGGATGTATATGTTTGTTAACATGCTATACATTGGAAGGATATGCCTGTGGTTTGTGCTTTCTGCTTCTTACAGTCATCTTCCCAAAGCAGCATGTTTTAGATGTTTTTGGAATCGTGAACCCAGCCATTTTTTCAGAAGTGCAAACAACTACATATGAATTTAGCATATGGAGAGTGGAATTTTGGTTGTTAACTTTTGAGGATCCCTTAGGACTCACCTAGGTGAGTGAATGAAAGGGTTTTGACTAGAAGCTGAATTTCCCTCTCTTCTCAGGCTAATTCTGCTGCTAAATAAAACTTCTGCATTTCAGAAATGCAAATATCTAAGTGTGGTTGTAACCAGCAATAATTTGGACCTTGTATGGATGGGGTGGGCTTGGAACAAGGAGTCAGAGGAATAATTTGGGCAGCATGTTTGGGTCCTTGGATTCCTGGTCCCAGCCATGCTGTCTTGCAGCTCACACAAATTGTCCTGTAGGATGCAGCTCCTGCACTGTGATTCCTGCCCAGCTGCAGGGCCAGGCCCACCCACAGTAAGGTTAAAACAAAGTCCATGATTTCCACAGGCATGGAGGGTATTGTATGCTCACCTCTGTCTTCCTTCATCAGGAATGTGTAAATGAGATTTTAAACCTGTGCTATGGCACCAGATGGACTCAGCTTCTCCCTGCCCAGAAGTCTCTCTCTCTTAAAAAAAAGAAAACCAACCCAGAAAACAAACAACGGTGTTCTGTGCACAAGCAACTTCTTTATTTATGCCATCCTCTATTTTTATTTTGCTTCATTTATCTTATACCTGAAGGCTGTGCAGTTTGTGCTGTTATAATGGAGGTTGTACATGGAACTGAGCTCAGGAAAATTAATGGCAAAAATCCCTGTGTCCTAAAAGTTGAGATGCACATGGCAAATATTCGAGTAGGGGTGGAGATGAATTCTTATCTAAGACTGGAAAAGCTTGTATAACTATGGAGGAATTTGATGTCTTTGTGAGTATTTTGTTGCCTCATTTTTTTACAGTTGGACTTGATGATCTTAAAGGTCTTTTCCAACCTAAATGATTCTATGATACTATTATATAAAATAACAACATTTTAATCACTACAAAAATCGTGCAGCATGGGTGTAAGAAACTGTGTGTTACAGGGCAGCAATGGAAAATCAGGTCCACCAAGCAGGGATTGAATCTTCTAAGATGCTGTTGGATAAATAAATAATAAATAGACTCTTTTTTTTCTTACTTTCCAAAGAAGAGCAACATGCAGTGCTCTTCATCTGTCTGAGACAGCAGGAACAGTCTGCTGGGGACATTGGGGAGCATCTTTCTTGCCTCCACTCCACACTGCCAGTGTCAGGTCACTGGTGCTGGGTCTTGTTGAGATTCCCAGTCCAACAGGAGTAAATAATGGATGTTGCACCAGCTGGCTGGTTGGCCTGTAAAATTCTGTTTCTAAACACAGGATGAAAGGAGAGAAAAAAACCATACTTGCTCTCCTGTCCATATCCCTAATATTGCCTCATTTCTAAAGTATGTAATATAACTTTTACTTAGCAATATTTTTTTAAGACTTTTGTGAGTGCATCAGGCCAAAGCATAGTCATTGTGTATGATAGGGCTCTGCATTTATATTTGTATTGGTTAAATCAGCTAAGCTAGTTGTTTGCACCAGCTAAAACACTCGCATCCTGGTAGCCATCAAGAGTGCTCTAAAAATTCAGAATTAACAAAGCAGAAGGGTTCTCTGGGGTGAGTGCAGGCAGGATATGAAGGGGAAAGGGGCTGTGTGGCCCCTCTTCAAAAGCTGACTGCTGTCACTGTCCTCTCACTGAGAGCTGAGAACCATCCCCACTGAGGACAGCTTTATGCCAATATCAGCAGCATTGGAACCACCCCTCCTTGAACTAAATATCTTAAGGTGTGCCACTGAGGGAGAGACACCTGAACTGACTTCCTTGACCAGCTGGAAATACTTGAAAAATTCCTACATTTCAGAAGGTGGGTGCTGGACTCTGCTTGAAAACTCACCAAATGGTTTGAGCCCTCAGAATTAAAGTCCTCATGATCACTAGGCATTTTGAAAAGCCTGGTGATTGTTGTGCTGTCAAACTTTTGAGGAACTGTATGAAACAGGTAAAGCTCAACAATAATTAGGTCTTTGCTTTCGAGACAGAACATGAAGTCTCAGGAGAGGCACTAAAATTTGGCATGACAAAGTGCAGAACAAATTAAATCATCATTATGCACTTGAAATTCCCTCCTTTCAGCAACCGACAATACAGACAAATGCACCTTAATTTGCAAAATTTATTGCCACCAGCAATTGCAACCAGCAATATTGCCATAGTCTCAAGAAGCAGTGATTTTATTTCTGCTTTCAACTGACTTCTTGCAAGTCTTTATGACACTTTCTATGTGCCCCAGACCCCGAAGAATAAATTAGCCCAGTAGGTCAGTAGAGAAAAGGTTAACACTGTTCCTCTGGGGAGAAAGTCTGCTCACAGCTGAGAAGAGGGATCGGGCAGCTGTAGGGCCTTATCTGTCCTATGCAGATGAGATTCTTTGTGAAAGAAAGCTTAAAAAAGAAATGAAGAAAAGAGGTCAGGGGCTTTGTCAGAACACTTTTACCATGGCAAGGGTTTTGTTTCCCTTTCTGATTTTACTTGCCTTTCCTCAAGGTATCTCTAAGACACTTTTAACAGGTAGGATAATTTCCTTTTAGAAGCAGTAGGGGCTGTGATTTGGGTACTCTGTACCTCTGTTCTTCTGAGGGTCCTCTACAGAGCACTGAGAGGGAATTTCCCCTAATTCTTTTTGATCTGGGGGTTGGCTGCATTAGTCTAGGGATTTTAGGCAGGTAGCAGCTCTTATCCAAAGGCATGTTGACTTCTGAGGGCCACGGGCTGCAGTAACTTCTGCGTGGGAACAGCAGGCTTGGAGCTTTCTGGAAGTGTCTGGATTGCTGTAGGGGCTGCAAACACCACCACACATGCAGTGAGGCTGTCCAAGAAATCCTGGACAGATGGTATTCTGTGATGTGGTATGTTCTCCATTACTGGAAACTTTCCTATTGCAATTGGATGGCTTTCTGAAAGATAGTTGATTTCATCTGCAGCTATTGGCCTCGGTGTGGAATTTAATTTAGAGAAGCCCCATGGCCCATGTTGTGCAGGAGATTAGATTGGGTGATCAGTAGTACCTTCTGGCCTAAAATCACAACTGCCTAAATCTCCAATATATCTAGTTAAGAGCTGGGTTTGGCTTTTACAATGGCCAGGTTGCCCTCAGCAGTGTGAGTTTTTCTAAGCCTCACACTAGAAAGGACTGCCAAAACCTTCTGCTACAAGGAGCACAGGCATGTACGTACTGTGCTATATGTCTGCTCTGTATACTTGTGGTGAGCAAAATATAAATCTTTCCAGTAAAAGAACTCAGAAGAAGTCTGTTTGCCAAGTTACTTTCCTCTTTGCCTGGGAATTTAAGGGAACTTTTTTCTTTTTTTGCTCATATAAGCGAGAAAACAATGGAACAGATTCTCTAGTTCTGACCCCTGTTCTCCAAGGCACATGCTTTCACCACCCTGGGTTTTGCACAGCTTCACAGGGGAAATCAGGAGCAAAAAGTTCAACTCTTGGGGCTTATCTGAGCAGGAAGTTAGTACAGAATAAGTCTGGGGGTATGTTTTAGGCACTGTAACTGTTCTGTGTTAAATCCCAGAGTGGATGTTCCTCTGTACTAAAGTGCCTTTGTGCAACTTGGCTCGATCCACTTTCCAAGGGGATTAATTTAAACTACAGAAGTGGCACTTGTGGCTTAGGAGTTTGTGAAATGGCTACTGTGTTTTAGATTTTAATCCTCATTTATTTAATACTCCTTTGCTATATGGTCAAGTTTTTGCTAGAGCAACATTGAGGCTTTTTAGAGCAGCTGCTGAGAACCATATTGCAATTTTTCCTCTTTCAGAAGGCCAGAATGATGTTGATATGTTATTCTCTTTCAGTAGATACTGAGATATTGCACTGTTCCCAGGCTTCAAAACACCTTGCCTTCTGGGCAGCATCTACTGCAAACCTGTTGTCAAAGCAATACCTTGAAAGCAGGAAGATTATGGGCAAAACAATGCTGAAAATGTCTGGATTGGAATATCCACCTGAATGACACTTGCAGGAAATATTCATAAATCTGAAGAAACAAATTTGTAACAATTCTGGTTTTAAATCCAGTAAATGTTAATTATTGTCTGTCTGGCTATGGTCTGTCTTGCAGAAGCTCTGGCTTAAGCAGTGCAGGTGCCAAAATGGGAAGGATCCCTACAATATCATGTTGTGGAATAATTTTGCTATTACAGCATGGAAGGTGTAGGTGCAAATGACCTATTAGATAGAATTTTCTCCAACAAAGTGGTAAAGTTATTCCTCCCGATATTTTACATGTTGATTTATCTCAGTTTGTTGTGAAACTCTTCCTGGCAATGTACATGCCAGCAGTGATAACTGAGGTGTGTGCACTAAAAGTTGACCAGCATTAAATAAAAGCTGTATGGAAATGGGGTGTTGGACCCCTTCAGCATGTCTGTGACTGCAAGACAGTTCTACTGGTGTGAACACCAGTAATGATGGCTCAGTCATCCCTGCCTGCATCAGGCATTCCTCTAGCTGAGATTCTGGTGCTTCCTGCTGTAGAGAGTGAAGTTTTGATGCATGTCCAATGCCAGGGCTGAGACACAGGACATCAGAACTGAAGGAGCAGATCCAGAATGACAGAAGCACCAGAATGACATGAACATCTGGCAACTCCATTAGGGGTGTGGATTCCCAGATGGTGTTGAGAGAGGGAGAGCAGGAGATTGGGCTGCAGACGCCAGACGGTCTCACCTTGCCTTGGCTGCTTGGAGGGAAAGGAGATGGAGGGGTCAGTAGCAGCAGAAAAACAATGAGGAAGGAAGATCTACTGGAGCTTGTCTCCATTCTCTCATCTCTTTCCACTGCCTTCCGCTGCCTTGGCCAAGTTGCCTGATGAATTTTCCTACTCTCAGCTCTTGGCGTTTTTCTTTGAAGTCACGCTGTGCTCTGGTCCCAGGTGGCTTCTCCTGTGCCCCTGTGCTTCCCCTCTGTCAAGCACATCATTAAAACCCATTCCTTCCAAAAGGTAATTTATACACTCATAAGACTCCACATTAAATATCTGGGGATTTTCAAAGGGAAACAGTAGAAATCATTTCCAAACATGCTAACTTTACTATCATTTCTAGTTCTACCATTCTCTTTCCCTTTCCCCCGTGTTTCTGTTGGTTTTGCTCAGATTCAAGGATACCAGCCCCAAGGTGACACTTATTTCTTAGGAGCCTGGGAGACTGAAAAAGATTATATTCAAGTAAATATGATACATTGCTCATTTACAACAGCTAATGAACTGATGAAACCGCCAGGTAGAGTTTTGTCTTTACAATCTGACTTGAGAACAGTTTTTGATCTCCCCCTTCAGCACTGAAGGCTATTTTTTTCTCACACACTGGTAGATTCTGCAAAAGGCAGCACATCCTATCCTTTGTGTTAATGGGGATCCCACTGTTTCTGTAAAGACCTTCCTAAAAAGCCAGGAAGAGGTAAACAGTGAACTTGGCTTCCTCTGGTATTAGTTTCTTCTCCACCTGTGTGTATAGATTCTAACATGCTGCTTGTATTATGCAGGTCATGAATAATAAAGTATTTTGGCTGGAGCTAAACAAAGGCAACAGGTAGGAGGGTCAGGTTTGCTATTTCCTTTACAGAGACTTGCAGGTTTTTTACAGCACAGATGACCAACAAAACCACCAATATCCTTGTAGGGCTTGTGGGGTGCCAAAGACCTCTTTGTTTCTTTGCTATGTGACTGTGCTGTCAGGGTAAAATTTTCAGTGATGTCAGATGAAAAAACCTTCCCACTGACACATGGTGGTGGTGGTTCTTATCTTTTATGATAAAGCTTGGTGATGATCTGCACCTTTCCCCATTGCTTGAGCTGACCATAAGCCACTTCCCCACAGCCTAGAAAACCTCTGCTGGTTTACTTAATACTTTTCCCTCTAGTGTCCTTTTGTGGTGGTCTCAGCAAAACCTTGAAAGGTGAAGGTGAAACACATCAAATACTCTTGCAGCAGTGCTGGTTCAGCCAGGGGGAGAGCAGTATAGCATGAAATAGCATGAAAACACCTGATTATGTTTTCAGCTCTGTTTGGCAGGTCAAAAGACCTTAGAGGCAACACAAAGAGACACCAAATACTGTAGTAATCTTAAGGTACATAATAATAGAGTATTCATTAGTCATTAAAAATAAATAATAATTTTAATAATAGCATGAAATGGTAAATAGTTCCAAAGTGGAAAGATATGCAGCAGTTGCTTTACTTCCCTTATAAACAGATGACAAAACAACAAATACAGTGTGTAACCAAGCAATAATATTCTCTTTTATAGTCTCTGGCAAGAAGTTAATAATGGTTCTATGCTGTTAAGGGCTCAGGACAATTTTAAAGGAATTTGATATTTTGGTCATCCAGGGAACGATTTTTAAAGTGAGGCTGGTCTTATTCACATGATGAAGCTCTGAAATCATAGAAGTTGACCTGCAACAAAAGCAAACCAAAAAAAAGGCTTTTTGATTCTATCATAAACATTTGGCTGTAAATCACCACCAGCCTCAGAACCCACTTAAAAAAATATGATGTTATTTGACATTTTCTTAGCAGTCAAGCAGAAAACTCCAGCTCCTGGATCATACAGATTTAGTTTCATGTTGGAGTACAGTAAGGTATCCAGTACCTTTCATGATTATATCAACAGCACTTTCTGTTGGCTGACACATCAGGCTTGTTTAAAATCATTAGACCAAAGCAGACATGCTTCCCTTCACCTTTTTTTTCTTTTCTCGTAATTTCTGAATTGATCAGTTATGGGAGATTTTGAGAAAGTAGTAATAAAAATCAAACAGAAGGCAGACAGTTTAAGAGCCAACTGTTAAATCATCATTATTAGCAACAAAATAGTGGTTTATGACTTTGGAATAAACAGATTTACTAATCTGAAAACTGTCTCTCTTGCTCTTTAGTCTTTTCTTCACAACTGCAATTTATAAGAAGAAGCTGTCCAGCTGCATTTCAGGGACACAGGAGAAAGCAGCTTCTGTGTGTAAATTAGAAATAGATTTCAATTTTCTTGCTGCTGTTGTAACTAAACAGCCTGTTAACCTATTTAAATAGGAGAACATACTCTGTACTCCTGTTCTAGAATACATCAAAAATAATGTAATTATGTCTGTTTTGATACAACACTATCTTACTGCTACCTATATGCTTTCACATGAATGATACATGGAATTAGTTCCACGTTTCTTCTCTTACAATTAGCATATTAATGTGCCAGACAGATAATGCTAAAAGCCTGGATGCTTGAGCACACACAGTGCCTTCTTCATGGGGCTGCAACACTCAGCCCCTGTGAGTGCTCAGGAATGTATCTGTACATGCTCTGCCTCCTGCTTGTCCTGAGAGCAGCCCTGACCTATGGACCACAGCTGAGATACTTCAGGCGCTTATTTACTTTGTTGGCCTCAGAAATTCCACTAAAAGAGAAAGGCTCAGTGTCAGGCTGCCCACAATGGGCCCTTTGCTTTTCCTGGGGATGTGTGTGCATGTGTTTGCACGTCACATTCCTCGATATCTTGGACAGTCCAGGGCATTTCCACATGCCCAGGGCTCCCACATGTGTTTTTGCTGTGTACCTGTCTGTATGTTCACCTCTGCATGCAGGCTATGCATTTCTGTGTTTGTGTATGCAACATGGAGGTTCAGACTCTCTCCCATGGCTTTATATGTCGGGGATCCAGCATGGCTGGTGCAAGTCCCTAATCTTGAGTCTATCTTGGTGAAACACTAATGAACTTGTAAAAACAGGAAGCAGTGGAAAACAAATGAATTTCAGCTGGTGTTTGAAGAGCTGTCAGATCCCCTCGCTGAAATGTTTCAGAGGAACATCTTTCTGATAAAACCTCTGAGAAAAGTGGAGGAGTTTCAGAAGAGTGATTGGAAAAACAGGATGCCGACTGGCAGGCTTTGCTAATGCATTGCATCTGTAAAGACTCCAGCAACTGAACACAGCATTAGCTCTGTGAGAGCCACGGAACTAGGGAAAGTTATTACATCTGAGTGTGATGGGAAAAGGGGGAAGGGGGAAAGCAGCTGCTCCCTTTATGCATCTTGCAGTTTGCAGTTTTTTTGAGCCTTTGACATTTTTTGTTCCATCTACTTCGCTGTTAGCATGCAGCCTTAATTCCAACACTGATGAACAGTGCTGCTTTGCTGTCCAATATCATCTTTCCTCTGAGGCTCTCCCAGCATTTCACAAATGTTAGGGAAGCTTTGCCATGCCATGAGACATAGTGAGGGCTTGCTGGCTTCACAAAGAATGCTGCACCTCTTTGCATCAGTGTCTGCATGTCTTTGGCAGATGTTATCCTCATTTTACAGTGGCTTATATCATGGGATTGCAGAATCCTTGAGTTTCTACTAATTTCACCTTTTCTCCCTTCCAGAGTTTCTGGTCACTGTTAAACTGACTTTCTGGTGCTGGCAACTGGTTTTGGGGGGCTTCTTCTTCCACTCCTGCCTAGGACAGGACTGTTTCTTTTTGTCTTAACTCCTGCTTGACTCATGCTCTTGAAAATCAGGGTGTGGGAGTATGACTGGAGTAGAGCCCATACAAATAAAGGAGCTCAAGGGTATTCTTGCTTCTTTCAGTTTGTACATAGTTGTGCTTCAGAAAGCTAGAAATTGGGTCCTGATAGCCAGGAGAGTGTTAAAAATGTAGAGTGAATTGACTTGACACAGAGTGTGAAGCAAATTGTAGCAGAACTATTGATTACACAGATCCAGTCCTGGCTCTGTGGCGTTGCCCACATCCTTCCAGTTCTGCTTTTGCTGGAATTACCCCTCAGAGCTGAACTGCCATCCAAGTCTGAGAGCGGGAGCCTGTCTGTAGGGTCTCACTGATGAGCCTCTGATACAACATGCCAGCCTCACAACATACAACTGTGTATACTTTCCCTCCTGCAGTGAGTTATTTCTTGTTTCTTTGCATTTAATCAATCTGCAATTCAATGAAAAACTTACGCATCAGCCCTCCTTACTCAGCAAAGCACTGAAACTTCTGTCTTCAAAAAAAAAACCTTTTCAGAGAATGCCTCTGAGGATATGTATGTGCCATGTTTGGAGCTGGTGCATCCAGAGCATGGTGGTGGAGCTGAGAGCTGCCTTTGGGTGTCTTTCTGGGGCTGTCTCTGCCCTTTTTGGGGGAGTGACTCCAAAGGTTGTAGGCTTTGTTTATGCCTAAGTGGTTTCTAACATCTGACTCGTGGCAGCACAACTGCAACTCCAAACATCCTGATCTCTGCAAGAGGATCTAACAGTGGTCCCAGGAAAGCCAAGGACGGAGCAGCAACTGAAACAATGTAAACAGGAATACATTTGAAACAACAAGCTGCAGAAAAACATCCAACAAAGCTGGTCTTCATTAAACCCTTTCTCAGCTGTCTCTCTCAGCCGTTCCCACTGCTGCTCTGGTGCATCCCAGTTCTGTCTGCTGCTACAGCCCTTCCCTGGAAGGCAGATGCTCTTGTGGGTGAAGCATCAGGCTGGGAGTTGGGGGACTTAATTTTGCTACTGAGTTGGGCAAAAGCAGAGTCACGTTTCCCTTTTCAGTGCCTGTCCCGTGATTCTTATCACCCCGACCTCCCAAAAGCCCGAGTTCATGCTTAGTTTCATGTACATGAATCACAGCAGCTGTTGTTGATGGGTTTCCATGTGTGTGGAAGGGTTTGGGAGGATCATGGGGGCAGGCTGAGAGTAGACCTTGCAGGCAGATGCTCTCTTTGAGGAGACTATTCAGGGCATAGCTCAAAAAGTCTGCTCTCCTTTCTGAATATCAGGCAGTGTTTACAGAGATATAAAAATATTTTTCAATCACATAAAAATATCTGCTCTTTAATTTCTGTATGCACTGCTCCTTCCATAACTAATTAATCATCATGATGTCCTATGAAAAATGTAATTATCTCAGTTGTCGCTGTCCCATTTCATAGGCAAGGAAAACCCTGGGGACACCTTGCTGTATTCTGGTGGTGTTTTGTTGATCCCAGGAAGCCTGGGTGCCTCTTCAGCATAAGCCAGGGTTTACAAATCCTACCTTGGTTCTGGAAGGAAATATATGATGAAATTTATCATGTGCTGTAACTTACAGAGAAGAAGAATGATTTTCACATTCCTAACTTAATGCTTACTTGTCTTTTTGTTGCTTTGCTTTGATCTGCTTCATCTTTTTGAGGCAACTGGCTTTCTAGAGTAAGGGCTGCTGTCTGTTAGCTGATCACATCCTGAGTCTGAACACCCACTCTAACCCTGGCAGGCCCTTCACCTTCTGCATTATCTATTATTTTTACTGGATAAATACTTTGGTGCTATGGGGTTTTTTGTTTGCTCGTTTGTTTTTTGTGTAATCACTGTGTTGTTTAAAAGAGATATAATAATGATGAGTTGCAATTTTTTTCATGCAGGTTGCTGATATTTTGATGTTCACTTCTGTGACACACATTTTGCCAAAATTAAGGTAGAGTTTTAGGCCATGTTGAAGAAAGGTGATAGAAATGTTCAGTCACAGCTGTAGCTAGTGTTTTCTTCTAACAGGAGTCAGTGCAAAAATGGAAATTTGGAACAATGGAAAATCTTACGTTTCTTGGTCTGAGATTCCAGACATCTGAGTTTAGAAAGAATTTTAATTTTGGAACCCAGTTATTCAGTATCTGTCACACACATCCAGCTTCACATTATCATATTAATCAGTGTTGTTCAATGCCAGCTTTGACTGAAAATCAGATATTGGATGAGAAAGACTCTGACCTTGGGTGGCTGTGGGCTTGTGTCCCTTAGTGTTGGCTTCAGCCCCATCGTAACTGCTGGACCCCAGTGAACTGCGACTCCCACAAATGTGCAGTGTTGACTCTGCAAATCTGTTTCTCTGTGAAATCCTCTATTGTTCTGTGTTTGAGGCCTTGAGAATTCTCTCCATCAGAAAAAATAATTTGCCAGATGTCTTAATAAGCCCTGTGCGTTTATGGTTCTATATAAGGAGGATTTTTTAGAGCAGCGGATGTTTATTTTTGGCAGCTTCTGTCATTTAACGATTTTCCTGCTCCAGCTACCCTCCAAAAAACTGATAAGTGTATCCTCTTCCCATCTTTCAAATTTAGAGATGAGCATCAGGACTGGGTCCGGTCTGTATGTTTGGCCTAAGTCCAAACACTGTCTGAGCATGGCAGATCTGGGGAAAGTTCCAGTCCAGGTTACAGAATCTTTGGGTCTGCTATTTTGTTTTTCATCACTCAAATGAAATTGATTTAAAGGTTTAGCCTATACTTCTATTATTTAAGAAAGCATCTATGTGTGTATGTAACGGGAAAGAGAAATAGAACATCGACTTGAAAACCCTCCAGTTCTAATAAGGGAAACAGCTTTCTCATAGGTTCCCACATCATCAGTCAGCTCATCACATGCATGCTGCTGCAAGACATTTTTTTTGTGATGAATTGAATAATCACATCTGTTTCTCAAGCTTGAGAAAAGTTTAAAAAGTCATTAACATTCTCCCATTTCCACCATTGGCAGAATCTACTTCTTTTTTTTTTTT
>JANPWX010000096.1:2568-28995 GCA_024734555.1 Trochalopteron elliotii
TGCTTCAGTAACTGAAGCAAAGGAAGAAAGACCAGGTGAGTAAGGATTATATTGGAAAAACAGGCTACTGTTTTGAAATGGAGATTTATGACATTGACCTGAGAATTGGTGCAGAAGGCTGGTGAATTGGAGCTGAGTTTGAAATGTAGCATGAAAATGCTTTCACACCTTTTTTCTAGAAAAATGAAATCCTCTAGAGCTGTGTTTGCAGTGGAGCATATATCAACTAATCATTTCCTCACAGCTTCATTCCTTTATTTTCTATCCTGTTTTCACTCTGAGAGGAAGAGAGAAAGAGAAAGCTTGTCAGCAAATTTTTGCTCATTGCCAAGCAAACATGAGACAGTTTAGTATACAATTTCAGGTATTGCCATACGTTCAGTGTCTCTTGTCCTCTTATGGCCATCTGGTTGCTATTGAAGTAATTCCTCTTTTATTTCTTATAACAAAGATGAAAAGATGGTCAGCAGACCTCACAAACTCACCTGCTGCTCAAAGGTCATTTGCTGCTTCAGTTGCTACTGTTTGCCTTTGAAGCAAGATAAACCAAAGCTCTACTGGATCTGTGCACCATCCACATCAGCATGAAAAAAATGTTTTGAGAAAATTCAGCTTTCAATTTCCAATCTACAAGACCCTGTAGTGGCTGGGCTGCAACTTAAATCCTTCAGTAATTATAATAATTTAAAGAGTTTGGGAAAATGGAGGACATGGCACAGAGTAGTCTCCAATGTGATATTTTGCTCTAAAAGCTCAATTCTGAGAACCATGTATCTTCATCCCATATCCCAGTTTTAAGAAAGGAATGAGACTCACAACACATCTCTTCATTTGAACTCTCTCATAATAGAACCAGCAAACTTCTTCTTGTAGTTAAAATGCTGGACAGGGAGGCTACATCCAGTGTTATTGAAACCCTTTTTAATTTGTTTCCTTTTGTTCTGTCATCCAGGGAACAGAGGCAAAAAATGGATTCTGGATTTCCTAGAGAGAAACTATAAACTTCTTTCCCCACTCTCTGTCCTCTCCTCCTCCCAGTTCAGTGTTTCCCATGCTTCCATGATTAGAGTGTAATAAAAGAAGTGTAGTTTTTCCCCCGTTCCAATCCCATCTGTGCCTGTTTTTGGAAATTTTCTAATGTGTGACTTTCATCCTAGATTTATATCTATTTCAGTTACTTGATATAATTTTCAGTAGGATCTCTGTGATGTTTATTGGTATCTCTGTTTCAAAAAAGTTATTTTTACTGATAATGTAGGAATTGAAATTACCAGTCTTTTCAGCAAATCCTTTGAGATCCTTGTATTACAGTCTAGTGAAACTGGCTGGAATGATTTTCCAAAGTCTTTGTGAAGGAACTGTCTACATTGTAGTGTCTGAGCATGTCCAGTTTTTTGTTCAACTTCATTTTAAGAAAAGAGTAACAAAATAGGACTTCTGCCACAAGCACCTTTCTTTTGTGATGGCACAAATTTGGTAATCTAATTCTGTGCATCATGTTAGAATTGTTGGCATTCATTCACCAGCAAATTTGACTTTTAGAAGATGCTAGAAGGGAAGATGGACAACATAGATGATATTTATTAGAAACATTTTCATTTCTTTTTATTCAGAACCAAAATCAAAGCCCTATGAACTTAATTTAATGAAGTTATCTCTACAATAAAAGAGGTTTCTGAACTGAAAGCCAATAATAAAAAAATGTTTCACAGATCCTCCAGTTAAATAAGAATAATGGTGAAAAACTCATTTATTTTTGAAAGAGAGCATTACATTAAGTAAGACATACCATTTACTGCTGGGAAATACCTGTGTTGGAATCCCCTTCTCTGAACCGGTAAGTAACTTCAGCAAAGAATTAACATGAAATAGTACTTTAAAACAAAGCAGTCTCTTCAGTCAGTTTAATGAAAATACATAAATTTTACTGAGATTTTTTAGTTCTCTCTTTAAGATAGTTACTACCCTATTTTAATGGCACCTGGGATTAGCTAAGTTTTCAAATTCTCTGTAAGTTCCCTTTGTCCTAAATATGCCATACCATTTTTTGAACAGCACTAGTAATTCAAGAGTGACTTTCACCTGTGGAGGCCTTTACAGTTCACAGCCCTCAGAGAAGAAAAAAATGTCCTCAGAACATCCATGAATGGGAAAAATGCCCCACTGAGTTGGACTGTGGATCTTTTTTTTTCTCAAAGGGTGGCAAGAGACCCTAGCACACATCAGGTATTTTGAGTGTAAATCAAATGCCATCTCTCCTCCAGAAATGCTCACTGAAGTTCTGGCTGTGCTTTTCCCTCTGCGCTTTTTATTTATACACTCCCTAACCAAGACGCTTTCAAGTGGTAGGATCACTTAATCAACAGCTCCCAGGCCCTGCTGGCTGTTCATGTCACCAGAAGAAGGAAACTGGATGGAGGGATCCTAGTGACAGTGGAACCTGTGTATATTCATTTCATCATCCTCCCACATCTCCAGGCAGAGCATCACTGGGCAGCATCCACCTGCGGCTTGGTTAACCTTCAAGAAGTGATGAGTGGAGTAAGGGTTTCTCTGCTTCATACCCTCCCCCAGTTCCCTAGCCCTGTATTTTCAGTGCTGTAACTGTTCCCTTTCTATCATCTGTTGTTTGTTGTTGTCTATTTTTCGTCCTTTTTTCATTACCTATACCCCTCTCCCTTCCCTGGAGGTCTTCAAGGTTTTGCTAATACAAAATTCTGTTTTTCTAAACAGAAAAGCAAATAGAAACAGCAGCAGTAGGAGAAACTATTTACAGAGTACACACAAGCTTGGCCACCTTCTTCAGACTCTTTTCTTTGTACTCTCCTAGCTTCTGTGGCTGTTACAAAGGTAAATCCTTGCCTAGTCCTTTCACTGTCCTTTTTTTGGACTTGATGTACATGAACTTAACCAATTCCTGTCTGAACCTGTTGCTGGGATCTGCTTCCACAACCTCTTTTGGCAGCAAGTCCAGAAATACACTAGCCACTGTAAAGTAATGTGTGCTTTTTATCTCTTTTAATTTAATTCCACTGAATGAGGCAAACTCTGAAATTTGATTAAAAATATTCATCCTTATAGGCACTTTCATGATTTCATAAACCTTGAACAAGTCTCACCACTGCCTTCTCCCAGCTGAAAATTTTTCAGTTTGACCTCCTAAGACAGCCTCTCCCTTTAATCTCTTTAATAATTTCAGTTGTCTTCTATGTATCTTCCCTACTTTTTTCTTGTCCTATTCCAGATATTAAGACCAATTTCTTTTTAGGTCCTGTGAACAATTACTTTTACCATTTTTGGTATAATGCATTAATATATCTATTGATCTCAGTGCCATAAGTCTTCCAAAGGAACAGCTCTACCTGGAGTGAAGTGGAAATCTTATTTAAATAAGTTCAAACATATCTTTTTTATAAGGTAGATGAGGTGATAAAACAGTAGAACCTAGCTAGGAAGACAGCAGAGAGAGCAAATTGGAGTTGCCTTTGGATCAGTACCTGAGACTTATGATTGAAAAGCCAGCTGCTTATTTTGGGGCTGGTGATCTCCATGCTGAGCATGGAAGGAGGAGAGGAAAGGGTTTTCCTTCTGCATCAGTGAATTTTTCATAGATTTTGGTTCTTTTCCTTAATTTAATTTACAGGTTTTAGATGCATAAGTGCCAAAAGTGAACAGCTAGGAGGTTTTTATCAAAGACTTTATGACATTGAGTTGTTTATATGTGTATATGTGGAGATATCCCTCATATGCACTCTTGGCCTTGCACTAGAGTTCAAACAAAGAGATACAGACTGAGGAAAGAAATTTTTTAAAATCTATTTTCCTTAAAGAAGTAATTGCTTTCTTGAAATCAGACATTTTGCATATTACATTTTTCTTGGCAAATTAGCTCTTGTCAATTCAGAATTCATATAAAATAACAAAGTAGGACACCTGTAAAGGCAATTGCACAGACAGCAGACTATTCATTTATAAGGTTCTTTGCTGTTTTAGTTTTCTATTTTAAAAATCCAGACATTTTAAATCCCATTTTGTAGCAAATAAAAGAAGATGCTATCTTTTGGGGGTTTTTAGGGAATAAGTGTTGTAAAATATCCAAAGAATACATAAAATATCTATTTAAAAATTAATATTTTCACGCTGTTCTATTCTTATGAATGCTGATTATTGGAGAGGAAAGAATTGTTAATGTGAAAGCCCTATGTCCTTTTAAAGCAACTCTGTGTTATTAAAAGTAAACAAGTTTGAAGAATGAACCTTTTACTAATGATCAGCATGCCCTCTCCATTTTTGTCTTCAAATAGACCAGCTGACACAGATGTATTTTTTTTTTCTTATGCAGGGAGGAGATGATTACAGCAAAGTTGTGTTTTAACCAAAAAACTTGATAAAGCCATCCTTTTTTCAATTTCAAATCATGTTTACTGAAGCGTATTTCTCTGGATTGCTCTACAAAAGTCCTTTCTAATATTGTGATTGATGCCTATAAGTACACAGGCAGTAAGATGGCAACCACCAAAGAGGGAGAAGAGCTATGAATAAATTTAGGGTTGAAATTTAGAACATTTCTAATAATCAGAACAATCAGGTTGTGGAACAGTTTTTCAGCAGAAGTCTTGGTGGGATGATCTTAAAGTACTCTCTTAAAGAGATGACATATGTGATTTCTAGTTCTGCCAGCTTAATCACAAGACTGTAACACAGCCTGCAGTCTTTATTTCTTATGCAGAAATAAAAACCCCAATCCTGAATTCCACAGTCTAAGCATCCTACTGCCTATATGGGGCATAGCTGCATTTCTAATTTAGGGAATAAAAGGAGAAAACCCACCTTCTTCTCCACTACACCTTACCTGTGCAGACAGTGAGCTCTTCCTGAGCTGTGGAGTTATGTTAAATAACTTTCGTGAAAGCATCACTGGACATTTTAGACACGACTGTTTTTCTGCTGGAAGGCACTGCCATCAGAGTAGGGCTGGCAGAAAGGCTCGTACAAGTGTTTCTTATTTTCTTCAGCAAAAGGTCAGCCAAGATTAGCTCAAAATACATTAAACAATAGGTTAAACGATGCTAGCTGACTTTGTGCACAAGTAGATTAGGAGTGCCCACAAAGGCCATTCCACAACTGAGCTCCAGAGGCAAGTGAACTCAGAAAGAAAGGACAGCAACAGCTTCTGCCATTTCTGTGGTGACTGACACAGCTCAGGAGCTGTATCCATGCAACCAGTTATTTCTGCTTCAGTCTGAATTACAGTCTCCTTGCAGAGAGGACCATTGAAATATCCGGCTTGTAACATATCTGGACAGGTTGAAAATGCTGTGCTTCCAGATGTATGCATTCTGAGATGCTTTCCTGTTGTGCACTGAGAAATGCCTGATAGATAGAAGGAAAAATCAACGGGCAATACGGAGTTGTGCTTGCTTCCATGCTGCCCTGATGCCCATTTCTTGGCCTGTTTGGATGGTTCTGTACCACGCTGCTGGTCCTTGCAAGTGCTGAAATGCTCCTGAATGGGTGTTTGACACCTTGACCGATGGATGTCAGTAGTCAGTAAGTAAGAAATAAGAAACATGTACCAAATGATAACATCTGCTTTCCAGCAGTGAGTGACTTATGAACTTCCTAAACCATTTGTTCTTCCTAGGAGTTACATCCCAACTGCTGTGTTTATTAACTACACGTGAACTTTTATTTCAGTGTTGAATTTTTTGAATGTTTTTCCCCTTTGTTTTAAATCTACTTATGCTTTTGACCTCCATAAAATCTCATGTCAATGAGTCCCACAATTTAATTATACATTAAAAGAAGGACTGGTTTGCGGGACTTGAAATGCACTCTAGCTACACATTCCTCAAAGCCTGTTTGCCATTTTAGTGCCTTCGTTGCCAAGTTCCAGCCTACAGGGACACACAGAGAAACTAGGAATGGAAAAGATCTATTGTATCATAGTGTTAACTCCAGCCTTAATAGAAAATGTTTCAGTCACAGCTTGACATGATAACATCAATGTGCTTGAAAACTACAGCAGGTCTCAGAACAGAGTCTGCAGGGTGTGAAAACAAAGACTTCTACAGCCCCCAGGGTGTTTTTCCTCAACAGAATGAAAAGGGCAGGATTCATGCTAGAACTGCTATGAACATCTCTATTGGAATAGTTGATATTTTGAGTAGGCTTGTCATTTTCCTGACCATTGTAGTTCTAAAGATATTTCCTGTCCTTCTTCAATAATTGCTAGACTAACACTGTGTGAAATTTCCTTGTATTGAAATTTTGAGATTGCATTTTTGTATTAATGAGCCACAGTTTGTCAGTATCTCCATGGGGAATAGGGTTGGTTTTCCATACCATAAACATTGGTTAAAGAAGAGGCAACAAATCAGTGACAGTTTACCACAAACAGTCAGTCTAGAAGTAGAACTCAGTCTTGAAACATGAAGGTAGTAACTCACTGTGGCAATTTTCTAAGGATTATGCAGGATTGTTTCTCACCAGAAGTTACTTGATCAATAGTGGGTTCCTTATTTTTCCCCTAAGCTTCTTCTGTATTTCAAAGAAATGAGAAATTAAGGAAGCATTACATCACTTTATTTTAGATCACATTAGAGCATCACAGTGGTCATGTCTGAGATTATATAAATTATGAAATAAGAACAAGTGAAGAACTCAGAATAACCATAAATGATTGAAAAACACATTTTCCTCTGGAATAATTCAGAATAAATAAAGATCAGATAGTTTAAACAAAAACTCCTTCAGTAACCTATTGAGGGCTTTTCTTAACGAACAACAACATCAACACTGCAGATTTATATAATACGTTCATTTAGTGGCAGTCCAAAGTGGTATACAGATGATTTATGGGAATATTTCATGCGTGTCTAAAAAGCAATCTCTTCTTCAGTAGAAAAATTGTAATTATCAACAATAATACACTATATTCTGGATCAGCAGTGTGATTTCTGGATGTCTGGATAATTCCATCTGTAGGCAAAATATATAAGGTGCTGTCCATTTTCCTCTTCTCAGAAACTAATAAGAAACAAATGCTGAAGAAAATGCCTGTGTGCTAAAAACATTCCTCCAAGTCCATCCTCAATATTTGATTAAGGTATCATAGATTTTACATTAACACAGATATTTTTTTTCTCAAAGAGAAAAACTATATTATGGTTTTTTTTACTCAGGAAGTTTTAAATCCTTCAGTCGTATTATTGGATGAAAAGTTTTATTTCCATCCTATTTAAAATGGAAGTTTCTAAGCCTTATGATTGTGAAGAAAATATTATAAACCTGCAGGAAAGTTCTGTAATTGTAAACCGAATAAACCCTAGGAACCCCATGCTTCTTTTAAAAATATTTGATGCTTGAGGGCAGTAATATATGTAGCAATGCAAATTTTAGGTTTTGAATTTGTACTGTATTTGTTATTTATCTGTATTTGGTATGTCCCTTCCACCCCACCATTCCTACCCCTGTGGTTCCTCCTGATGTAACCCCTCCCCCTTCCCTTCCCCATTGGGTCGGTGTTTCCCCGCCCAGGGCTGCCCTGGGGAAAAGGGGACACACCACGCCCACTCTCTCTCTCTCCACTCTCTCACCATGCTTCCCTCATGCAGAGAAGGGGTTCTGGCAGAGCCCCTTTCCACATGGCTGCACTGAATAAACATCCTTATTAACCCAAGAGAGAGCATGTGTCCTTCATCCAAGCCTGACCCACGCACAGCCTGCTGAGCTGACGGACCCACACGAGATGTTTCTGTGGTCTGGAGGGATTCACTGCTAGCCCGTAGCAGCTCCCACCACAAGAGAAACTGCAGCAGTAATGCAATTCTTGACAACTGGGACAAAAGGCTTTACCATGCTTGGGAGTGAACAATATTGTCATTCCTACCCCTTTTTAGCCATTTGTTGCAATGAGAAATTACTTGGATGGTTTTATAGCCTCACTTTGCATTCCAACAAACTCATACAGATTAAGTGACTCCAAAGCGAAGATGTTATTTATTTTCAGATGTATGTCCTTTGTTCCGAAGTGCCCTCAATTAATGGGAACATTCATTGGTATGCTGAACAAAGACACCAAGCTTTTGTAACAGACAAAATTTTGAAAAACTTTATTCATTGTATCACCTGCCTGGGTTTATTTTACCTAGATAAAAATGTCATACACATTTTAGTTAGCACAGTATATACTATTGCTAGGTTTTAAACCAAGTACAGGTTTTTAATATCTGATAATATATGCAGCAAGAAGAATAAATTGCCAGTTTGTAGTTAACTCAATACAAAATTGTCAAAATTTGGTACAGGGCAGTTACTTAAAAGAACTCAATTCTGTCAACCCAGATCTCAAAGCTCATCATAGGCTTTTTATATACTTTTAACCATTATAAGTGGCTCTGATTTATATACATTTCTAACTGAAGCAAATCTTCCAGACTGCACATGCATGAAATCCACCTACCAGGCATACGAGGACTGTGGAGCAAGTAAGATACAAGCAGCTCCACAATTGTGCATTGACTTTGAGGAAAAAATGAATGCCTAGTGAACCATTAGCATCATCACAATAAGTTTTGGAAGTCTGCTCAAAGCTGCCCTTATCCATCCCCACTGAGAATTTGCATAGTAAAAATAGTGAAATGGTTTTATCTTTTTTTTTTCTTTTTTTGCATACTCAACATTAATTTTCGGTGTAATTCTGTTCCAGGTGTTTGTGTTCTACAAAAGGTTTTTGTTTCTAAGTACATGTTCTGCTCTGGTAATTATCCCTCCTGCACTGTAATTCAAGCCTGAAAGTTGATTTATTCTCCATGTGTTCTTTGTACAATTAAATGTGTTGCCTTTGTAACTGACTTACATCTGACAAAGCTGATCTAAACAGTTGCAGAAATGTCTCATTGCCTTCACAGTTATGAGCCCAATTAACTTGTCAACATTTTCTAATGGTTATTTACTACAGATTTACCACAGCTCTAACCAGCTACAGAGGCAAGGGGAAAGAAGGACAGTTGGAGTAGGGAGTGTCTTCCCTTGCAGTTTTCTAGTAACAAGTGGAGCCTCATTATGCAAGTATTTCATGATCTGTAGATGTCAAAATGGTGATGGGTCAGAAAATCACAAAGAGATTTGCTCCGTGATTGTGATCTGACTCTGACGCCTACTGAAATTAGTTTTTCTATTAATAATTATTTCATTCTTGGTTGTTTCTACAGCCACATTTAAAAGTGAGATTATCCCATCTGTCTTAGCATACTTCAGATGTCATTGGCATGCAATTTGCTACCTAAAGACCAGCTTCTGCTATCTTTGTTCATCATATCTCACTCAGAATACCGTAGCTGCATGGAGAAGGTGAAAACAGAACAAAATGAGAACATAAGCTATTGTTCTGATAGCATTATCAGAAGAAAATTATACTCTTTCATAATTTGCTTTTTGCATGTATGCTGTATCACCCAAACTAAATTACTGTAGATCCTCCTAGGGAAGTATCACAATTAAAGTTGTATAATTTAAATATAGCTAGAGACAGCAAGGTGTCTTGCTAGAGAGCAGGTCAGTGCAAATTGCACTTTCTGGAGCTGTTGAAAAGTGCAAAGATCAGAAGCTGTTGATCTAGCCTGACACCTTTACAATAAATACTGTGTTCAAAACACCTTCATCCTTTTATGAGACGACAAGTAACTACTCCCTTTGAGAGGGCTGTGCTGTCACACTGCAGATCTGTTTTCTTCGCCACAACCATCAGAGCAGCAGATCATTCCCTCCTGGCAGTGGGGCAGGAGCAGCAGCAGCACTGGTGCTGCCAGAGGTCCCCAGCAACCTCCTCCAGCTCTTAGGTCCATTACTGCCCACTAGTGATGTGATGGTACCCTGGTGTTGGTGGTGCCAGATGGATTGGGAAACACATTCACTGTCACGGCTCATTAAAACCTGTGATGTTCGAAGGTTTGGCACTCTTTGAAAAGAGGCATCTCTGTAAGTGTGGTTATTCTCAAACCTTGCTGGGGTGAGAGGAGATGATTTGGGTCTGGGAAAGTATGTATTGTGTTCAAACACGAAATCATGTTGATCTGTCCATACATAGGTCAAGCTGTAATTCTGGTTTTAAGATAATTTGAGCTGTAATTTTGGTTAGGAGTTATATGTAATGAATATAAACCTAAAGTTGTTTCTTTTCCAAGAGGGCGCTGTGGCTGAATGGAAACCATGGTAACTAGGGTGGCATAATGCTGGTACCTTGCTCCTGAGTGATAAAAATGCACGTAGAGTAGGTTTTGTGCTTAGCAACAAAAAGGTTAGGTTTTCAAATAGCTCCCTCTAGCCCTCCATTACAGCTGCCACCCTTGTCCTGTGCAGTATCCCAGGCTTCAATCTTTCATGTTCATTGGTCCTTTAGGCATTCAATAAGCAGCAGAAAATACATTTCACACAAAAGAAAGTAATTTAATTTTTTGGCTATTGCTTTAGAAGAATACACAACTCATATCTCTTCCCTGTAGAGCTATTGTGAAGTATGACTCATCCTTGCCCAACATGTTGGATGTTCACTTTAATTAGAATATGTGCATCTAAAGATTGTTGTAAACACTTGCTGTTAATACCATATTAATCCCTGTTTTACAAAGGGAAGTATAAGCAATCTGAATACATTTAATACATTAAGCTGTACATTCAAAGTCATGTTAGGGCAGCACACTGACAGAAATTAATTAGGGAAATTCTCTAATTAGCATATGTTGGCTGTCTTACAAATAACATTGACATGAAAAAATTGGAATAATGCAAATTTTACCCCACAGTGATGCTTAAATATTTTCTAAACACTAAATATATAAAACTTTGATATCTACCTATGTGGTAAATCTGGATGGAGATCCAGTTTATTCATAATAATGAGAGAAAAGAGATTAAGTATTACTACATTCTTGTTGGTGATGGTACATGTGAAATAGGCTAACCTTTATAGAATCACAGAATAGTTTGTGTTGGAAGGGACCTTTAAAGGTCATTTAGTCCAACCCCTCCACAATGAGCAAGGACATCTTCAACTAGATCCAGTTGCTCAGAGCTCCATCCAACCTGACCTTCAGTGTTTCCAAGGATGTGGCAGCCACCACCTCTCTGAGCGACTTGTTCCAGGGTTTCACCACCCATGTCATAAAAAATATTCCTTATGTCTAGTCTACATCAACCCTCTTTTAATTTAAAGTCATTCCCTCTTGTTTTATCACTATCTGCCTGTGTAAAAAGTCTGTCCCTTTCTTTCTTACAGGCCCTCCTTAAGTACCAAGAGGCACCTATAAGGTTTGCCCAGAGCCCTCTCCAGGCCTCTCCAACCCCCATTCTCTAAGCATGTACTCCTTAGGAGAGGTGCTCCAGCCATCTGATCATCTTCACAGTTCTTCTCTGGACCCATTCTAACAGGTCCATGTCCTTCCTCTGGTGAGGATCCCAGGCTGGATGAGTACTCCATGTGGGGTCTCACTAGATTGGAGTAGAGGAGTCCGACCTTGACTTGCTGGCCACACTTCTTTTTCATTGCACATACACATGTTTTCCTCAGTACAGGCAGGTGAAATGCCTTTATACTTAGCTGGGATCTAACCAACCCACAGACCAGTGCCAGCATGTGACACAGCACAAATTGATGATCCAGAGATTTTACAATCTCTCTCTCGGGAGCTTGTAAAAAAGAACAGGAATATTATGTCTTTCCAAATGTGGCTTAGCATACTTGAGTAAGCTTGACTGCTATCAAAATCTAATACAAGAATGATAATACCATGTGGGTTTTTTTGTGTGTGTGTCTTTCTCTGTTGTGCAGAAATGAATCATATTTGTCTGTAAGCAACAAATCTTTTTTTCTCTTTTTAAAGTTCACTGACATTTACTGACTCAGAATGTACAGTATTTCATAACCATATGTTGTATCACCATGTGTTAAAAGGAAGGCTCTAGGGTGTTAGACTAACTGACTTTATTAACATCATTTGTACTTCAAGAGTGTTCTCACATGGTCAGATCAATAGCACATGATTTAAACATTATCCTGCCTTTTACTGATCAGAAATCTTCACAGGGTGCTGAGGGTTGGTTTCTCCCGTGGGGGTGCTTACCGCCCAAAGCAGTTCCCCAGACCAACCCAAAACAGTTCGTGGGTCCTCCAAATCTGCTGGCTGGTGTGGTTAAGGCTAGAAGAATGGAGTGGGCTCTGGCTTGGGTTGGAAAAGGTGTTTTATTCAGTACAGCTCCATGTGCCAGAACAGCCAGAACTGGGCCCTCTGTTCTCCTCTTACCAGGTCGCAGCCTGGGCGGAGCACACTCTGGGCCAGTCGGGGAAGGTAAGGGGTGGGTCCAGGACAGAGTGATAGCAGGTGTGATCAGGGATAAAGGGGTGTGAGTGTTTTGGAAGGAACAAACCAAGTACAGACAAATAAACAAAATACAGATACAAATCTAAAAACCTCATTCACGCACCGCAACAGGGTGCTACTTCACACTTTCACAGAAGAGTATATTTCAATGTTTTTATCTGTCAGACAGAAAAATCCCTCAACAACAGAATTTGAACTGGTCTTATCTCCGAGAAATTTATAGACACCTTAGTGTTAATCTGAAGACCTAATTGTACGTATTTTTGATCACATGCATAATTTATTTTGGTGGAAACCTGACCATTTCTGTAAATAAAGACTCATACCTAAGCTGCATGATCAGGACTTGAGAGTCTAGTTCATTCCATTCACTTGATGAGGATAATGGTGCACCCCTGCACTGGCACAGGCTGGACTTCGCCAGTTCTCCCACAGTCGTTTTGTGGCAGGTCAGAATTTTTTGGCTTTCTTTTACCTTTGTTTTGAACTTAAGCACCTGCCAGAAAGACAAATGCATATATGTCACAGAACTATCAGAGTGTCTTCCTGGAGTGATTTAAGTGATAGGACAATAATTTGGTGTATGCTCCTAAGGCAATGATCAAAAAAATAGCAACCACATTTCTTCATGTGTCTGATGTAGACCTGAGGCGTTAAGAAATTGTGGGGTTTTTTGTGTGGTGTCATTAACAAAATGTGGGAGAACTTGAAAGTAAAATGTCACCTCACTTGTGCCTATCCATACCATTTAAACATAGAATCAAGGCATCATAACAGTCTGTAACAGATTTGTTTCCAAATATTTCATTAAGTTTGATGCCTTAGAATAACAACTGTGGATCTTTTAAGCATGTAATAAATGGAAACTATTTTCAGAAAGTGTTCAGACTGTAATGTGGATCCTGTAACCTTATTACCAGAAAACATTACTACAGAGGAGTTGCTAAGAGAAGAGGAGCAGCTGTGAGCTTATGTATAACTTTGCTACATTACTGTTCATTAAATAAAATTAGGCAATATTATTTCCATTCATAAACCACAGAGAAAAAACAGGGATAAGTTTTGCCTGGATTTTTGGCCGTTTCCTTGTTCACGCACCCACAGCCCTGGCTGCTGCTTTCCAGAGACAAATGCGTTGCCTGGTACTTACTATATATAGAGAAAACACACAAGCTGACAGGGAAAGTGATGGTGTTACTATTACAGGAGTAATCCTTAAATTGTGTATTTATAGTCTGTTGAATGATTTCTTTGTCTTTCAAGCTATATTATAGTGCCTTTTCCCTCTATTCATGTTTTACAGATGAGGTGGTAGAGTTAGCTCCCAGTAGAAACAGGAATTGGAAGGATGACATTCCCAGCAAAGGAGTAAAGCACAGTAGAATGGAACCAAATTTCTTTCCGATAATTTTTAATGTTCTGGTGATGCTGAAAGGTATTGGGCCAGGCATAAGCAATATGGAGTGACTCTTCCATCTTCCAGTCTTCTAGCAGAACAACAATGGGCAACAGTCATAAGTTGAAACAGGAAATTTTGCCCAGCTGAAAAGCAGTTACTTTTCCCACAAAGACAGTTAAACACTGGAATGGGTTGCCCATGTTGTAGAATCTACAGCTTTGGAAGTATTCAAAACTTGACTGCACAAAATAAATTATTCCCTTACAATCTACATTACTCTGTGATTTTGTGAATTCAAAAATGTTTACAACGAGGTGCCCATTGTTTTGAGGTAGCAAGCAATCTGCCTCATTCCCAGATGAAATGCTCAGTTCGTCTTCCAACATCATTCCTCCTGCCATTAGATCCCAAGTCTCTAGATGGCTACCTGCAGTTGACTTGGAAGCTGCCCAGCCATGGTTAAAACTGTCATCTAGGTCCTGCAGGTCAGTAAGACCCCAGTGCTCCTTATTCCTGTTGCCTTTGTATACCCTTGATGGAACAAGGACAAGCTTTGAAAGTATTACAGACCTTAGAGGTGCTGCTAATGATCTGCAACTTTATGAGCAAAATTAAAAGGTGAAATAGAAATATTTTGGTAACATGGCAAGAGATGCATATGTAAAAAAGCATGCCTAGGAAAAGTCTGTATTAATACCTATACCTTTCATACCTATAATTAATACCTGTAGGTCTCATACCTATAATTTTTTATTCCTACTCTGCTACTAGCAGACCTCAGAAAAAAAAATAGGTAATATAATTCCTAAAAGTAAACCAGAGAAAAATATAGCAGTAAATCAAGTAATGTTTTGTATAATGACTTATCCAAGAGCAATGGAGTGAAGCGTCCTTGCAGAGCACAGAGAAAACAAATATTATTCTTGTTCTCATAGTTTACATTTAGCAGTTGATCCTGGTAAGTCACCTTCCCAAATGATGCAAACAGGTCCCTTGAGATCTCCCTGCATAAATTTAATCATGTTCTTATAAAAATCTCTGGGCACCTGCAGCATATATAGATTTGCCAGGGCTTTGGGGAAAAGTTTGATTTGCAGAGAGGGGTTATTTGCAAGGATTCAGCAACAAAACCATCTGCCTACATCTCCTCCACAGCCTGAAACTCTATTTTTGTTTAGTGTATCTAGTGAAGGGATACAACAGATAAGCTGTTTCCTCATCTTTAAGCCACATTTTTTCAGCTGCATCTTTAGATAACCCCTCTGCAACTCCAGAAACAGTGTGACCAAATGGAATGCACACTGGATTTTTATCTCTTAAGTAATCATTTTTTCTTAACATGAAAATAGCTTGAAAACCAGCAGAATGTGAAGTTAGTTCAAATTCAAGTTGTCTTCCATTTGAAACAAACCTTTGATGAAGACTGGAACAATACAGTGTATCCATGTCTAGTGCCAGGTGTAGAAAGGACATAACATTTGAAAACCCTTCATGACACATTTTTCAACCTGACATTTGCATCTACCATTTCCCTCTCTCATTCAGGAAGCCAAGATAATCTGTGCAGGAGAAGGCAAAGGAGATGCTATCACTTCACCAAGGACAAAAGATTCTTTTAGAAAAGACATTTCATGTTGTTAAAAACTAAAAACAAGGGAAATTGTCACAGCCTGTGTCAAATTCAAGACAGAAAGGAGTAGCAGCATATCAAGAGCTCTGTGTAATTGATATCAATATGTCCTGCATTTTGACTTTAACAACATTTAGGTTTTTATCTTTCATTTTCAGAAGTATTGAGCAGCCAAGAGGAAGCAGTTCATTTTTCACAAAGTATGTTTTAAATTGCAACAAACTCAAGAGGATTTGAGTAAGCATGGCTTACACTCAGTTCAGCTTTTGTTCTTGATTGAGAACTAATTACACTTTTTTGGCAACATTAAACATGTTATGCTAGAGTGCAGTGTTGTAGCAAGGGCTGAATTCTGTAACAAGTTCCACAGCAGCAGAATGATAGCACAAAATTTTGAGCCTAAAAATCTAACAAGGGTTTCTCATACTTCTCTGTCACTAAAACTATGGTTTTTCCTTAGTGTATCTCCAAAACATTGCAGTTTCACTACTTTCTGAAGGCTAGAGAATTATGTATGTATGTATGTATGTATAGGGTCATGGACCTTATGCGTCATGAGCAGGTATTTATGCTATTTCTTGAAAGAACAGACTTGCTTTTAATAGCATCTTCTCTGCTTTTAATCATAGCTATGTGTCCATGGTAAAATTCAAGTAATTTTTATTCAAAATGTACTCAACAGTACATTTATTTCAAAGGGGTTAAGAAGCCATGATTAAATGTCATCCTATTAAGAGAGTCACAAGAAAAATGATTCCATTTCTCAAACTGCTACATTAATGAAAACTTTGCAATATAAAAAGGGTTTAATATTGAAGAATTGCATGTGCCGAAGTGAGCTGATAGAATTTATCTTTGTTAAGTGATGACAACTGTGAATTTGTTCCCACAAAGGAAATCTTTAACTGGTGACAGCTAATTGAGAAAGGCAGAACACAGTATGAAATTTATTTCTACTGTCCTCCTCTGCAGAGAAGCAAAGCCAAGAGTCTGGCATTTTTTCTTCCTGCAGACATCTTCAGTAGCCTGTTTTACACTGATTCATTGCTATTCAATGTACTTGCTTTCTATTTATTCCACTTTCACTATAGCTTTAGGTAGACAGTAAATCAGCCTCACTCAATGTACACAATTCATTGCCTATCTGTGAAACAAGACTAGAAACCTGACAGATTATACTTGTCAACAAAGTAGAGGGGTATGAGGAGGACTGGATTTAGGTAAGGGTAGGAATGGTAGTAACTAGAATGGGACAAAATTTGTTGAACACTAGTCTTAGCATTTATTTTTGAGATTGACCAAAGGAGAAAAAGAGACTCATTATTTTGTAAAAGAAAAAAGGGTGTCTGAACAAAATACTTTGTACTCAGTTTGAACTGGTTTTAGAAATAAATGTCCACACCTAAATATGTTTTTAAAATTAAAAAAAAAAAAAAGGTTTAAAAAGTATGCTTTTCAAATAAATAACCTGGGGATAATGCATTTCAAAAAATTCATAGCAGCATTTTGGTTCATCTGCATATTCATCTTTTTGCCCCTAAATTTTGTGCAAGAAAAAATACCCAATTTTAATGACTTGTTTCCCCCTGTAGACATGTCCAGTAATTCAAATAAGCTGAATATATGATGGCTCCAGCCAAAGGATAGCCACTGATGCTGACAATGGCTACAGATTTCTCCTTCTCAGTTTTAAAAATATCTTTTGGTTTGTTTTCTGCCGTGTTAGTGAATTAAAGTGGTTCATAAAGTAGTCTGACAATTGCCTGAGCTAGCAAAAGGAGAGGAGGTGGGCTGTAGTGGGCTGTGGCACTGGGAACAGGGTGGGGTGGTAAGGAAAAAAGAAGGCTTCCCTCCTGAGCAGCAGTGAGCCCCTTCCCCTGCCCAGCAGGCTGTAGCCCCTACCACTGCCCCCCCTGGGCCCCACCAAGAGGGACTTGAGCCATGCTACACTTGGTTCTCATGAAGAAAATTCCTGGTGGTGGAGGAATTATGCAACTGAGATACATAGGTTTGAGCTTTTAGGGGGCATGGAGACTGATAAGATAGGCTCTACCTCACATTTAATTTCTGCTTGACCTTAAGGGGGATGCAAAGCCACAACTCCACTTTACAAGGGGACACCTAACCATCAAGCCTGTGGCATCCTTTAAGCTACAGTGCTGTGCTGTGAACCCCAGATTGGGACAGAGGGCAATGACAGGTGACATGGAATGCACTACTCCCGTACATATGGCAGCTGAACAAGGATCTGACCATCCAGGCTTACTGTGCTCTGCCCCTGCTTCATTGTTCTGCCTCTACTTCATACTCAACATGTTGCTGACCAGTCATGAACTGTGTTGATTTCTTTGGAACAAAGCCCTGTGCAATTAACAAAAGAGCATACTTTAGGTCAGAGAAAATGTCTTGAAGACTCCACCTTTATCTCTTTTCACTCTGCCAACATAAGCAGTTGTAACCAGCTCTGCACTCACAGTGCACTCAGGTTACCAGTGCTGTCTGTTGTCCTTTCTCCAGACTCCAATCATTGTAAGAAGAGCTTCCAGATGTGACTTTACAGTCAGGCTTCCAGTTCCAGCAGCCCTGGCAGGACTGACTCTAGCTTTCACCAGCACCATATGCAGCTCATCAGCAGTAGGATTCCTCAGTCCCTCTGTGATCCCAGCTTCCAGGTGTGGGTGCCACTGAATGACTTTTGAAAAGCAGAGATTCATGCAACCACACCATCGCTTCTCTCAGCTTACTAAAAACAGTGCCCTCATGTTTACAAGACATCATGCATTTTCTATTCCCATGCAAGGAGTCCTTATAGGAGATAACTGTGGGGTGTGTCTGGCCCCAATTGCTTCCCTCCAGGGTAATGCAGCACTACGCCTCTCAGAAGGCCAAAACATCTCTCCTGAAAACAGCTTCTGCAATTGAAGTAACCCACACTGAAAGGAGATTTTGCACAACAGTCACAGAAGAACCACCTTGGCCGACTTATTTTTTAAATTCTTTTCCTAGTGGCAGACACATCAAACCCCAGTCCACTCTGCAGAGGCACAAAAGCACCACAGTGCTCTCCCTCCAGCATGAAACACGACAAGTGCTGCTGTTACTTACCACTGCTGCTGTGTACATCTAAGTCTCTGTTTCAGACCAATAAAACTAATGTTAAGTTTCTAAGAGAATTTAATCCATGGGATTTGTGGCTTTTTTCAGCAGAAAATACTTAGCTCTGGTAACAACACAGCAGCACCTAAATTGTGAAAGGTTAACAGAATTCATTAGATTTGTAGATTGCGGGAAACAGATTTAATAACAGGCACCAACAGGGTGTTTTGATTGCAAACAGCACATCAGTTGGTGTACAGCTACAGGCTCAAGTACCAAAATCTGTTTTCACCTGAAGCTCACCTGCTCTGGTCATACCTGCCCTGTCAGTTCAACACTAGCACCATCTGATTAAGAGCCAGGAAACTCCTGTATAGAAAAGGGCTTCAGAAAGAGCTGTAAAATGTGAACCTTCATGCAATCTCAAACATGCAAGCATGATGCTCACATGTGAAACAACCACCTTTTTTAACTTCTGCATTTTGATCCTGCTGTATGACTACTTGAGCTTTGATTTGATTTTCCAACACAGAAATAAGGTATTCCAATTTGTAAGTTTAATACACACCTTTCACATATAATTTTCTCCTTGAGCAAAAAAAGGCAGCTTAAAAGACAAGTTCCCTGTGCTGGGAGGCTACAGAAAAATCACCTTTTGTACTGAAGGGTCCCCCTGACTAAACTGCATGGGGAACAGAGTTAAAACTCACTCCTGCCTCACAGCTCCAATCTTGCTATCTTACCAACTGTCTGCAGGAAACAAGCTACAATTAATACATATGTGGTGATACTGATTACTTGGGTTCACATATCCCTAAAGAGTAGCTTTTGAAGATGTGAAAGCTAAATTCCTTTTGAAAATGTGTCCTGCTCATAAGTTCTGCAGTGCAAAATGTGCTCTGTCATCTCATCTTTACCTCAGCAGATGTGCTAGTCTTAGAAAGAAAGAGAGCTCTGCAGAAATAAAATAGTTGTTACTGAAAGGACAGAATACAACCAACATTTGTATGTGATCTAAAACAGAGCAAGGATGCAACTGCATATAGTTTTCACAGCAACAAAGACTGGCTGCAGAAGGCTGGGAATAGACTTAATGATAGAACAAGGCTAAGGAAACAGGACTACATCCAAGAAAACCCAGAAATTTTAGAAATTTAAATTTTTAGAAATTTAATTTAAAATTAAAGAAATTTTCTTTAAAAAAATTCAAGCCACGAATTCCAGTATACATGCTGGAACTCCCCTGAAGAAATTCAATTATATGTCTCACCAGGAATGTAACCCTCATTTTCAAATGAGGCTCAGGCTGCTCCTGTGTATTCACTCTGTATCAGTGCCCAAAGTGGCCTGGGATTTATTCAGTGACTTTTGAAGAACTGGTATAATAATGTCACATATAAGAAATTTGTCAACTGTGTGCCACACTAGAAATGAAACAAATCCCTTACAGGCTCAAAAAGCTAATACTTGCTACATATTGTGCAATAATTTCCCAATAACAAAGCAGTCTGAGTGAGACAGGTTGTTCCCTATAAAGTGGTGGGTTCGTGGGGATGCTTTTGCCAGCTAGCAGTTCCCCAGGCCAATTTATAGCAATCTGTGGGTCCTCCAAATAGCTGGTTGAAGCACGGGTGAGGCTTGGAAATGAAGAAGCGGGTCCTGGCTTGGGTAGGTAAAGGTATTTATTTCTGTGGCTCCATGTGCAGAGGAAAGCACGTGCTCGGGAGCCAGAGGCGGAAGCCAGAACTCCTGCTTAGCCTCAGTGTCCCTCTTAAGTACCCAGGGATCGGCCTGGGCAGGAAGAAACTTCGGACCAATGGGGAAAAGGGAAGGGGGTGGGGTTACATCAGGGGGAAACCACAGGGGTCATCACGGGTAGCGGGATGGAAGGGACATACCAAGTACAGACAAATAACAAAATACAAATACAAATTCAAAAACCTAAAACATGCACTGCAACAGTTCCCTACCAAATGTAACGTTTCTATATGGTGGCCAAAACCACCTGAGCTAGTTTTTTTTCCCCATATGCATGGTGGCAGTAAGATATGAAAAATTCCTCACATACAAATACCTGAAAACTGAACTGCAGGTTCCCACAAATTCCCCATAATTACCTCTTCGAAACAGTTTCTTGAAGAATACCTCTTTCTTAAGCAGACAGCCAAACAGGAAAGGGATATGGACATAAAGGGACATGACAAAATTATGTTTCAAGTATAAAGAAAATACCATTATTCTTCCAATTAGAAACTAGTAACCAGGCAAGATAACTGATGAGTAAAATGTCCCTTGAAACTGGAAGGATATAAGTAGTTCTAGAAAAGATGTAACAGTGAGAATGGTCTTGTTCCAGACCCTAAAGACAGCATTACCTTCAAACTCACTGGAACACTGTAGGCACACACACATGCTGTGGTCTGTATCCTACATGGGACATGATGGTAGCTTTGGAGAGCTTGATCAGGGATGGGCTTTCCCACCAGAGGAAAGATCCATGCTCCTGGCTCTTGTGAGCTTTGGGCAACTGACATGCTCCATGTCGGCAGACACAGTGAAATCTAAACAATCAGACCTCAGATAATTTGGATAGATAATGGTACAAATTTTTACATGCTCCTGTACCATTGGCAATACCTTTGTAATGCTGGTTTGATGCTGCCCAGCAGGTGGGGCAGGTGACCAGCAGAAGAATCTGTGCTGACAAATTGCATTGCACCTAGTTTTCCTGGGGTGAACACACCTTGCCAGAGAACTACCCTGCTCCAGAGAAGCCTTCTGAGCCTCAAGTTCACCTGCTTGCAGGGAGATGGATCCCTACACCAACTCTGCAGTGGGACATCTGCCTTCCCACTGTGGATAATATATTCTGAGGAAGAGATCCTGGCTCCACAGAAACAAGGAACAGCTTTGCAATCATCACAATTGTGGATAGGATTTTGTCCTGAAGGTCTGGCTGGGGCACTGAAGGTGATGACACCAAACATCCCAAAGTGCATGCTTGCTGGAGGGTGTAAGCAACACAGTAGTGTACCATGAAGTGAAACAGAGCACTGTCATGGTGCAGCCACATCACAAGACTTTTCATGAAGGCAGACAAAAGATCCCAAAATACCTATCAAAAGGTTTATCTATCAAAACCTGTTCAAAGGGCATGGTTAAACTGTTGTCCAGTGCTGGTTGTAGTGTGTTTTTAATCAACTTCAATCCATAATTAAAAGTCATTTTAAAGGAAATTGCAGCATCTTCAATATCAACAGTGTCTATACCAAATGCATTCCAGAGCTGTTTTCAGAATGTTACCTTAAATATTACATTAGGATGAACAGTACTCAAACAATTAAGTATTTCTGTTACAACATTTTATAAAACAGTATTTTGTGCAAAGCAAAGCAATCCTAATGCGGTTTGTAACTGCGGTGCATTAGTTTCAGAGTGCAGCTCTGTATCCCATTGTCCCATTAGAGGACAAATGACAAGCCACACATCCAAAGACTAACAATTTTGAATTTTTATACAATGCACATAGTGTCATCTTCCACTATCCTACAACATTATGTACTTCAGAAATGAGTCAAACATAACCTTCAAATACACTGTGGCAAACTGTCCTGGAGATACTGTTTTCCAATTCAGAGAAGGTGAAGGAATCTTGCTGTGAAATAACAAAGCTGATCATCCATCTTGGTAAGACATTTACCAGACTTCAAATCAAAGACTTGGCAGAAAGGTTCTTGAAAAGGAAGTTACATTGTAAGGCTGGCACTGACTTCTACCCTTTAAATTCACCTTCTTTTGTGACAGGTATAAAACTAAAGATTCTGGGTTTGTTTTTTTGAAGGAAGGCAACCTAAATATCAATTCTGATTATCTGCTGCCCCATTTCCCCACCTTATCTGATGACATTTCGCCACAGGATGAACCATCAGTGCAAAACTTCTTACCTACACAGATGTGAACTGTCATAGTGTCGGGGTTAAAATGCACCACAGTTCATGTCCCCCTTGTGTCATCTGTCTATATGTATGCTGTGAGTAATCATGACCTGATCTAGCCCACACTTGGATCAGACAAGGCTTCCACAGGGAAAAAGGACTGTTGTAACAGGATGGGCAAACATTCACAGAAGTCCTACCAGTGGGTCCAATTAGCACATCCAGTTACATGTCTTTGCTACCTAACAATGAAGCATTGTTCCTCATACAGCAGATGCTGTGGGCGGCTGCAAGAGACTTATGCCAGAAGGTATTACTCTACAAATTCCCTAACAGCACCTGGAGAGGTGCAGGTATTTAAGCTAAATCAGAATAGAGAACAGGAGTTACATATGAGCCATTACTGTTCCAGCACCAGGAAGAGGCCTTCTTGCTGTTCACCTTCTTTTTATTTTATGTTTGACACAGCTGAATTTTCCAAATGCCTTTGTGGTTAACCTTCTTTACAAAGTATAAATACCATTCCATTCTTACACAAAAGAAATTCAGCTGTTTGTTATATACACACACCTTGACAGCAAGTCCTTGAAAGAACAGTGCAACATGAAATTACAGAGCCAACATCCACAGAGCACCTCTTTAGCTTCAGGCCAGAAAGTCTCTGCTGAGAAAGACAATCTTTTAAGGTAAAATGCTTTAACTGAACTCATAACATTTGAATGGAATAATCAGAACTGTGTGACATGCTGACATACCACGAATTAAGTCGTATTCTGGTTTATAAACAGTAGTTTATTTTGTAGTTGCTGCATTTCACTGAAGCCATCCAATGTAGAATGGAATTGCTTGAATACATCTCACTGGCATAAGGAAGCAGCATTGCTGGATGACACATTATCGACTGAATTTTCAGACATGGAATATACTTGAGAGTAAAATGAAGACATGAGTGAGATCACAAAAAGTTTTGGCAAGTATTTTTATGTTAACCTTTTTTGGTTTTGGCTTGTTATGGCTTTTTTGGTATCTTTAGGAAATTCCAACACAGTGAAAGGAATGAAGAATTCCAGAAGAGAGTTGACCTCCTTCAGATCCAGACTGTATTCTGCTGCTATTTTCTCTGCAGTCCATATTTGAGGTTGAAGTTTATGATTATTAAGAAGTGTCAGAGCCTCCACAAGGGAAATTTTGCCTTTGGGAACTTTCTTAACATCTAGAGCTTCCAAGTGGCCTAATTTAGTAAGTCTCTTTTCCTCCTGTTTACTCGGAAGATGTTCACCACCTCCATCTTTTACCTAATTGAGGGAAGGAAAACAAAAAGAGCTCAACAGCAGTTCTGTTTCCTATGCATACTGTAGCAGCTAAGCTGCTTTCCTAAATATGGCATTTCCTGTTAGCTTTCCTCATTTTTTTTTAAAGCTTAGCTAGCTTAGCTTCTTCCACAGGCATTTTACATAGAGTCAACTCCCAACCAAATGCTGAAAAGTTCCTATTCACTGCACTCTAAGTGTTGTATGGGCTTGGCAGCCCTTCGTACAAGGCAAACTACAGATTCTGGTAGGCAAATGTAAATCCAGATAATCTAATATTTGGTACTGATTCACTGGGAGGGACAAAAAAATCATACAACAAATCAGTATCCTTCTGATACCACTGGAAAACTTTCAAGTAGTCTCTTTCGCCTTCCTTTTGTTTTCAAATTTTAGTTTTGCTACTAAAAGAAATTACTTCTTTTGTTCTGTCTAGAGAACAAGCATTCCTGCTATTTTGCAGCATCATATGGAGTTTAATTTGCCATGACTACTGCATCATGTAGACACACAAAGTCTCCTAAGGTCCCTTCATATTTCCAAATAATCTCCAAAACAGCTTTCACATCCTCATATTTCCTTTTATTAACATTTAATCAGTGAACGTCACTGAAAAAAACAAAGGACACAATTAAACCTTTCTTAAATTTAAAAGTATTTATATAGTAATCATAGCCCACAACCACTGATTACTACACAGACACTCTGTATTAACTCACATGCTGAGAAAACTGATGTGGATGCTACAGCACCTGTGTGTCTGTTTCTGAGCTACAAGGAATGCCTGGCCTGTACTCCATGTCTTCTACTTTTTGCTAAAACTGTGCTAGGTAGGATAATGATTTTTCAATTCTTAATTAGATCATCTGTCACTGGGAATCTGCCACTTCAGGTTTCCCAAGCTGGTGCTTTTCCACTTACCACAGGCAGACATCCCAAACACACAGAGGCATGTACACATCATGTATACAATGCACAAACTCATCAGGATGGCATCAGGAATGGGAGAAAGCTTTTGTATTGCTTTGCCCACAAGTCTCTGTGATTACACGTCAACTGTGCCTCTAACAACTGCAAGCAGACACAGCACAAGGGCAAATCTGTGGCAGCAAACTCAGAGTTGGCATGGAATCAAGCAAAGATTTATTCCACTCTGGGCTTTTTCTCAAATGTCTCTTGATAGGTTTATACATGAATATGGAAAGATACTGAAACTAGGCCTTTGACATTTCAAGATTAGAGTCCTAACCTCTGTGATGGAAATTAAGGATAGAGATTTCTTGAAAATTTCAGGCAGAGACTAATGAAATCTACTTGCATTTTAAATATTTTTAGACTTGAATACCATACAAATGGCAAATTAGAGAGACTTAGGGATTTTGCTAGATGACAATAAAAATTTTATTGCTGAACAAAGCAGCTGGAATAAAGTGGTCCAATAATACAACAGGTAAAACACACAAGCCTTAGCACAATATGATGGAAAAGGGGACACTGAACCCCAGTCTGCATTTTACAAAGGAGTATGCTTTGCCTTTCAAGTAAAAGATTGCAGCCAGTGGCAATAAGGAAATTATGACTATACAACCCACAAGATTATGTGGAAAAAAACCTAAGGTACTTAATGAGCTGGATAACAAAAAGTCTCTGCACTGCGTAACATTTAATGGAGTGAAAGACTCCATTAAGAGTACTCCACAAAGAGTAAACATCTTTGTCCTCTACCACATCCCTGTTCCCCCAGCAGTCCCATGATCTCTGGCAAACTACTTTATCTTTGCAAAAGGCTGGAAAACTATCCTGCCTCATAGGAAGTAGAAATAGGAATTTAGGTGAAAAACAATATAAGATCAATGCAATGTTAAAAAGAAAGACTGTGTTCAGCATTTACAAGCTTGTATAATCACAATCTGTCACACATTCAAAACCCGGGGTCAGACACAAGTCAGTGTTATTGATGTATAGAAGAGTAATAAAAATGTAACAAAACCACCACTTCTGTCTACTGAAAAAAGTAGCTTTTAAGCACAAAGAGCATTTTTCTTGACACAGACTGTGCTGAGTTTGAAGACCACAAAGCTGATGCTGGTATGGCTCGTACAGAGACACACTCACCCGCACTGGGGGATCTCTGGACTCAACATAAACATCTTTAAGCAAGTTGAGGAACTGGTCATCCTTTCTGAGAACTTCTTCTTTTATCTCTGGGCTATCTAAAGGCAGTGAGAAGAAGAAGGCAAGGGAGAAAAAAAAAAGGAGAAAAGATTGATCTGAGTCAAATCGTTTCTTTTTTGTTAGTTCTGCCAGCTCATCGCTTCTCCAGAGGCACGGCATGGCTCCCGCAAAATGCACGTGTCTTCTCGGGAAGGTGTCACTCTTCCCACAGCCCTGACCTTAGCGACAGCGCTCCACACGGCGGGGCTGGGCCGGTCGCCTGTTACAGCACAGCGGGAAGCACACGCTCGGTACTGCTCTACCTCAGCAGCCGCTCCCTGCTACCACCGCAGCTACCACCGATTCCGCCGCCCCCACCGACTGTCCCAGGAACCACCCGCCCCATCAGCTGCCCCCAGGTCCTGTCCCCATCAACCACCTCCACCGACCGCCCCTTGTGACCGGCCGCTGCAGCCGCCCCAGCAACCGCCCCCACCACCCAGCCCCACCGGGCCGCCTCCGC
>JANPWX010000096.1:29394-44319 GCA_024734555.1 Trochalopteron elliotii
AGCGAGAACGCAGACAAGGCGGTTAGCGAGAACGCAGACAAGGCGGTTCGCTGTTCACTTCACGGCGTCTCGGCGGTGCTTTCTCCTTGCCCTCGGCGCTGCCTCGGACGCCGGCCCGGGGCGGTGTTGGTCCTGCCATGGCTTTTCTAAACGCGTGCGTGAGCGGAGCCCCCGGGTCGGGCGGGTCCCGTCAGGAATGCGCTCAGAGCCGCGGGCTGCCCCAGAGTTCCCTTTCAGCCGTGGCGACTGGCGCCTGAGCCCCCGGACACGCCATGTCGTGACTGTCGCTACTTATTGATCGGCGGGGACAGGCGCGAGTCCAGACTGCAGCGAGGGACAGTCCCCCAGTGCTGTTGAGAATTTGTAGGCTACACAATGCTTTCAGGGTGCAGACCCTCTTTTTTCTCAGCTCAACCAAATAACCCTTCTTCTGACTTTGCAAAAATTGCGAAAACTACTTGTGAGAAAATGTTGAGAAGGCCTTGAGCCATGCATGATAAGAAAGGTAAATTTGTTGACAGAATCAAAATTGTTGAGATGGAATCAGCAGTTCATAGATTCAAGAAGCCAAGTGTAAAAAGATACAGAATCCTCAGAGAAAGGAAGGCGAAAAGAGCAAGAGTAAGAGCTACTGGCCTGATGCAAAAAGCGATAAAGCCTGATGGTTGACTACTTTATTCAGCCACGACTGATTAGGTGTCTTACCAACAGAGATTAATGACTCGTTCATTTCAGCTGCTGTGTGAAGTAGCCAATAAGTAATTCCCTTATGGTTTTAAATTGTGTATGTGCTGTTTGCACGCTCTTAGTGCCTTCTGGGCCACTAGTTAGTAGTTGCCTGAAGTGGGAATGTTAATGAAGGACAAAGACCAGACATCTTCTTGTGGTTGGGGGGTTTTTGTTTGTTTGGCTTTGTTTTGTTTTTGGTTTTTTTGGGTTTTTTTGATTGTTTGTTTGGTTGGGGGGTTTTTTTTGTTTTTTTTTTTTTTTTTTGGGGTTTTTTGGTTGGGTGATTGGTTGGGGTTTGGGGTTTTTTTTGTTTTTGTGTTTTGGTTTGTTGTTTTTTTTTTTGGTGGGAAACACCTTTTTTCTGCCCTTTCGTCTATCTAGTTTTTCTTATTATTGTGGGCATATGAAACCTGGGGTTTCAGAACTTGGTCTCCTACTAGTGGCATTATTTAGTAATAATAATTAGGGTGTGATAGTTGTCAAGGCTGCGGTGTGCTTTAATGCTGGATTAATGAATGGCTGTGTTTTCCTTAGAGAGAAGCCAAATAGATTTAGAAAGGCAATGGAGACAAGGCAGCATAAGCATGGTGTGTGCTGGATTTCTGCTCATTTTGGGAGTCAGGAAGGTGCAGTTTCTCCACTTGTTTATTTTAAAGGCTCTCATAGTCTGTAGGAGGATAGAAACATGTTTTTGTTCTCTGGTAATAAGCTTACTGATCCTGTCTTATTTTAGCCATTGCATGTGAATGAATTAAGGGGACAAGTGATACAGTGATAATAGGAAGCTGTTAAAAATCTGCTGAAGTTTAATTAAATATCTGTAGTCAATTACTTGCTGACTAAACCTGTCTTCTTGAGTCCAGGATTTGATACATTTTTAAGTGTTGAGTCTTTGTGGTGTGGCTATAATGGAAAAATCCACACAGATGCCTTTGGTGGTTGTCGACCTTTCATAGGTACTTTAGCATTTCTCTGAGATGTATTCTTACTGATCTGTCTGCAGATCAGCTATTGTGCCAAATTTGGAAACCAAGTTTCTCCTTCAAAAGCTAAGAACTCCTGACTTGTGGAATCTAACTCAGCACAGAGCTTCTGTCTTTGGAAAGCCTGAATGTGATTAACACTGCTGTAATATGTACTGACAGCAAAATAAATTCACCAGAAGGCAGTCAGTTAAAAACAAAGAGTGATGTCATGTTCTGCCTGTCACTTCCTACCACTGAAGATGGCACAAGGCTGTTCTTTTTATGTATAAAGATGCATCAAAAGGTCAAGATTTTTATTTTGAAGAATCTTTCTTAGACTATAGCAAGCAGAAGAACTGAGATTGAAAACAGTTTATTTAATATAATTTGGTATTTTACCAAAATGACTGTGTTGATATTAAATATCAGTAATCAAGAAGTTGGATTTCTTTTTCCATATAAAGCATCTGCAAGTGGGATGTTTAAAAAATGAATGTATGTGTACTCAGCTTAGAGTTTCAAATGGGATGCATTTTTCTTGAATGAGGAGGTGGAATTTTCCAGGGAATTTAAAAAAACGTAACAAAATAGCCCATGAGAAGAACACAGACTGTCCAGCTGAGTTAATGTACAGCAGCAGCCTGTTCTCAACAATGGACAGCACCAAACTCATCAGAGAAAAGTACGGTAACTCTCATGATATATGTGTTCCATAGGCTGCCACACTAAATCTCCTTGTAATCCTTCCATATCTCTTAAGAGAGAAATTTCTAAAGCTACTGTGTACCTGGAAAGTAAAAAGTGCATTTGTGACTGTTCTTTGAATCTTTTTGGTTTTCCGTCTCAATTTTGATTATATGTTGTGTGTATTTTTTTCTTTCTCAGCTAGTTCTGTAGCTGAGTAGAAAATTAGAATTAATTTTTGTATTTAACCAGCATCAAAAGTCTGATTAACCTATTAAAAATTCCCTTTAGAGAAGGAAGAATAAGAATGTCTGTCGTTAACTTGTGTTACTGTCTTGTACTACTAAAGTTTCTTTGCTGTCTTTACTACTCAGAAGATCAGGAATCAGAATATGAGTCCAGATGAGCAAGTGATCTCAGTGAAAAAGAGTCTTTTTTTGGTAATAGCTGCCCAACAGGAGAATTTTGGAGAGGAGGCGTGTGAGGTTTGCTTTGTGGTTTGTGGTCTAGAAATGGCACAGTAGTCAACCACGGAGGAAAATGAGGAATGCCCTTATACAGCAGCAGCACAGGTTTGTATTTGATTCTGTCCACATTTTCTATCAGTGGAATTCTTTTCCTATTCTCATCTTTCTGTTGTTGTTTGTTCATGATTGATGTGGGTCTAAATGGATACTTGAGCAAATTCATGTATCATTAGGATTCAGGGAATTGAGTCGTCTATCCTGATTACTAGTTTACCAGTAAACACAATGAAAGCATTGATCCTTTTGTTTCTTATCTCATCAGTGTTTGGCAGTGTCCGAGGGTGACTAGAGAACATAGCATTAGCAAGAATTGATTATGAGCCAAGTAAAAACGACTGTCCTGCAACTTTGTAAAGACGAACTTGAGAGATGGACGTACTGATGGATCACTTTTGCCTCTCAGTGATTTTTGGTTGTTCTATTACTGAATTCAAGTTATTTCTCTGTTATTGGTTTCAACTGATCCATCTTTTACTGGCTTCTTAAGTATCTACAGAAGGATCTACATTGAAAGATTTTGCTTAATTCCAGTCTGTGATCAGAGTGTTCTTGAACACTTGCATATTTTCAAGGCTAGGTGGCTGCAGTGCTTTATTTAAAGGAGTTTTTGTCAAGTCCTTATGTGGATGAAGTTTATGGCAGGTGCAGCAGTGTTACAGACTCACACACCAGCCCAGACAGATTACTAGCTCCTTGTCAGGTAATACTAATTTCAAAGACATTGTATTTAAATTCTCCTCATTGACTGTGGCTTGATATACCTGACATCATCTTCCATATTTTTCCTGTCTGATGTTATATCTCAATTAGCAGGTTACTTTGACTTGGAAATGCACAGTGGAAGTCAGCATATTTGAGAATGAGGCAGCCTGGTACTGAAATTAATTAATTTCATCAGTTACAAATGCCTTTTTACTTCATTTTTACATTACTTTACACAGGATTCAGTACCCCATGCTCTCTTCTCAGTGGCAATACTAGTTGAGACAACTGACAGCCTTGTTATTTCTTTTAACCCTGACTTCGGTTCCTCCCTCTTGCCAGGGATGTGGGGGTGTAGGAACACCTCCAGAGTAAACAACATCACACAGATGGTCTGATTTAAGAAAGAGAACAGCTCCTTTAACTTTTCTAAGCTGTATCAATCACTGATGGTTTGACTGGTCCACAGAAAGCTACTGGAAACACAGGAGGAAAAACAAGAGGCCTGTGACAGGAGGAGTGGGAATACCTTGAAACTGGTATTGCTGCCAGGTTGTTGGTTGGTTTGTTTGTGAGAGTTTGCACTTTGCTCCCAGGTTGTTTCCCTCCAGCAGTGACAGGAACAACTGTACCAACTCCAGTGAGGAGGAGGTGAACCAGCAGTGGGAAGAGACTGGACTGGAATGGAGAGGTGGCTGGCTCATCTTGGGCTGGCTTTGCTGGTGCTCTAACATCACCCAAGACAAACAACATCCTTTGTACTGACTTGAGGCAGTGACAGTAGCCATGATTTTTCTGCACTGCCACTGCAGTAGCTGTCTGATGGTCCAGAAGAGAGTTGGTGAATGGATTCAGAATATTAACTATCTGCTGGAGTTTCTTTCATGAAATTTAACACATAAAAAATAACAAATATATAACCTAAGTGTGCTGGCAAGATGCTCTTCTACAATAATGTAATATTTTTCCATCGCCAAAGGATATTTCTATTCTCTCTCTATGGTTTTAATTTGTGATGATGCATAAATATTTATACATGTGTGATGCATTTTGTATACATAACTTTATAACTTAGTTGTATTATCTGTGACTTGATGTATCAAGGGATTAATTTTCCATGCTTTTATAAGTAGTTGCAGAACCAGTTTTATTTATTAATTTTACATTTTAATTGCATTCTCCTGCAATTTACAAATTTTTATTTGCAGGTGAATTACATGAAAAACTGAAGTCTTTTATTATGGGGAGCCAAATTTTTGTGCAGAATAGGAAAGCCAAAATGACCTCAGTGAACACTTCTAAAACCATTTTATATATATATCTCAGTCCTAAAGAAGGCTTATATATAGATCTTAAGAAGCTGGAGAAGTTACAGTGTGGTTTAATAGCTCAGTGGCTTAATCAGTGTTATGCAGGGTAAGTAGCATTTGAGTCCATGTCCTATACCTGTATTTTTTTAGGTGCAGTAGCTAAAAATCTGCCTGACACACGCAAATGATTCTTTGCAGATTTTCAGGGAATACTGTACTGCGATTACATGTCTTCCCTGGCTGCTTCCACAAGCTGTTTCAAGTCCTTCAATTTCTAAAAAGCAAATATATCTACACTAGTGCTGGAAGAGGATTCTATCAGGGGAAGCTACCAGACTGCAGAGCAAAGAAAATGTGACCATAGGGTTACAACCTACAACCTTTAATTAAAAGCCATGAAGTAAAGATGAATGTGTAATATTGCATTACCAGAAGATTGGAGAAATACATTAAAGTCATTTAGCATTTAGTCCAAGAAACAAATGAATATTCTGAGATGTGCAGTCATCAGTAGAGTTAAAATATTAAAGTCTTGCTGATTTAAACACAATTTTCCTTAATTTTCTGGTTGAAATAACATTATTCTAAACTCTAAGTTTAGGAACTGATCTTAAAACATACAAAACAGATAAAATCCTATTGACTGTAATAACATTTATACAGAACAGGATAAATAAGAATGAACACAGTGGGAAAGAATCCAAAGCTCAGGGATCAGGGAAAAATAGATTTATTATCTACTTGTTTTATTTACCATAAAATATTACATTTTATTTGATTTAGGAATATACCAGTGTGGATTATTGTAGCAGTGTTGTAACAGAAATAATGTCCACTACAAAGGATTTGGTCTACACCTAATGCAGTAGTACCCATAAATGTACGTCACAGAGAAGGATATAGTTAAGAAAAGTAATGCTGCATTGTTTTAGTTAATTTTGCCTTATTCTCTAATAGTCTGTGAGCAATAATACAGAAAATTAATGAATTCTTCCTACAGGTCTTCTAAGCATTTTAATTTGTGTGTATCCCAATTTACCCAAGTAATTACATATCCAAATTGTGCTGGTAGAGAATGCATTAAAGAATGGTTTAGAAAGAAAAGGTTTCAATGATACCAACACATGAGTACCAGTATTAGAGTTCAAGTGGAAATAATTACTGAAGTTAGAGAGCCCTTTTGTGTGCCTCTTCTTCCCAAAGCATCAAAAATCTAGGGGCAGCATGTGTGACACAGATGTATTTTGAACACTTACATTTACTAATTATATATAGAGATACAGTGGTTAAGTATGGAAGTGTCAGGTTGCTCTGGGGGCTACTAAAATAGACCATTAAAGAGGTCCCCAAATATTTAAAGTACTACCTCTATGTACTGAAAGTTCATTTTTAGGTTGTATAATGAGGACATGATTAAGCTTCAAAGCTCCAGCATTTTAATGTAGACTTACTGAAACTCCTTGAAGGCAGAGTTCTTTCTTTATGTAAGATGTCTTTGGGATCATGATGAAGCTACCACACTTTCCTATATATATAATAAAATAAAAAAACAGTGTTCTCAAGCATTAATTCAGGAACTCTATAGGTACTGTTGTAACTTTTGTGCTAGAAAATGCTGAAAATGGTCAAGTTTTCTCTAGTTGATAAACAGTTTGTCAGGATGTCTCGTGTTTTTCTAATATAGATTAAGGAATTCTCTACAGGATACATGGTGAGTGATAACACGATAAATTTCACATGCACAAAATTGGTAGAAGTTAGTGGTCAGAGGGATTTTTGCAGCTTTCTGTGGGACTAGGTATCAGCATCTAAGAGCTGCTGAGAGATGAGGTTCCCTGCTGTACCTACAAGTAGCAGGTTTTAGCCTGTGGATGAGAGAGACTTTAAATAATTCAGTACAGAGTTACTCCAGAGGAAATGTCTGTTGATGGCCTGTCTGAATTATGTCAGCAAAGCTTTTCTTGTCAGAAGTACTGCCAGACTCTCATCAAAGGATTGTGACATGGGCCAGTTTCATCCTGGTATAAAATCTCTTTTCAGACTGTAAAAATGATCCCTGCAGAGCATCTCTCTTTGCAGCAAGGGGAAATTCACCTCTCACCCCAAGAACAATTGAGATTTTTAGATTTCTGCAAGCTGCTCCTGTAGGCTTTCATCTTTTGTTGAGACACCAGAGGGAAAATGCTGAGTTTTTTGTTCTTGTTTAATGCTTTAATCTGTTTCGAAAATGTGGGTCATCTTGTAGTGGTTAATTGCTACAACAATTAGATGTTTGTAATTTTTTCTGACACCCCTGTGGATGGACTATATTCTGATTTTGGACATGGGGTCAAGAAGCAGAACTACAGACTCTTCACATGGGAGACAGAACAGCATTGATTTTAGAATCTGTTCTCTCTCTCTCCAGGTGCTGAAACGCACATACCAGTGATCTCCACAAGCTGTTGCAGTTCCCAGTAACAAAGCAAGATACATTTTTCTCTTTTTAATGGATGGATTATGTCAACCATTGCCTTTTGCACTTTCTGTTGGTTCACACATATTCCAGGCTATTCCACAATATCCTAAGACAGGTTGGAAAATGGAGTGGAAAGTAACACTGCATTTTTTGAAAGAGCATTTTAGCAAAATTTTGCTAAAATAAAATATTTTTTCAGATGTTTTATTTTCCTGAGGCATAAATAAGATGTGGGTGTGTTTTTTGTAGTGCAGTGTATAAATTAAAAATAGAGAATAAAAGGCTAAAGTATAGTCAGCAAATGTGTAAGTAAGAGCTATTATGACAAACTGATAAAGTGTGTTCCTGTTTCCTAATAATAGGGGAAATCTGAAAGGTTTAAATTTTGATACTTTTTATAACTTTTTTTATAACATTTTATTAATGCATTATGTGTGTTTGCCAGAGTCAACCATACGTATGTCTTCTTTAGTGCCCATGTAGACTGAGGCTTAAATGGAAACAATATTTGGTTTAGTGCTAAAATTTTGTCTGGTGTTTCTGGTTTTGCAGGTTATTCCCACTGGGCAAAATAGAAGATGCCTTCAGCGACTCTTCTGAAGGCATCTTGCTCATTTGAGTTGTGCTCCTTCCAGACTGGATACATAAACCCCTTTTTTGTCTGGGCACAGCAGGAAACAGGAGATAGTTTCCATGCTCAGTGTCAGGCCTACTAGGCAGCATTCACGCACACATGTACACAGACACATAATTATATGTATGCTGTTGTTGCTTCTGTGGACAGGAGGGGCTGTTGTCATCTATAGCCTTTGCTGTCACAACCCTTATTTTTCATTTAATGACTTCCATAATCTGTCTCCTTCCATGCTGCTTTTTCTATCTTTATCTCAGATGTACAGAGTGACTCCCCAGACAACACCCAGTCCTCCTGATTTCAGACCAGATTATTCAACTTCCACTCCATGCCTCTCATTCTGGTGAATGACTTGAGCAGTGACCTCAGTTGTTTTGGATAAAATAAACTTTAAAAAAACCCAAAAAACAAAAACAACCCCAAAAAAACCCAAAACAAAACAAAACAACAACCAAAAAAACCACAAAAAAGCCCCCAAAAAACACAACAACAACAAAAAACCCAACCCAAAAACAAACAGTATTTGACTGTAGTTGGAAGTAGGCTATCATTCCTAGTAACCTTAAATAGGGTTTAGACTTTTCATAAATCAGAGGTACATCTCTTGAAAGTTAGTTGCAATCTGCCGTTTAGTGTCTCCTGCACCATTATGACTTTCTGTCTGTATGAGCAGACAAGTGCCTGCGTCCCAGAGTGGAATCCATCATCCTGAAGTTACTTCCAAATATCTTTTGTGTGCTTACCAGAAGCAATTTAGTCTGCAGTCTAACAGTGCATTGTCTCTAAAGGAGAATCTTGTGGCAGTAGCCACCCCTCAGCCCCCTTGATAAGAAGGGCTCCTCTGCCTGCATGGTAAGCCAGCTCAAACTACTGACTGTACAGAAAACCGCTCACTTGCTTTTCTTTCATTCTATTTTTTTTCAGATACCCCTTGTTTAAGAGGGTGAGTAAGGAGCATAGCAAATATGTCTTCCTTAAGATTTCTTTCAGGAAACTGACTATTCCAGATTTCTACTGTTCCTTAACTAAGGAGTGAAGGATTGCAATGTCAACCTTTGAGGGTTCAGTTACACTGTGTTAGGTGAATCTTTGGTCTGAATAACTATAGTTACTGTTCTGCCACCAGTATGACTAAGAAAGTTCTTCCTCCACTGATTTAACAGCACCAGTCATGCACATGAAAATAACAGGCTTTCAGAAACTAAGGTTTTCATATTACCTAAATATCACTATGAGTGGACTTATCTAATCTGTGAATGTATTGACTAGAATATCTTCTGTTTCCAGAGCACAGGTCTTGACAAAGGTGCAGGGGTCTTAGTTCAGACACTGAGGAGCTGAGTAAGCTGTGAACCTTGTATTGCTGGTGTCTACAGAATATAATTATTTTGGATATCTATCTAGCCCTTCCTGCCACTGTCTGTGAATTCATGCTCTGACAACATGAAGCCATACAGAACCTTCAGTAATGCCCTAAAAAACCACAGAGAGCTGTTAGAACACATACTGAGAAAGATAAAAGGCTGATTGCATTTGCTGAAACAACCTAAAAGGTAATAAGCCTCAAACTGCAAGCACTGGGAGTAGCATAAGATACTAAGGTAACTGATTTCTGCAGGTGCTTTTGCATGGGGAAATACTGGAAGTCTTTGTTCAGATATGGAAACAACTATTCTTTTGCCTGGAAAGTGAATAGTCCCAGGCAGAGGAAGACTACACATGCTCATTGTCCCGTGTTGTGTTTCTAATGTGTACCCACTGGCTCTCCTTGTTCTTTTCATCTGCAGAGGTTAAAAACTGGTAGAGTTTTATGATTAAACAGTTAAGTGGTTTTTTTAACTGCGTGAGGAAGGAGTTGCTGCTGTGCCTAGTTAGCACAGTGAAGTCAGCTCTGCCAGCTGTAGTTGTGGAAGGGATGATAGAAAATCCTTTGGTTCTGCAGACAGACTAAGCACAATAAATTACTTCTATGAGCTCTCCCTCTCCCTTCAGGTTTCTAACACCTGCATCCTCCCTCTTATGAGGAAGAGGACTGGTTGTCTAATTGCCCTAGAGTTAAAAGTGAAACAAACATTCAGTCATTCTTTCAGATCTTCATTATCCCCATGCTACTTTTCATAGCAGAAAGGACCTGAATGTAAGAAAAGGCTGAAGGAAGAGTAATCTAAAGACACTTACACAATCAGAAGTCCAACATTTAAAAAAGGAAGGAAAAACTCATTGGTTTTGAAAACAAAGGCATGCAGAGTGCTCTGCACAGAGGCCTACGCTTTGTTAGCAGAGTGGTAGTGCCAAGGCTTGCAACAAGCTCCATAAAGTGTTACATACACAAGCTCATCTATCACAGTGTAAAAAGCACTACAGAAGTGCATGTTTTTTCTCCTTCCCGACCTCAGGTTCTATCCTTACTCTTCCAGCCATGTTGTGATCCCTTTCATCTGATCATAGAGGTTTTCATACATCAGAGCCTCCAGCCTGATGCTCTTGCAGCAGCCACATACTGAATGGAGCAGCTACATTTTCAGAATACTGGCAATAAAATATGTTTCCTTGATGCTAGAAATACACCTCCTACTTCACAGAAATAAAAGCTGTGGAGTATCACATCCAATGTGCCAGACTATTTTGATTTCAACAGTTTAGAAGTTGGGAATGATTTTTTTTAAAGCAGCCTCAGGCTGAGCCATGCTCAACTGTTCTTTGGGAGTAGGGGAATCTAGGGAAGGGACATGGAGGAATAAGAAAATATTTAACATTCACTGGCCATAAATTTACCTACAAAAAGTAGTACACAGAACTGGATTTTTAGTTTTTTGTCTAACCTCCACTTCCTTTTTCCCTTTCTGTAAATGTTAAGGGCTGCATCCAGGGCTGTATACAGAAAAACATACGTAGCAGAGGAAGGTTCAAGCAGGACCTTACACTACCTGTCAGGAAGTTTCTTTCCTTCAGTAGGGGATGTCACCTCATGTGACTAAATCTGTTCCAAATGGAAGAACCAGGTCAAAGCAGTAACCTAGACAACTTCAATGTTACAGCTAACACTACTATTTATATAACTTCTACTGAGAAGGAAATAGTTACTCTCTTACCTGTTTTAATTTTATTTTGCCCACTGGGCTCCTTTTATGCAGGTGCTCTCATGTAGTTTGTGTTTGTCAGCTCCACCAACAAGCAGAAAACCCAAGACACTTAGAGGTTTTCTTCTAACTCCAGTTACAATGCTGATCAAGGGTGGGATTGCAGATACTGTTTTGTTCCTTTTTTAATGTTGGGCTTTTATTCTGTTTGTTTCTTTTAGATGTTTGTGGTACTGACACATAACGTGAAAAATGCTCAGCTGAGAGAACTGCCCAGAACATAATGTAGTGTTTGATGTTTTCATGTTTTTAATCAAAATAGTGGTGCTGGGTATACTTTCAGATGTAACTAGGAAATGCCTGTGTTTATCTGGCTGATTTTCAGAACGTTCAGATAACATGCACCACCAGTAGAGCAGGTTTATATTCAGCTTTGCAAATCAGGAAGAGCATTGTAAGAGGAAATGATGGGTTAGGTACAGACGAGTTGTAAAAAACCTCTGAACAGAAGGTTTACACAAACATTGATTGCACATGATCAGATTGCTGTAACTTGTGGCTCTGTGGGGAACTCATCGTAAATCACCATGAGAATCTTGCAAACCAATACTGGAATCTGAACTGCAGAAGTTTTCAGTATGGATAGCTGAGTGATATATAATCCTGACACAGTGACTATTAATCATTTTAGATGTTACCCAAAAACTAAATGGAAAGACTGTGGCTGGACCCCCAAGGCACTGTAGTGTCTGTAAAGATTCCAGTAACAGAAAATTTGTATTTACTTTTCTTCATAGTGTCTGAAGGCGTAACACAAAATTCTGTATTTATGTTTGAAAGCAGTCTCAGTTTTAAGTTCAAGCCAGCTGTACCCTGAGGCTGAAACATGGCCATGTTTTGGCAGCAGGGAAGACTGCCATATGTTGCAGTGATAAAAAAATTACACTGATGCCAATCTCTGAAGTCAGTCTTCCAAAAAATATATAAAGGAGCATATTTGTGGCAATATAAGCTTTTAGAGAGAGAAAAAGAGCTTGACAAGCCTTTATTTAAGGATAATTTTTCTGTCTCTTTAACAGTAAATGCTGCAAGTCATAATTCACTGTTGTTCTTGAGAGAAGTTGTATATAATACTTAAATCCATTGCAACTCCCCATTGCACAGAATTGCTTGCTATCTAGCTCCTAGCTTTCAATTGCCATAGGACAATTCTATTTGTTGAATAAGTTCTTAGTTATTGACTGGCTTTTAGTACGCACAAACTGGAAATCAATAAGAAGACCTTTTTTTTGGAGTCCTTCAGGCAGGCCTCTAAGTGAGAGCAGGGATGTGGAGACCCTGGACCTATCTGGCAGCACCATGACATACTCTTTCCTTCTTTAAGGTCAATATAGGCCATTGGTTTGTAGCTATCATCAGTGAATCCCCATGCTTTTAAAATTGGTAATTATTTTCTTTCAGTTCCAGCAGTATGTCAAGGATCTTTGAACACAACTATTTGCATTCTTGATATGTATATAATAAAATGTGTTGTAGGTTATATTCTTAGAGTGCGGTAGCTCCAAACTGCATCTACTGCAACCTTAATGCAGATCAGAATATCCAGTAAAAATACGTATCTCAGTCATAAACCTTCTGTTCCCTACTGCAAATACTGAAGCTGCTGTTTCTTGTTGCTGAAGGACTCTTACTGATCCATAAAGCTGACTATCTGAGCGGTTTTAAATTCCCTCCATTTACCAGTATCCTGAGGTGCATTTTTTAGATTGCTAAGAAGTTCCTGAGAACAGACTATGGATTCCATCAGCTTCTTCTTTTATGTCCCTGAAACATATGGCCATAAATGGCCATTTATGTCCTTTAGCTTTTGAAAAAAATTATCCAGAGATGCAGTAAATTTGTTTTGAAGTACAAGTTTTTCTTCTGGCTAGGTCAGTAGTTTCCAGATAAATATTTTCTTGCCCAGCAGTGATGGTAGTCTTCAAACCTGCATTTTTTGACAGTATACAAGCTAGAGTTCTTCTGCATCTCCTGTGCCAACAGGTTCAGCTGGCTTTGAAGTGAGGACACTAATTCATTTGCAGTCTTTGTATATACACACTTTTCCATTTCCACTTCTCTTAGATTCCCACAGTACTTTGCATCTGAGAAAAAAACACTGGCTGCTGTTTCTGTATTTTTTCAGAGTGAGACAGAGATCTCCTAAGAAGATATTGTTTCTTTATGGTCCTCCATCTCATCAATCAAAAGATTTCCTTATGTTATTCTGAAATGAACAGTTTAGTTCCAGGATAATTTCTACCATTGCTGTCAAGATATTTAATGCTCCTTGTGATCCAGATAATTGCTTCTCAGTCAACTTGAATGGCTCAGCTTTACTAGCGAATGGCACAGTCCTATTTTGTAACACATTGAGAAAGTTCAGCTGTCAGCAATTTTTTAACAGAAGTAAAAGACCCTGATATGACTAATGCAAATACATTATCCGCTGAACAGCTAATAGATAGAAGGACATCTATAAAATATGCATAAGACAACTGTTGCTGTTTCAAAAAGTTCTCACTAACTGAATCTTGTACTTTATTGACCAGAACATTAATTTCTCCTGCAAAGCTATTTGGATGACAGCACTGTGTTGATCAACAGCTCTCTTATGATAGAGTTTTGCATAGATACATGATTTATTTCAATAATACTGACCAAATGGCTAGCTGTCCCATGAAGTTTTTGTGTATTCAAAACTGAAACCATATATTCTTTCTCAGCTAGAGGAATTTTGGTTTCTTGCAGATCTGTCTGTGCTTCTTTTCAGTTATTTCCCCTTGAATTGCAGATCTGTTTCCATTGTTTCATTGTTTTTATTAATTGTGAATGGTTTAGTGGTTGTTTTCACTACTTTTCCCATGGTGCTCATTATCTCAATATACTCTGTAACTTGTTCTTCCCAAACTGTCAGCTTTCCTTTAAAGGCTACATGAATTTTCAATGAAAATATAGATTCCGTTTTCTCTTGTGCAGCAGGGAGGTCTCCTTCTAGGTGCTTAATCTCTTCAGTATCTTCCTCAATAACAGCTCCTTTTGCAGCTGCTGGTAGACTTAAGGTTTCATCACGTTCTTTGCTCTGTGAGCAGACTCCACTGTACTTTGTTTTCCCTTGGGATTTATAGATGTGGGAGAAACTCTGGCTATTACTGATGTTCTTTGTTGTTCTCTGATAGTCTTGAAGGATCCTCTTAGGATGCTCTGTGTCTTCTTCCACAAGAACAGCAATAACTCTTTCATGGATCAGAATAGATTACTTGGTATTTCCAGCTTCATAAACTCTTTTATCAACTGCCCCAAACTGAAGTGTTTTCACCTCATGGAAGTTTATATTCCCAGTTCTAACAAGCTCTTGTCCATCTGCTCGAGTTATTTGCATACAAATGGTAAAGGAAAAACAGTAGTATCAAATGGAATATGCATTCATGTAAGTAGCTGCAATAGTTCTTTTTGCTTAACCCTTTTCCAAGATTTGGTAGGCTTCATTTTTGTTGTGTCAGGTATTTCTTCCGAGCCTTTCATGTCTACATGTGTCTTGTGTATGGGATCATCAAACATCTACAGTCTTTCTCTAGAGCTGGGAATAGGAATAAGATAAAAAAGATCTTCATTATGTATTTCCAGAATAGAGAAATTTACAAAAAAAAAAAGAATAAAAATCATTGTCAATCTCTGTGACTTTTTCTAATATTTAATATGATGTATTGCCAGACTCATTTCAGTGGTGTCCAGCAACAGGACAAGGAGCAGTGACCATAAACCAAGAAGTTCCACCTCAAGATGAGGAGGAACTT
>JANPWX010000096.1:44715-241889 GCA_024734555.1 Trochalopteron elliotii
GGGGCGCCCCCGGGCATCGAGCAGTGCTCCCGCCGGCCCTCGGCTCCGCGTAGGAGGCGACGGGGATCGGCCGTGGGGGGAGGATGAGCCCGAGCCCGGGGTGGCTCCAGGGCGCCGTGAGTCCCGCTGCCCGCGGGGTTATGCGGGGACGTGCTCCAGGTGCTCGGCTGGCGGCGAAACATGGCTCTGCCGCCGCGCCACGGGCGCTGGAAGGCGGCTCGATACTTAGTGCAAGCTGCGCTCCCGCGTACCGGGACTTGAAGCTACTCGTTTGACTGACAAAAACAAGCTTTTGCTCCTCTCCGGCGTTTAAATATGCGAGAGCTCACTACTGCAAATGATCCAGGCGCCCTGATTGCTGGAACGTTGTATCTGCAGCCCTCGCAGTTGGAAAGGTGCTGCTCAGGTGGTTGTAGCTGACGGTGGGAAAAGATCTGGCTCCCCGCACGAAATTTCCCGTTTGGTCGATCCGGAGCAATTCTACGGAAGAAGCGCGGGTCCCTGCGATGCCGCAGGTTACAGATGGCTCATTGCAGCCGCTCCCCCAGGCCATCGGTGCAGGCTGGATTCCGCCCGTGGAGCGAGCCCGGCTTCCCTGAGCGGGCTCTGGCGGAGTCGAAGCGACAGCTGATCCATGGCTGTCACACCACACACCGGGAAGCAACGTGCTTGGCACCAGACACCGCAATAAAATGTGAAAGAAATGGAATTATGGTTTAAATCTTACCACGGGGAAATAAATTGCAGACGTTGATCATAGCAAATAGTGTGACTGCAGTTTTTGAAGCTTGTCATGAATTTTCCCAATTTTGTAGGGCTAGGAAAATATCTTACAAACGTTTCAAAAGCGACTTGGGGTTAGTCTTATTTGAGTAAATGTTCATGGCAGCATTTGTTCAGTCGTGAAAAGATCAGGAGCAGACCCAGAGGCCACAATCCTGTTAACTGTAGCACATAGGGTAAAGGATTACTGTAGCCCTGCCAATTCCTTTTGATTCTGGGGTCTGCCTCCATGAAGCAGTTGGCAGGAGCAAGACCGCTGAGGCGTGTTCAGTTCTTTAGAGTTTTTATCTGAAAACCGTATTTGCTGTAGATCCTACAGAAATCCAGTGATGTGCTGAATAAGTAATACAGTTACCACAGATGCTTAAAAAGCCACCCATATATAGCTACTCAGTCACATATCTTTGTGTTATTCAAGTTTACAGATGATTACAGAGAATTTTTTTCTTCACTTTGAAAGTACTCCAGAAAAACTCCTTTAATCTTTTGTCTGTTTTTCAGACTGTGAATAATTTGACAGCATCTGTAAAGCACTTTACAGTTATTATGTACAAAGTATTACACTAGGTGTGGGTTTTCTCAGAAACTGTTTGAGAATAATAAGCTCTTGATTAGTAGGACACTAAAAATAATGCAGTTGTGCCAATTAACATCTCTTAAGCACAAGATTTTTAAATTTTTTAGGTGCCTACAGCGTTTATAAAAATATTGTGTTTTACTGTACATACAAGCAACAAAAGGCCCTGTTAATTCCTGTATAGGCATACATGGAGAAAATGTACATTTGGGTAGCTATTGAATTGGCAGATGAGGAAGGATTGTACTCTAATATGTCAAGAGGGAAAGAAGTTGCCTTGGGGTTTCTTTGAAAATGGTTCAGTTAGATTGGCAGGTATACCTCTCATTCAATTCCAAGCCAGACAAAATGCTGTTAGGGAAGGGAATTTTAATATGGAAATTGAAGTGTTGTTTATTTAACACTTTGTAGCTCAGTGTGAACAATACAGAAGATGAGATTAACCACTTGTTTTACTGTCAGAAAACAACTGGCTATTTTAGAAGTAAAGATGACCATGCAGAAATTTAATTTATGGATATATTTTTATGAAAGCGAGCTTGGAAGTGACTGAACAAATGGTGTTGAACCTTGCCTTGGACAAGAAACATGACATTCCCATGGATCTTCTGGTGGAGTTGTAATCTTTCTTCAGTCTTGCCTTCTCATTAAGACAGACCATGAACAACTGTGTTTAAGATGGCAACTTCTCTTGCAAAGTCTGTGTATTGCTAATCTTAATTTGACTCCAAATTTGAATTTGAACATACAAATAAATTTTAGTAACATCAGGGGAGGTGGTTTTGTTTTGTTTTTTTTTTTCCTCTCTTTTTATTAAGGGGAGTAATAACTTTTGATTTTACAGTAAGAAGTATGGTTAGAAGATAAGTAGCAGATGGAAATTTGTGCTTGCATGGGTCATTTCTTCAGTGGGCACTTGCAAAGTAAAGTAAGTGCAATTTGAACAGAAAAAATGCTGTGTTCATTAAAAAAATGACTTTTTGTTGTCTATTTTTGATTCAGAATATCTTTCTTTTGCCTGAAAAGTAAGAAACTGATGATCAGCTCCTACAAAGCAGTAAAAAGGAATATATTTAATAAGAAATTCATGGCACTGCTGTGGTGTTTTTGATCGATTCTGCTGACTGGAATATGATGAACTTAATGGCCAAGAATGACAGTAATTTAATGCCACACGAGCATGGGGAAGTGATGATTATAAATTGAACTAGGAGTGGGAATTGGATTAAGTAAAAAATGAAATTAATTTAATCACTTGTGTGAGAACAGATGACAGTTATTGTGAAAAACTAGCCAAAGAAAAATATTATTCAGTGTAATTATACTTACCTACAGCAACCACATATTTGTCTTATTTTAATTCTTTTATTGGGAAAAAAAAGTTATCCTTCATTTTTCTCATCCATTTAGGACTTTCATATGATACTTGCCAGAGTGTTCTCTGCTCTTAGGACTTCAATTACTCTGATTACCCTGATTGCAGGAAGTGGAGGGAATCTTGTGTTTGAATTTTTGTATCTCTCTTCTTTGGAGATAGAGGAACAAACTTTTAGCCAAAAGGCTAAAAATTACAGCATTTTCCTAGGAAATTACTGAATTTTTAAAAACCTAATTTTTAGCTTTTTAACAGTTTATTCCACACACAAAACCCCCCCAAACCACCATCATACTACTAACTGGTAGAAGCAGTATATCCCCTCAAATTTCTTGAATTATCTGATGCTTGTACTTAGTAGTGAAAGACAGGATCCTTGACATAGTGATTTCTAAACCCTCACTTCTTTATGTTCTGATTTAGATGGCTTTTTGACCACTTACGAAATAAAAACAAGATTTGCTGCTCTGGCATTCTGTGTGCAGACTATATTGCATGACTGTGTGCTTGTAGATGGGATGCTTTTATTTCCAAGAGACTTTTGGAATTTTACTATCAAATTCTGATTGCTGAAAATAAGTAAAGAATAGAAACCTTTCACAGGGTCTTGTAATTGTTTTAATTAATGATTTTTTAAAATTTTGTCTCATGTGTGGGTTTTTACCCCTGACTGAATTTTGGGTTTTGAGCCTTCAAATTGAGAAGAAACATACTTAAGAGACCATTTTTCAAGGGACATTCCTTCTAAGCCTGAAGAAATTTCAGAGACTAGAGACTGCTCTAGGAAGTAGTTTCAAGAGATGAAAATGAAGCTCCAGATTATGTTGGAGTTTGACAGTTTAAACTGGGAGACCAGGAGAGCTTTTAATCTCCTGGTTCTGGGTGTTCACATGTGGATGACCCACCTTGAATCTGCCTGACTTGTATAGAAAGGGAAATGTTTAATGCTGGCCAGAAAGGAGCTGCAGCAGGTTCTGGGCAGGCACTAGTCTGTGTTCTAGACTGTAGAAAAGTGTTTTGTCAAGATTTATCAGATGTGTGTTTTAATTGCACTTTTAACTATGGAAAAATTTGGACTAAGCTAAGATTCAACACTGAAGTCCATTGCCAGGCTTGCTGTGGACCTGCAGTGTTCATCTTCCTTTCCGGGCCTGGAGTTTTGCACAGATGAGGTACCCGAATTAAGAAATTTTTTATGCTCCTTGCTGTTAGTGGCAGTGAAGTCACTCAGGGCAGATAGCTTGTGGGAACTGGGGTGGTACCAAGGGGTCTTTATGCACCCATATACACTGCTAGATCTTTGAAATACAGCTCTCCTTGAAATAAGAAAGCTGCTGTTTCAGAAAGGTACATTCCAGTAGTGAATGCTGTGCAGATTCCAGTCACACTTATGCTGGTTGGAAGCTGCTGACCTTGATATTGACAGTTGGATATTTCCCTGTGATGAGAAAGCAATGAAATATGTAAACAATTACGAGTAAAATAAATCAGAGGCATCAGAACATTATTAATACTTGAGAATGAATGATTTTTTCCTCTGAGTTAGGTGTCTACTCTCAACAGTTATGTAAGTTAAGAATTTGTTCTGCCAAAATTTCCATAGCAATATGCTGTGGCAGTTTAGAAGAGCTTTAATTGTAGGGAATGCGCTCTGTAGGGGGATAAATATTGTAAATATTTTGATTTGTCAGTACGTGAAGGTTAAGGTTGTTCTGAAGAGTATCTTTTTCTACAACCATCTGTCTTTGTTTTTCCTGACAGGAATGATACATATGGTGGTGGTATTTGACAGTATAGATGTTGTAATGTTGGAGCCTAATTTACTTTTACGTTTTTCCTGAATGCTGTGATTGTTTAGGATAGATCTTAAGATCACGAATTTTTCCCCTCAGTAGTCTAAACTCTTCAATTTTTTTAACCCTTAGTGTCTCCAGAATAGCTTTTCTTTCTAGTCTTCAGTCAGAAACTAATTGGAAAAAATTCTCAGCATCACTAGTTTGGATTACAGGGGGGTTTTGTTTTGAAGGTATCATATCTCAGAGTGATTGAGGTCCATTTCTGCACTGCTGATAAGGCTTCATTTTTGTCCTGCATGTTCTGTTGTTTTGGTTTTTTTTTTAAGTGATTGCTTAAGTGAAAACAGCATTGCTTAGATTAATAACAAATTTTGAAGAAGATATGAACAAGCTTATGGCCTTATTATGTCTGAAACATTTTTCATCAGGTTTCATTTCAGGTCAAATAAAGTAAAAGGGCTACTGCCCTTTGTAAGGTAAACTGTGTCTCTACCTGGCCTATCAGGACAAGACAGATAAAAACCTGTGGTTGAAGAAATGTCATCAGGATATGTGGAATGTGTATTTTTCAGATTTTTGTTTGAAATTTTCTAAAATGGGTCTTAATGTCTTTTCCCCTTACAGCTACATTTATAAGACAGTGTCTTTAATAATAGTTTTTTTCCTGATCTAATACAGATTTTAAAATTATGTCTTTAAAGCAATAAGAAAAAGGTTCTCCCTTTGAGGGCATACATCTTCTGTGGTTTTTGCCTTTTCTCTGTTAGTTTCGAAAGCTCCCTTTCAATCAGTGACCTATATTTTAGTTGCATAAAACAACAAAAAAAGAAAGAACTTGAGGTGATGTTTTCAGAACAGAACTGGGACTTTGACTTTAGTGAACTGTGGAGATCAAAACAGAGGTCTCAATAGCAAGGCTGAACTCAAGTTCTGCCTTCTTGTGGGAATAAAAGTACCTGTTTTGTGAGTTTGGTGTATTCCTTAGCTGAACTTCATTTTTTTCACTTTTTCTTTTTTCTGTTTCTGTAGAAAACTCAGACAGACAAACAAACAGGAAGGGAGCAGAACTCCTTTCTGGCAGGGCCTTAGTGCATCAGCACTGCAGAGTGCACTGGAGAGTGTGCCATGCCCCTGCTGTGCTGGACTTCCCTTCCTCCGTGAGGTTACATTAAAGTATGCTGGGGATTTCTTGCAGTCTGTGATGACTTTTGCATATAAATGCTGTATTTGCTTGTAGGGAAAGTGTGTAGGAAATGGAATGATGGCAATGCAAGTGAAGTCTTGTCCATTTGCATTTCATGTATCTGGCTCCATCCTCCAAACACACGGAATTGCAGAAACTTAGGTGTTGGTGAAATGTTAATAGAAGAACTTGATGTGCTTTGCTTGCTTACTTAGTTAGGAGGATAACTATGAATGAAGGTGAAACAGAAGTAGCAATTCAGTATCAGAGAGCAAGTCAAACTCCAAAATGTTTTGGTAGTTAGGACTGGCTACCTAATACAGGAGGAGTCTCTCCTGGACAGGTGTGACTCAAGTATATATTCAATTTGAATTATGCCTTCTCTTCTCTTCTCTTCTCTTCTCTTCTCTTCTCTTCTCTTCTCTTCTCTTCTCTTCTCTTCTCTTTTCTCCTTTTTTTAACCCTTTTTTTTCTTTTATTAGATTTGTTCAATTTCTTTAAGACCTTTTGATCAGGTCCATCGTGCATAATGGCATCAGATTCCATGCTTCACATCTTGGGATGTAAATGACAGCAGATGAGAACAAGTCATACACAGAATTAGTGGAGTTTCTATTCCTTGCAGCTGTTCACATTTCCCCAGGATTCCAAATCCACCGTAGTGCAACTCTACCTTAAAGGCTGGAAAGCTGCTAGACAGGCTGTTTGAATTTACTGTCTTTGCTAATTAAAACTAACTCTTGCACTATGGACTTGCATTGATTTTTAGTGGTGTTGCCGGGTAGGTGAAGAGAATTAAGGTTCTAGTAGCAGAACCTTGTCAGTTGCAATTTGTAGTAGTTTAAGACATAAATACCTCCAGCTTTCCACCTCCCTCTGCAGAGCTGGAGGAGTAGAACAAGTGCATTTTGTCTGGTTGTAGGCACTATTGTGGGATGTCAGTATGGGTTTGTACCATGACACCTGTGGCAACAGAAATGTCACCTGTGCTCTAGGGCAATAATATATGGCAGAGCATGGGGCACACAGGGGAAGAGGAGTCAAAGCATCTTCAGTGGCATAGGTTGATTCTGTGAATTACACATTATGTTTCTACATTTTGTCCTGTCACTGGCTTGTGTACTTTGAATGTTGAAAATTGTTGTTGGAAACCCAAGGAGTGAATTTTCATAGGCTGGGTCTTTAGTTCCTTATATATTTATTCCTTGGCCCAGAGGGACATTACTGTGTGATTACCAAGTAGCCCATAGCACACCAGATCAAGTCCTGAACGCCTAAAAGGAAAAAAAAGTGGTAATATAGCTTCAGGGATCTAAAGATATAAGAGAGGAGGGTGAGGTTTTGTTGTTTGTTTGGGGTTTTGAGACTTTGTTGTTGTTATTTTTTTGTTTTGTTTGGGATTTTTTTCTGAGTTGGTTGGTTTAGTCTGTGGGAGGAAAGAAAAAAGTGAGAACAGAAGTGTTTGTTTTGCTTAGACCTGAAGAAAGCACATAAGTCTAAACACTTGCCCATTCTTTTTCTAATTCAACTTCTGCTCCTAATTAAAGACCAGAGATTAAAAATTATTCAATATCTAAATTTTAGGTATTTTTCCTTGAAACAGCAGTTTTTCTCCAAGTAAAGTTGTGTCCTCACACAAAGGAGGGCTAGTGAATGGTTGAAGAAAATCTTGAGCTGTAAATTCAGAACTTTCTATTTGAAGGGAAAAAACCCCCTCTATCTGTTTTCAACTAAGGTTGTTTTCCATCTGTTTATCTCTGTTACACACATTTAAAAACTGTGAGAAGAACCAGACTTTATCAGAAAATTCCATCTAATAGGTTTATGACACCTTTTGCGTCTTGTTTTGACACAAGATGTTCTGCAGCAGTACTGGCTTGAGGTACTTCTGATCCCTCTGCCCTCCTGCTGCAGCTTGTTGCTTGTGTGTTTTCCTGGCATCACTGTTTGTAGAGGGATATTGGGGATTGGATCACCAGCATGTGTCTCAGAGCTTTAAGAAAAAATTAAAAACCTCCCCCTAAAAATTGAAAAGCAGCCCCACAGAAGTCTCTCTTAGACTCTTAAACGAGGCCAGGCAAAAGAAGGAAGTATAGAAGCCAGCAGTGCTGCTGAACTTGTACCCATTCTATCTTGAAAGAAGAGAAAGCTGCTTTGACCTGTGATGAATATCTGCAGACTAGAGAAAGGCATGTGGACTGTAAGTGTTTAGTTTTCTTTCATGTAGTCGAGGGTAAAAGGTGTTAAAACAGTGGGTTTATTTAGCAATTTCTGGCACTGATTTGTAGTAAGCAAATGTTTACACTGCAGCTTGCCATAAATAAACAGAAGCGTGTTTGGAAACCCTGACCAGCTTTTGTGTAGGAGAGAGCAGTCATAACAAACTGGTTCTGTGAGAAACTGAAAACAAATAAAAGATGGGCTGTTATTCATGGTTTGCAAAGGCAGAAGAGACTGAACAAAAGCAGCAATTTTCAAATACCGAAAAAATTGTTTGTGAACCTGGGATTAATTTCAGTAACATTTCATGTTCTCCTGTTTTCAGTCTTTAGAAAATCTAAAGAAAAGAAGGGCAAATGATTTTAACCAACTCCAGCCTCAGAGAAGGGTGAAAATCTTCAGCTGCATTCAAAACTGCTGTGAGTCTTTTGTATCTCCCCAAAATATTTCCAAGAACATTTGCTACCTGTTTCTGAGTGTTAACAATCTTGCAGTCACTTAAAATGCTGTAATTAGCTAAAGAAAAGAATTCTTTAATAAAATCGCCTAACAAACCTTTTACTACAAGGAAAGCTCTACTTTTAGTACTTAATGAGATTATTACCTACTACAGGGAAGTTATTTTCCTTATTATTTTGTGTTCTTGGGATTTTTTGAGTCTAACATTAAGGTACAGCGTGATAGGTAGGCAATAGAGCATTTCCAGTTGCGTAGCTGAAGGATCAATTTATGGGTTTTTTTTAAGTAGTTGTTGAATGGTACCAAACCCCCAAATCAATATTCCATTTTTATTTTATACTGACACACAGTTTTTGTGATTGAGTAATGTCCGAGTATCTTAGTAGCTGATAACTCATATTGACTTTTTTGCAACTTTTTTTTGTGGTTTTCATGCAACCACAGCAATATACTAAAGAATCTCTATCCTTAAAAGATAGACTAGACTCAGACTAGAAATGGAGCTGATGAAATGGTAATAAAAATCATGACTAAGGCTGAACCTTTTTCTTAGTTATTCCCTGTGTGGAGTGAAAATGTGTCTTCAGCAGTCTTAGGGTCTTCACAGAGAATCTCTTGGTTGTAGGGTTCCACTGGAACCAAGTAGGCATGGAAATTGTATTAATAGCTCAAATGCCTTTGTGACCGTGATGGTAGAAAAAAGAAACAGGTTTTACAGAAGAGATTAAACCTTCCACATAAAGGGCATACAAATTGACTATGCTGTGTCGAGATACCCACTTAGCTCTGAACAAATTAGCAAAACATGTAGGAACACTATTTGTGATGTAGTATTTTGTGTGAGTAAAGTGTTGAGAAATTACTTGTATGTCTGCAGATCTCTGCACTGGGCTATGTTCAGTGCAGGTGAGGTGGTGGTCCCTTGGGAACTGCAGGTCAGTAAATTCCAGTCCAGATTCAGAAATTTTATTTTCTCTCTCTGTAAGAAATAGACTTCAAAGACTACACTTACATAGTAATATGTTGGGGAAACTTGAGTCCTAATAGGATGCATGCTGCATCGGATTTTGATTCATCTTTGAGAATGTTTGTATTGCCAGTAGCACTTACTAAAGGAATTTCATAAATAGCTTTTAGTTCTAGTTAGTGTGCAGATTGTGCTTTTTCTCTCCTGAAAATGGGTGGCAAGAGCCCTTTTTTTGTTATCTTGAAATTGGTATAAGTACAGAGGTAAAACCTTGCATATGTTTTTCAAATATAACCAAGAGTTAGCCTGACAACAGGCTAGTGGTGAAGCCACTCCTAGTGGCGATGCAAGAGCTTCCATATGCCCAGTGACTGGCAACACTGTCAGATCTGCAAGTTAAAGTGCTTGTCAAGGTGGGGAGAGATCTTTCAGACTTTACTTACCTATTTAATTATTTATTGGAGATCAGTTGTCTCCTGATTAGATGGGAGTGACTGTAGTGTTGAATAACTAAGGGAAATTAATAAACCTGTCCGAAGTAGTCCTACAGTTCTTAGCTGCATTAGGCATCTTACTGTCCAAAGATAAAAAAGAAGCAATGAATGTGTGCTTAGAGTGCTGGATCATGTACAATACGATGGCTCAGTTCCTTGGCAAGGTGAGGAGCAGTCTGTCGCCTGCAAATTCTGATTCAAATCCAGCTTTTTGTATGTGCCATTTGGTAAAGAGAAATCAAACACAATTTAATTATCCTCTTAGTCCTTGGATGTGTCTGCAGTATCCTTGGGCTGGGCCATTGGCAGGGATGAGTGGGTGCTTCAGGCCATCTTTGTGCCAGTCAGCATTTTTTGGGCCAGCGTGTCTTTGTTCTCAGCTCAACACTGATGGATAACTTCTACTTATTAAATCATTGAATGATTTTAATCTTAGCATTGTCATTCTCAAGCATTCAAAGTCTAAAAGTCAGTTCCCAGACATCAGTAATCGCATTAATTCAGACATTCCCCAGTAGGAGTCAGAAGCCTGTTGTTAAATTATGTTTTCAAGCTTCCCTCAGTAATCTTCAACCTTATAAACTTCATTTTTTTTTGTGAGGTGAGAGCTTCAGGTACAGTTTATTCCAGGAGATACCACCAAAAAATTTGGTGACAGGGAAGGAAACCACCATGACTGGTTTATTTTGGCTATTTCATGCCTTAAAATGTGTTTATTTTCTGATCATGGCTTACCTGTGATTGCAACAAAACTATTCTATAGTGTTAGAGTCTGAGCTAGCATTTTCCTTTCTAAATCAGTCTGTGTCTAGTTTTGATTTAGAAATTCAGTTGGTTTTAGGGAACCTGTTGTCCCATTGATTCTTCTAGAGGTGTACTAACAGTGATGTGTAGATGTTTCTTTCGTGGTGGGGTGCTATTGCCGACTAGCCAATTCCCCCAGACTACAGAAACAGTTCATGTGGGTCCGTCAGCTCAGCAGGCTGTGCGTGGGTCAGGCTGGGATGAAGGACACATGCTCTCTCTTGGGTTAATAAGGATGTTTATTCAGTGCAGCCATGTGGAAAGGGGCTCTGCCAGAACCCCTTCTCATCATGGGGGAAGCATGGTGAGAGAGTGGAGAGAGAGAGAGAGAGCGGGCGTGGTGTGTCCCCTTTTCCCCAGGGCAGCCCTGGGTGGGGAAACACCGACCCAATGGGGAATGGAAGGGGGAGGGGTTACATCAGGAGGAACCACAGGTAAATCAGGGGTAGGAATGGTGGGGGTGGAAGGAACATACCAAGTACAGACCAATAACAAAAATACAATACAAATTCAAAAACCTGAAACTCGCGTCGCTACAGTGATGTATTTAAATTTTATTATTTGCTGCAGTCCAAATGTAAAAGCAACCTAGATAGCTTCCATATGGGTTAGAGGCTGGGAATCTAAACTAATGAAAAAGTAGCTGGAGTAAAAGTAATGTGGAAGTGTTCTGATACAGCATATAAATCAGAATAATACAGTAAAATACAGTAATTCAGATTTTTCCAGAGCAAGTTAACTTCTTAAAATTTTGCCAAGTGTCTAGTATAAAATAATATTGTTTTGTTGGATATAGGCAGTTTAATTTTATCACCATTCTTTTGTGGAGTTGGTTGTCCCTTTTATGTCAGCAAATGTTGCTTTTGCTTGTTTAAAGGTTCATAGCAGCTGGAATCAAATGCTTTACTTTCAAACGAGAGTGATTATTAAGAAGTTAATCTCTGATCCTGCTGGTACCAGCAATATTTAATGTCTTTTAAATAATTAAAAATGCTAATGTGATATCTTGTAGATAGATAAAGTGCACAGTTAAAGCAATTAATAATATAAGATCTAGTCAAATGATTTGTTTGATGAAAGTTCTCTTCCTCTACCAAAAAATCCCAAACCAGCCAACACTGAAGTGAACCCCCCAACACCAACCTATGTAATACAAGCTTGGTAACTCTGTGCTCTGCTAAAAAGATTGAGGATCTTTCAATTTTAGTTAGAGCTTTGACTTCTTTGAGTATTTTAATAGCATTTTTTAGGAGTTAGGGGACTATTTTGGCCTTACATGTCCATGAAGAAAAGATTTGGAGGAAGAAATCTCTTCAGGTCTCTCTTGCAGAGTTTTGTTGCTACATATCCATGAAAATCTTGTTTTCTGGGATATGGTAGTAAAAGTAATAGGCTACTCTTGTCTCTTAGGTAATTCATGGTTTCCTTTCATTTTGATTTTCTTCTCTACCTGGCAGTGTGGTTGTGATAGAGATGTCCGCTGTGGTCTCTAGAAGCAGTGGCTTTCCCAGACATCATAGTTTGCAGAATTATCTTTCAAGAAGGCTTCTTAGTGTGACTCAATTCTGATATATTCTGATTTGTTGCCTTGAATTTTGATTATCAGAAGCATTACATTAAAAGCAAAAATTTTAGTGATTGTTGGAAATTTATTCAAGGTGCTTCAAATTGCTTGGATTTCTTTTGGTTGATGACGATCTGTTGGGAAACCTTGAGGATACTTTCATTGGAACTTAGTTAAAGAAAATAAATTCTTTTGCTCTTTGTTAGGAGTCATTCAGGGCTCAACTTACTCTCTGGAACAGGAATGTCTCGTGCCGCTTGAGATACTGATCCAGAAGTGTCCTAGGTCATCTTTCTCATCTCCCCAGGAAGATAGCTTAGATGCTCTACAGGGTCTGAAATAACAGTAAATTTCTGTATATTATCAACTGAATCGAAGGCTTAATTCAGTTTAATTGGAAAAAAAAATTTAAAAGTGCATGCATGTATTGCTTACAAAGTATAATTTTTGTTTATCAAGTGAAATAATCATTAAACGTCATATGAATGGTAGTTGCATTTGCATCACTACCAAGTTTTCCTATCCTTCAAAAAAAAAAAAAAAAAAAGGAAAAGAAAAACTACTTTCTTATGACAAAACAAGTGTTTAGTGTACAGTACATTTGGTTTGGATTGGTATTATTTCTAGACAGGAGTTAAAAGGATTCTTAGGCAGTTCCAATAAATGGAAAAGACTGAAACTCATAAATGTGCCCTACTGGGACACCTAACAGAGATGTGGAGGCATGTGTATTTGCTATGGTTTTGATAGAATTTCCCCCTTTTGCCCCTTCTGCTTCCTTTTATGAGATAAAATGTCTTCAAGGAAATTGGAATGTGGAATAAATAGGTCATATGGGAGTAATATGCTCTTGCATGCATGCAGTACATGCATAGTCTTCTCAGCTGTACCACAGAGAATCACACGAAGCGCAGAATTGTCAGGTTGGAAAGGACCTGTTGACATAACTTAGTCAAAGCCCCCTGTTTAAGCAGGGTCAGCTAGATCAGATTGTCCAGGATGGTGTCCAGAGGTGTTTTGAGTATCTCTAAGAATGAAGACTCCACAAGATCTCTGGGCAATCTGTTCTGATGTTTAACAATTCCTCACAGTGAATAGCTTTTTTCTAGTGTTCAACAGGAATTCCATGTCTGTTATTTTGTGCCCATTAAATGATAGAAGAAACAGTGTTTTAACTTGAATTATAAGTAGCTATTTGTAGCACTTAGTGGTTTTTAACAAGGTAATGGGACAAAAATATTTAAAAGGAAGAACAAGATGTCAGTTTAACTGATAGAAAAAAATCAAAAAGTATACAAGTTTTAAATTCTTCACTTCTGCAAGTAAGCACCTAACTGTAGCCTTATGCAGTCTTTCATAGGTGCCCTTGGGAATTTAAACAGCAGTTTGTTTAAAAAAAAAGTTTTTACTTTTCTTTTGAAATTTACCTTCTGGTTTGTTTGTTAGGTGGTTTTTGTTGGTTGGTTGGTTGGTTGGTTTGGTGTTTGGTTTGGTTTGGGTTTTTTATTGTTTTTTTGGGGGGGGTTTATAGTTTTGTTTTGGTTTTTTGTTTGTCTGTTTATTTAAATAATCTGAGAAGTATTGATGCAACATTTGCCTAAAAATTGATCTGAGTCTGTCTTGAAATCTGTGTGTACCCAAAGGACTTAAAAGTATGAATTCTTGGATCGTCTCTGAAAAGCAGAGAATAGAGCACATTAAAATCTGATGTTTCCAAACAAGAGCTTACATGTTTCTCTATTAACCTGTTTGATAGAACTTAATTAGAGTGATATTTTACTTTAGTAAAAAGTATTTCCTTAAACTGAGTTTCTCAAGACATGTTGTCAAAGTTATGACTCACACTGCAAATATATCATATGCATCTTCACTGTGAGTTTTTTTAGACTGTATTTTCTGTCACCTCCCCTCCCTACCTGGTATGTTCCTTCTGCTCTGAGAGGAATTTTTATTTGTTGTATTGACACTGGGTTTTAATGACAGTGATCAACATCAGAACATTTTCTAGGTAGGTGGTCTGGAGCACTGAATAAAGTCTGAGTTAGAAATGGAATATGTGTTGAGTAAAGGATGAGAGAAAAAAGATCTCCTATTTCAGTAAAATACTCTAGTATGTAATCTAGATTCTGGATAAATGCTTGGAGAAAAAGAATCCACTAACTCTATCATCAGCTTGGGCAGAGCATTCAGCTGTTTTCCAGCATAAGAGGTCAGGTGTCCAGATGTTTTCCCTTGTGTTCCCAGTAGATACATGAACCACAGCTTCCTTTGGTAGGAACTGTACCATTCCCAAATGCCCTAATGCTTCAAAAGCTCACACCCTAGCAGACTGTACTCACAGGGAGCAGGGAGAAGGCCACAGTTCCCTAAGTAAATCTGCCCGTTGAGATCCCTCTTGAACTGAGAGCATTTTTCCTTCTGGTGGTTTGGTAAGAGCTTTCTCCTTTGTCCAGGTACAGTTTGTGTAGTCCCATGTGTATAGCAAAGCTCCTCCAGATTTTTGTCTATTGGTGTAAAAAATCCATCTGACATCTTCAGTGCCACTTGGCCTATCTCAGACCAGGCTTATCTGTGTACTTGTCTAGCTAGGCTCGTTAAGGTTATAGAGGTGACTGTGTAAACCTGTTGCTGTTGGTGAACATAAGAAATCGTGGTCTTACAGTAACAAAATATGTACATGATGGAAACTATTTTTCCTAAAATATAAGTGCTTTTTTTTTTTTTTTTTTTCTTTTAATCTGCAGAAGGCAATGTAAAACAGAGAAAAGAGCTAGAAGCAGACATGACTGTGCAGGCTTCACTGCTTATGGCTTTTATGATTGCAGTGTGTAATAGAACTTGGAGATGGGCAGCCCTCTCTACTCTCTCCCACTGCTTCTCACCCACAAACAGAATTTGTCTGTAAATCTTACTTATTCTGGTCATCTAATTAGTTTTGATTTTCTCTTTAAATCTAGATCTCTTTAGTGTTTAAATCAAACATATCTTTTCAGTAAAGAAGTGTGTCAATTGATCTGACTTTGTTGTAAGGAAAAGGTCTAAATTAGATGGATTTACTTCAGAGCTCTAGCTAACCTCAGGTCTTGTCACTCCTACTTAAACTTCTAAGTCAATTATGAAAAGCTACATGTAGAAATTCCTTTTATACTTTTGAAGAACCTTAAAGCTAAACAGTAATACAGGCATCCCTGTAATACAAGAGTTTATGCTGGAATGGCATTATCCAGGCTTTTAGAAGTTTTGATGCAATTTAAGGGTGGAAAAAGGGCCGTAAGGGAGTTCAAACATTCACGTTTTAAGAAATGATGGAATTAGGAATACCTGTGCCTTTTCTTGTAGTAAACTGATTGTAGGGAACTTCAGTTTTGGTATTATAGCACATAGCTTTTTGCCTTTTTTAACGTTCTTAGTTTCATGAACATGTAACCCTTTGACACTTTTTCAAAATTAAACTAAAAAAATCTTGAAGAGCTGTACCAACTGAATGGAAGAGCAGCATGACTGAAATCATTAGCACTAAGATCAAGTTAGCTGTCAGGAATTATTCACTCTAATCTATCACAGTCAGTAGAAAGTGAAAGCAAATGTTCTGCAACTGTTTCTCCACAAAAAAAAAAAAAGGTGCAAAACTTGGTGATCTTTATTTCTAATCTAAAATCTAGATGGAATGGGTTTTAAAAGACATTTATTTTTTTAAGTGCTTTCTTCTAAATCTGATGGTTTTGTCACACACACATTTTAGCCCAGGATCTTTCCTACCCTTGTATCTTTGTCTTTCTTCTGTGTGCTTTTGCAGTCTGCTCTCCTGAGCATTCAGTCTTCTTGTCCAGCAATTAGAATTATTCCTTGATGACCTCTGGCTTCTCTTCCTATAATTGCACTGTAGAAAAATCCATGCTTTCTCATCTATTTTCCCAGATACTCATCTGATTTTAGTATTGTATACTATTCCACTGTTTCCCCTTTGCCTTTGCAAAAGAGGAAACACAGAAAATAACTGTAGATGGTCCTCATCACCAACTTCCTCCATGTTGTTTTTGTTTCCTCTTCCTACTTCTTTCCCACTTGACATCTCCCTCTTGGCCTCATCAAAATGTGTTTTATCATCAAGATGAATGACACTCTGCCCAATTTGCTTGTAGCTGCCAGAAATCTTTTGATGCCTGTTTCTCTTAACAGAAAATGCAAATGTATTTGCTCTCTTCCATTGAAGAGTGGAGGAATAGTCCATAAGCCAGTTATGTGTCTAGTTCTGGGGTCCTCAACACAAGGAATGGTGACTTGTTAGAAAGTCCAGGGAAGGATCACAAAGATGCTCAGGGGGCTGGAGCACCTTTCCTGCAGAGACAGACTGAGACAGTTGGGATTGTTCAACCTGGAGAACAACTTGGAGCCTGGCCTCACAGGGGCCTTAGAGTAAGGGACCTTATGAAGAGAGACTGACTTACACGGGCAGGTAATGATAGGACAAGGGGAATGGTTTTATAGGGTTTAGACAGATGCCAAGGAGCAATTCTTTATTCAGAGGGCAGAGACGTACTTGAACAGGTTGCCGAGAGAAACTCTGGATGCTCCATTCCTGAAAATGTTCAAGGCCAGGTTGAATAGGACTTTGAGCAACCTGCCCATGGGAGGAGGGGTTTGGAACTAGATGATCTTTAAGGGCCCTTCTAACCCAATCCATTCTGCGATTCTGTATGAGGTAAAATTTATAAGGATTTTAGTGATCTGTTACTCTATGACTTGAATATTTTTTCAAAATAGAAACATGGAGGTCAGTAACCTGTTGCAGTGTTTTGATGTTTATAGAACAGCTGTGTAGTTGTACTTTTATGTACAGACATTTTTTTCCCTATGATTCCTGGCATTGAAAGCACCCACTGGACACAGAGCAAGAATTTTACATTATTGTAATTATGCTGTAAGTGGGGGGAACCCACTCTTTGAAATGCTGTCACTGTCCTGGAGGTACAAGTTATATTGAGGTATAGCTCTGCCACCCTGTGGCTACTGAAGGCCATTCTTAGAAGGTACATGTTTACTTAACTGCTGGTAGTCACAGCCTTTTACTTTTAACTCCATGAATGTAATTCGCAGAGAAAGTTGAAGGGCTATTGCAGGTCCCATGGAGATGTATAAACTCTCTGTGATTTTATTAAAATATATAAACACTTGCTCACTGGAAATGCCATGTAGACACATAACCGATCACTTCAGTCATGCAAGACTAAACACTATTGAGAAATCACACTTTTCTTGGTATTTTTATGTGTTTTTTTATGTCTCAGTCATAGATATGAAAAGTTCCTGTAGCCCAATTGCCACGATTATAGACTACAGTACTGTATATTCCTATCTGGTGTAAATAGTCTGTATGCAAGTTTCAAGTAGCCTCAAAAACATGTTTTTCTATTTTTGACTCTTAATACTCTAGAAAAGAATAGTAGTTGTGTTCAATAAAAGCATCTTGATGGTTGTGAAAGTTAAAAAATCTAAGGCTTATCTGAGTTGAGGCCCTGGTGAACTTGACATCATTTCCGACCACACCTCACTATTGCATGTCCCTTTCCATGTTTGTTTCTAGAGTTATCAGGAGAAATAATTATGATCTTTCTAGTTAAATTTCTGTTGCATTCTACAATAAAACATTCCTACTTGATTTAGAGAAGTCTTCCATATTTGTGGACCTATTAGAGCAGATCCAGAGGAGGGCCACAGAGATGATCAGAAGGATGGATGGAGCACCTTTCCTATGATGACAGGCTGAGGGCTGGGGCTGTTCCGCAATGAGAAGACAAAGCTCCAGGGAGGCCTTCTAGCAGCCTTCCAATACCTAAATGGGGCTTGTAAGAAGGTGGGAGAGGGGCTTCTTACAAGAGCATGTAATGAAAGGACAAGGTACAAGGGGCAAAAGATTTTAAACTGCAAGACAGCAGGTTTAGTTTAGATATTAGAGAGAAAGTCTTTACTCAGAGTAGGGTGAAGCACTGCAATTGATTGCCCAGAGAAGCTCTGTTTGACCCACACCTGGAAGTGTTCAAGGCCAGGTTGGATGGGGCTATGAGCAAACTGGTCTAGTGAGTGGCATGCCTGTTCCTGGCAGGTGGTTGGGACCTAGATGATCTTTAAGGTCTCTTCCAACCCAAACCATTCTATGATTTTGCAACAAACATGACAAATTTCCTAAAAAAAAAAAAGTTTAGAGGTGAAGAACAGAGTGTTCTTGGTTTCTTTATCCTATGAAAATGCAAATCAAATTCCAAAATAATATGCAATTACAAACTACTAAAGTTGCCCTGTCTTTTATTTTCTTTTTAATAAGGTCTACAGGAAAAATCTTGAAAGCATAGTTTTGCAAAGTAACAAAGATTTTGGTTTATGCCAGCAGCAGAATGCCTTAAAATTGACCAGAGACCTTTTGACTTGTCCCTTAAAACAACCATGAACTCAGTGTATGGATTAGATACTTCATTTTGAGAGTACTCTGCATATTTGTTGCCTAACTTTCAGAAAGATGAGAAAATAAGTTCATAGAAAAATAGAATAGTTTGGATTGGAAGAGACCCTTGAACATCATCTAGTCCAGTCCCCTGCCATGATCAAGATCAAGTTGTAATATTATTCTCCCAACCATGATAAATGAATCTGCTGTAAGTTATGTCTTGCTCTATTCAGTAGGTGAGTAATTAGTATCATAGTTTAAATGACAGCAACAGTGAGTGCTCTGAAAAGCTACGATAGTGCACAAAGGTATGTTACAGTTGTATAAAACTGTGTGCACACATTGTGGAAGCAAACGTCTTCAAAATCATCAAACTTCATCTGTGTAGTTTCCAGTTGAGTTACGTGATTGTCTGTGGTTTATCACTGGAATGCAACAACCTCTTTCTCAGGTGGTAGTTTAGGTAAAATATGCCTTAAGTTACACAGATGACCATGAACCTGGCTTTTTATTTTGTCTGAATTTATATTCAGAAAAAATTTTCCGAATGCTGATATATTGAGATATGTAGAAGACATAACGCCACACAGAAGATAAAAAGACATAAAGATGTTGTTCTACTCATACAGCCATTAGCCCTTCATTTTACGGTTTCATTTTATGTTTTTGTAGTTTAAGATCTTAATTATTCTGTGAAGTCAGATGGTAATTTGGTAGTAATAGAAAATAAACCTCATTATAAACCTATAGCTGATGGCCTGAAGATAGCAATGACCTTTCCAGTCTCACAAGAAAATAGTTTGTAACTAGTCAGAAGAGTTTGAATTTTTGTGGTTTAATTTTATATTTGTTTTGCTGATTTTTTCTTGAGATGTTTTGACTGACTTCTGTTTGCCCAAACAAATCCAGGTTTTCAATTTTTTTATTCCCTTAATGTTGTAATTTCCATTAAATCTAAGGGGGTTTTTCAGTACTTTGAAAGCTTTTTCTCAAGAGTCACTGTATTGAGGCACTAAATTAGTTGAGCAGCTTATGTTTGAACTGAGTGATGGGTTCACTGACAACATTGGGCAGTGGCAGAGTTTTTCTCACACTTGATATTCTTGAACATTTTTGTGGAATGAGAAAAATCTTTCAATTCTCAAAGATCTCAATGAAAAGAGGAAAAAGTGTTGTCTTCCAGGCATGTGGGAAAAGTGTGTTAATATACTCAGCAGGGCAGGTTTGCAGTCGCACTTAAAATCTATTTCTAAGTGTTTTCTTTTTGACAGATTATTTTGGCAGAGATGTGATTAAAAAAAAGTAAAAGATGATGTTGTCCTTTATTTTCTATGAATAGTAAACCCATAGATTTGTTTCTGAAGAGACTCTTACTTTGAGAGAAGGTGAAGTACAGCTTGAAAGGATGATTTATTCTGACTTACTGAAACCACAGGCTAAAGCAGAAGTTCCTGTGAATAAGGATCCAAACTAGAACAGAAAATTGCCATGGGTAAATCTTAATGGTCTAGTTCTGTATCCGTGACAGCCTCTGTCAGGATGTGCTATGATGCCATTCTGGACTGAAATGAATATGGTGTGCTTCTGTTAGCTTTTAAATGTTGTATTTTTTTTTTTAATAAAGGCCAAATTTGAACCAGATATTTGGAGCTGTCAAAGTGAAAATACCATTTCATTGCATACAAATGCTTTATCTTCTGGATTCATCCAGTTGGTTCAAAATGTTACTTTTTTGCAAACTTTCAGTTTGTCCATGTGTCTAACTTGAAGTGGTGTGGATTTAAGTGGAAATGTTTCTCAATACTTAAAATACACACTTGGGAAAGGAGTGATTTGAGGGAAAGAAGATAACTAATTAAAGATAACTCCTTGAAAATGCAAAATATCTTTTAAATTATTTATATATTCAGTATTTTTAGTCTTTTTAACCAGTTCTTGAGCATGTGAATTTTAATAAATTTCTCTGTAAGCTAGTTTGGCACACAGCAAATTTAATGTGTGTTGCGTTACTGTTTTCCAACATAACAACAGTCATAATTAAAAATGTTAATGAATATATCTAAATGAAATATTGCTATCTGAAAAGATACATTATCTGTACTCAGAGAAATGAAAAAAAGCCCACATTTAATGTGAAGTTTATGAATCAACAGCTTTTTATGGTTACTGACAAGTGAAGTGAAGTTTAGGAATGTAGCTAAAAGCTACCTGTGTGAAATGATATTAAAATATGTACTTAAATACTCAGGGTTTGGCTACGTGGTTTGAGAGAGTTAAAATTAATTATTTGAAATGCATTTTTGATAAGCAGTATTGTGTTAAGTAATGTGGTAATAGATGAATGAGTGGCTTTCCCAATTCAAAGTAAAAAATTAAAGGCGAAATTAGAGGGCTTTTCATACACTGCAGGACTTGAAAGGCAGAGCAGTACTTAACTAAAGCAGTGCCATTCTCTGAAGTTTAGTGGTAAACGGAAGATCAGCAGTTTATTTGTGATGAACTAGGTGAAAGCTGCCTTAAGTGGTCCCAGTGTAAAGGACTCTACAGTTCCCAAAATCTCATTGCATACTGTATTAGGAGATGAGTAACAGAGACCTCCCCAGAGAAGCAAACCAGTCTTCTGTTACTCTGTAAGTGGCTCTGGAGCAGCATGGGCTGTTGTGAGGAGCAAAGCAGTGGCTACTTGAAGACATCCCCAGGGGTTCTTGGCTCTTCTACCTCCCTCCAAATGTGGATCATCACAAGAGCAGAGATTGCATCTGGCTGCAGTGAAGATTTATGTATGTTGGCTGCCTGGATCTCAGTGAACAGTCTGAAAGATACTTAGCTCAAATTTTGTGTTGCAGCTTTTCATAGTTAAGCTATTTCCTTTATGTGGCATAAAAGGCACCAAATGCTCTGTAATTTTCTACCCTATATTTTAAAGGAGTTCTGATCCTGACCACGTTTGCAAGAGAGCATCTCTTCTGTCTACAAAAGCATTTTTTGGTATCTCTTGAATATTGTGTTACTCTGAACTCTGTGAAGTGGTAGTTGCCTGTGTTTCACTTTGATTTTTCTCACATTTTTATTTGTCAGTCTTGCCAAATATCTGAGAAGGGCAGAGTCTCAGCTCTCCCACCACAGCATAGTGTATTACCTAGAACCATGGAGACAGTCAAGTGGGGTTTTTCTGACTCCTACATAGCTAATAGAACCCTTGCTTTCCCCTAAACCTAGGCTGTGGCTCAAGGGATGGGAGTGGCACAGTTCAGTAACTCCTGCCTAAGAAGTAATTACCTTAGTAAAGAAGAGAGTACAAGCTTTTTGTCAAATGCTATTTTATTTTTTGTATTAAGAACACATTTTAAATCAGGATTTTGAAGTCATTTCATTTTTGACCTAACAAAAATAATGCCTATATCATGTTCTGAAAGTGAGTTCACAGTGAAGTTGATTGTAACTCAGTTCTTACTTACTTAGACCAAATGTGAAAATTATTGATGAAACCCTCAAGGTGGTAATTATTTTGTATAAGCTTGAATTATGCAGAAAACCTGCATGTTTTCAGGCATTATTAATAGATTGTCATTTCCAGTGTGAATATACATATTTTACTAGTTTTCAAGACAAAGGAAGCATAATTAGAGGGGAAAAAAATGTTTCTTAGGTACCCAGTATAAAATACAGAGCCTGTTTATGCAACAGAGTAAGTTCTGTGATGATCTGGACTATGGTTTGGGCAACTCTGTAAAATCAGATATGTGGACTAGAAAAAAAAAAGCTTGTTACTTCAAGGGGGAGGAAATAGTGATTTTTGGCACATTTAAGTTATTTTCAGAAAGTAGATTGAATATGAGTTTTATTTTGATCTCCTAGACCCTTCTCCCCTTAATCTAATCCATATTCCGGTGGCTTGTATTTTCAGGAACTAATCAGAAACATGTTCTCACCTTCATTTTGTTTCTAAATGATACAAGAAGAACAAATAAACCCCCCAAATAAACCCACCAAAAGGATGAGAAAAGGTGTAACTGAAATTCTTTCAATGCCTCTTATGCATTCTGTGTAAACTATGAGCATGGTATTGGCTCCTCAAGATTGATTTAAATGAACAGGACTTTTTCTGGAAAAGGGCATGTGCATTCTGCCAATAAATACTTTTGGATACTAAACTACTTTGTCTAATATTTCCAAATCAGTGCTATATCCAATTAAAATAAAGGAAAAAAATTTTTTTAGTAACACTTTTTTTTTTTTTTTGATCTTTGAACAAATAATTCCTGAACTCCACTGGTAATTTAGATTAAAGAAGCAGCATCTGTGTGCAACGGATGTGGCAGAGAGACACTTCATTCCAAGATTTCCTGAGAGTGCAAAAAACCTCCTGTTTATTTTGCTGTGTCATAAGACTGTGACAAAAATATATATAGAAAGACTGACATTTTATCAGGCAAACAGAGCAAACACAGTTTTGATGTATTAGTTTGTCTTAATCATTTGCATGGACAGTGTGATTTCTTTTGAATTGCCTACCTTCAAAGTCCTTAGATACACTGTGTTTACATAGGAAATTGAAGTTGAGGGTTTTTCTTTTTTCCATTTAGAAATAGTACACCATTCCCTACCAAAATATTATGTTCTTCCAGTGTTTGCTGGATCATTACCAGTTTTATTCATTTGCAAATTTTTAATTTTAGCACTTTTCTAGGATGTGAAAAAAAAATAATAAAGCAATAAGAAAAAGAAATTTTAGCTGTAAAATACTGTAGTATTGGGGATTAGTGTTCATCACAAAATCACAAAGACTGAAATAATATATTATTTTTAAAAAATGGTTTTGGACAATTTTAGCAAATATCTCAAACCTAGGATGTAATGAGCATTTTCTGTCTGGCCTATATTTTTCCTGTAATTTCCAGCATTAAGGAGTATTTCACTATAACAGAAGGATTTAGGTGGATTTGAAGTTGTCCATTTAAACCAAAAATCATATCCTTAAGTTTATGAACTAATCTTTTAAACCGATTTGATTACTTAAAGTAGTTAAATAGAAAGACAATAGTATGTCTTAAGCATTTTAATGCAAAGAGTTTCCTTAGGTACCAGTCACAGTTTATATAATGGAGATGTATCCAGCTGTCTGAAATAGAAATAAACTCTTGGTGCAAATGATTTTAGAATTGCTCTGGCACTGCATATCTATGTAACAGGTGGAAGTGCCTTCCTAATTTTTTTTTCTGGTAAGGATAAATAATGCTTTCAAATTTCCAGTTATTAAAAATGTTGAGCTGCCTTAATTTTATATGGCTAAATAAAATCAGTGCAGTATTAATTAAGTGATTTACACACTGTACTCTTGTGTACATGGTGTACATTGAAGTGAGCCATGCAGTGCTGGAGCTTTGGAAGAGAAAGGAGGAGTGCCAAAGTTTAGGGAAGGCTGGTTTGTTAGGGTAGGAACACTGAATGCAGTGCGGGACTGTTTGACTATGTTGTTAGTTCTTTGATGCATATGCCTTGATTATTGCAGAAGGAATGCAGGTCTTCGTCCTTCCTCTGTTTGCGCTCACTGCTGCTTGTGGTTTGGGTTTTTTTTATTGTGTGTGGGCCAGAGGGTTTGGACCTCTTAAAGTTCAGAGAAAGGTTGAATTTGTTCTCTACCAGTCTCTGGATGGTGTAGGATTTCCTAAGGGCAGACACCAGAATTGGTGTATGGGTGTATACCAGAGCAGGTACATTGATCATAAATGTGTTTGCTTCCTTAGTTGACAGCACCAGCTTACTATGCTGTATTTTTCTGTCTCTTGAAGGATAAGGTGAATTGTCTTAGTAGAACTAGAGTGGTGATCATTGATGATGAGAGTGAAATGTTCTGAAGCCACCACTGGAAAGCTCTGCCTACCCATTTGCTTAGTATCCCACTGAGTCATCAGCATGAGTTCTCTGTGACCTCACCCATCTGCTCAGAATTGCAGTCCTTTTGGAAAAGGGAGAAAAATATGGAAATCCTTCCATTCTTCAGATTTTGTTGAATTATACTACTTCAATGTTACTGAGTTACAGTAGTAACAGTCCACACATGGTTTAAATAAGCAAAGTTGTGTATTTTTCTTTTTGACTATTCTGTTAAAACCCATTTTTTCTTTTATAATTCTTATATGAAGTTGAAATGCCTTGTCAGCTGTGCTGGCTGCTACACCAGTTAAAAATTTGCTGTACAACTCCGTTTTCAATAACTTATATCTTTGGACACTTCAGCTATTCTGTGTTTATTTATATGGTCACTTTAGTATTTTGCCTTTTTAAAAAAGAGCTGTTGTGTTTATAAAAATGATTGTACTATACTGTTTATATTTGCCAGAATGAGCATTTAGGTTGGAAAAGACCCTTAGGATCATTGAACATAAAAACTGTGTTATTCTGGGGAGTAAGCAAACACTAATACATGCCTTTGGCTTACTCTTTATATTGAAGGATTTTTGGTACAGTTGCTTCTCTCCTCACCTTCCCTTCCCTCCTCTTCAGCTTTTTTGAAATTATATGTGTTCCTGAGTTTGTGGAAAACATTCCTCAAGGGCAGTAGGTGCAGGACATTCAGATGACAGGGTGTGAATCTCTAAAAAAGACTAGAGGAAAGGCCACTTCCAGACTGTATTCAAATCTAGACAGTGAAAGTTGCTTTAGAATTGCACATCCTGAAAGTATTGATCTTTAAGGCTGAAGCTCTGTATGCTTTGAATTTTAATGTTTCTCCCCATTCTTTTTTTCTAGCTGGAACACTTGCAGCTTTCCCTAGAGGATTATAAGTTTTGATATTCAGAAGACTGAAGGATGCCATCTGAAAGGTGCCTGAGGTATAGTACTTGGTAGTGTGTAGGAAGTTATTAACATTTAGGAAGATGTTTACTAAAGATTCAATTAAGAAAGTAGAAAAAAAGTAAAACTAATAATTTTGTTCATTAGATAGGCGCTCACATTATGAAATACATAGCATATTGTAATCTGCAAAATATTACCTTGTTGTTACTTCTTATCTCAGGCAAGGAAAACTGTGCCTGGGATTGATTGGAGGCCCACAGTCTCTTCATACGTTATCTTATTTATGCCTGAGTCCATACTTGGAATTTTTGATTATGGAATCAACTGGCATTTTACATTTATGCATCTGAAATGGTGGGTGGTGATAATTTCTGGTCTGTGTAGTGTTCCACTGTTCAGGACATATTATTTTCCAGTTATGTGAAATGTCTTCCAAGAATTCTCTCCAAATTTATCTTTCTGCCTTCCCTTCTGTCTTTTTCCCAGTGTAGCCTTTCTCATTTGTTTGTTCCACCCATTGTTGCGACAGAGAATTTGTAATTTATAATTTAATTACTTTCTGGGAGCAGAATATGGTTCTTTCAAACAGAACACTCTGCAGAATATATTAACTGAATTTGTTTTCTGCAGAACTTTGCAGTAGTGTGATATGCTGGGGGTTCTGTTTTACAGAGTAGTTAACACTGATCTGGGAGCTCAGAAAACTCCCTGACATGACTGGAACACCTTATCATTCCAGTCCTGTTCCCCCTTCCCTGCCATGCTTCTGCAGCAGAAGAGAATCAGAACTTGCTTCCTTGTATAGCTATTGAATTTATCAACTGACAATATCACTACAAATAATCAGTCGTGTTATGTTTAATTATTCTGTGTATTTTCATTCATGTTATTAGCACAAGGGTCACAGGCAATTGATTTTTTCACTTTGGTCACTGAATTGAAAAATGGATTATGATAGAACTCAGTTTAACATCCCAGATATGTTCCCTATTGAATGAAATAGTCCTCTGGATGATGGTGAAAAAAGCAAGAGGAATGAAGGTCTCGATTTACGGCACTGGGAGAGAGGCTAATAAAAACAGAAGTAAAGAGAAACCATCTCAGGGTATTGTTAATGTATTATACTTGCACTAGTTTAAGTCACTTTGCCATGGAAATTGCAGAGGAGAAATAAGCATTAAAAATAATCCTCTTGTGTTTTAGCAAGTTCGATTTCTTGATAAATGTCATTTAGAATATGAGATGGGTTCCACAAACAGAACAGCTGAAGAAAAAAGGAATAATTTGAATGATTTCTTTTGAAATGTATTTAGGGCATGTCCATATGTGAAACCTGAACTGTCAGAGAGGCGGTAAAATTCAGATACACGCTATTCCTGTGCTATTCCTCTTTGACCAGCCTTCTTCTAGAGGTGATGTTTTAGTTGTTGTCTTTCTAAAAGAGCAGGTTAGATTAGAGAAAACAGTCTGCAAGGCAGGTCTGCAGTAGTTTACAGATGCCCGAGGTGCAGGAGTAGGATGGGCAGAGAAAGGAGAGTAGGGCAGCCACACAGCTGCTGCATAGTACATATATGCAGTGAATCACATGATTGTGCTGGAAAGATGATGGGTTACTTACCCCTTTAAAAAAAAAAAAGCAACTTTACTTTGATTTATGCTAAGATGACTCTCTGTACACTCACCTTCTATAAATACATATATAGATTCTCTGGCAATATAAATTGGTAGTCTCACAGAATTCAAATCAATTGCATTGTTTGTACCAAAGAGCATTTGCTGATATGTTTTGATTTGTTTCCATTTGCATCAACAGTTATTTTGTCTCTTCCTTCTGCTACAGAAAAAAGGAAGCTGCAATCAGACAGTCCTAGACTGGATTATATGCAAATCTTATATTCATACATGGAAATATTCAAAGGTGGAGAAGGCCTTGGCATTTTAAAATTGAGCGAACATCCTCTCCCTTCCCCCAACACAAAACAGACAATCAAAAAAACCACCACAACACTTCATAAATATGAATAGCCTGAAGTGCTCTGAAAACATTCAGTAACTCAGCATTAAACAGGCCACCTGAGACCATAAGGCGTCATTCTTTTTAGCAGAACTTCTTGCATATGTACATATACCCTCCCTTTCACCACTGCTTCAGTTCGAACCACTTAAAGTTTTCTGGTGGTTCATTGACCTAAGCCCTCTAATGTTCTCATTTAATCCTAAAATAATTCTGAATTAATCCTGTGAGTTCAGCTGACTTCTGGTACAGGAAATGAAAAATCAGAACCATTGAGGTTTTTAAATTTGAGTATATAATCAGTTTTTATAATGCTTTTTTGTTATATTGAGCTTTTCTTCTGGAGTCTATGCCGTGTAAAGATTTTTGCCTGACAGGGTTCATGACTTTTTTGCTTTCCAAGAATTATCAAACTATCTTGTCTTAGAAAAAGTTGTTCTGTATTTCTGACAGAATGTGCTTGTTTTGTACATTTTTTTTTTGACAGAATCTTTCCCCTTTCCCCTCTCAGTGTTCAGGAAATGCTGACAGGTCAGAGGCTTTGTCAGTCTAGCTCCCACAACGATGCTGTCCTTGCAGCTCTGAACCAACAAAGAAGTGATGGCATACTTTGTGATATTACCCTTATTGCTGAAGAGCAGAAATTCCACGCACATAAAGCAGTCCTGGCAGCCTGCAGTGACTACTTCCGAGTAAGTCTCAAAATTTTTTTCTTTATATAATAATATTAAAAATTATCATTGTGAAGGATGGAAATGATTACAGATATCATATTGAACAAGATTGAAGTTTGAGCCTTTGGAAAATGCAGTACACTCAGTAGAGCATACAACTTTAAATATCCATAGGAAGAAATGTTAAGAACATAATGCAGATTTTTTAATAATTATTTATGGTAAGTCTTTCCCTCCCTCTGTCCCCAACAGAGGTAGGTAGTGCACATTTTTCTATTAATTTAATGCCCCAATAAAGTGAGAAAGTGGAAGGTATTTTAGTATGTAGAGATTTTTGTGGAAGACAGTTGCGATTAGAGGATGGTGAAGAGGAGACTGAGGGAAGACCTCACTGTGGTCTTCAACATCCTCACAAGGGGAAGTGAAAGAGTAGGCACTCATGCTCTCTCTGGTGATCAGTGATGGGACTCGAGGTAACAGCATGAAGCTGAATCAGGGGAGGTTTAGGTTGGATGGCAGGAAAATTTTTTGTCCTAGAAGGTGGTTGAGCACTGGAACAGGCTCCCCAGGAAATGGTCACAGCACCAAACCTGACAGAGTTCAAGAAGCATTTGGACAGTATCCTTGGGCATGTGTCACCTTGGGGTGTCCTGTGAAGGGCCAGGAGTTGGACTTGATGATCCTGATGTTCCCCTTCCAAGTCAGCGTGTTCTGTGATTCTATGATTAGAGTATGGAAGTATGGAGAGAGGGAGTTTAAATTTAATTCTTACCGTGAGGCTGGTGAGGCACTGGGACAGATTGCTCTGGGAACTTCTGGTTGCCCCATCCCTGGAAGTGTTCAAGGCCAGGTTGGATGGGGCTCTGAGCAACCTGGTCTAGTGGGAGGTGTCCATGGCAGCGGGTTTGAAATAGGTGATCTTTAAGATCCCTTTCAACCCATGCCATTCTATGATACCATACAACTTAGTTCAGCTTGAGAGCAGATTTTTGTCATATCTGAGTTGCTCTCAAAGAGGAAGCCATAGTAATTTTTTAAATGTGATAAAACTTATTTTCAGAAACAAGTGTTTCCAAGATGAAAAATAAAATATTCCCTGGGAAATCTGTTTCAGACAATTCTAGTCTAATTCCAATATAAAATTGGAGTAACTGAAAATTGTGTTTGCCCTTAGGAAAAGTATTCTTCATATGAAGCAGTTCTACTAGCCTTTGTTACAATGTGCCCACTCAAAACATTGGACCATCTATAGCTCTGTAGTTGACTGGTATTTTTAAGTGTGAGTCATTCTGTTGTTAATCAGAGACTAAAGCTGAAATTAATTTAAAGGTCTATTTTCTCTAACAAAGTAAATTTATTAAATATTTTGACTACACAGTAATTGTAGTGTTATGAACTTCTTTATGGGGATCTTTTTGTCTTGTTACAATAGTGTATGACAACTTCTCTATCTCTCTGATTACCTGAGAAGGGTTTTTATCTTCCTGTCAACTCTCTCTCACTTTTGGTTAGAATTTAGACTTAATTTATTCTGTGTATTTAAGAAATGCTATTAACCTTGATGTGACTTTTGCTGTGATGGTGTTGAGCCAATTGATTGCTCATTTTTTGAGCTTACCTGCATGCTTATGGGTTCTGCTACAGCATAGTTTGTACTGCCACAGTTGCTGATGTTGCTTCATCATGATGCCCAGGCCCTGCTGTAACAGAGCTTGCTTTGCATTTTTATTTCCTTTCACCTCAGTACACAGAGAAGGATTCTGGATCTTTCTACATGTAGCAACTGCTATGTGTACTTGCCAATGATAGATATAGTGCCTGTTGTTCTGGTTGGGTTGAAATATTTTCGTGAGGGTGCCATATCATCCACACCTGTGACACTTTTTCCAGAGCTCATTGTACCCTGTGCATAGAAACATCATGGAGTGGGCACCTATGCCCAGCATTCCAACAGTGTTGAGAGAACGTTTCATGCAGCATTGAGTAATTTGGTCTGCCTCTAAACTCCTATGGTTTGGTAGGATGCATTCTTCAGACTTTAGGTATCAGCTATAAATATGGAACCTGTGCTTTCTGAAATCAGGCAAACAGGTTTTTTATTAATAGACAAAGATCTTTTTTTAGAATATTGTGAAGTAAGATCTATAGTCTGTAGGAGGACAACTAGAAAGTTACAGTATGTTCTTGATTTTAATAATTTAGAAAAAGCACGAGTCGATTAAAAAGTAATAATGTTTTGTATTTGACCTGAGATTATTGATCTTTTTATATCTAGGGGGATTTTACCTGATTTGAGCTACTTGAGTATTCTTTTTCTAAGACTTAGGAGAATGAATCAAGCTTAATTTTAGAGTTGGTGGCAAGAAAGAGGCATTTCCAGAGGATGATAAAGGAGAATGGCAGATTTATTTAGAATGATCTGTGTGGCAATCTGGAAGTACCAGACCTCTCTTCAGTGGCCATAAAGGTCAGACTCATGTGCTTCAAACTTAGCTGTTAATATTTTTACCTTTATTTTTTTTCCTGGAGGAATTCTTAGATGAAACTTTCAGATTTTCTAACCCTAAAGTCATTCATGAAGAGCTCATTGCCATGTGAAACTTACCAGGATGGACCTGCTGATGGCCAAGGCTCAACCAAGCAGGGGATGATAGTAATCTGTTAAGAAGGGGGAAAAAATTGTTGTGCAGATGTTGTGGTCAGAGAAGGGAAGGGTGAGAATATGAGAGAGGAGCAACTGTACAGACACCAAGGTCAGTGCAAAAGAACAGAGAGGAGGTGCTCCAAGTGCTGGAGCTGATGTTCCCCTGCAGCCCATGGTGAAGACATGGTAAGGCAGCTGGGCCCCTGCAGCCCATGAAGGTCCATGAGGATGCAGAGATCCACTTGCAGCCCATGGAAGAGACTCTAGCCAGAGCAAGTGGATACCTGAAAGAGATCTGTGAACCCCTGGGAAACCTGTGCTGGAGCTGGATCCTGGCAGGGATCTGCAGACCCGTGGAGAGAGAAGCCCGTGCTGGAGCAGGTTTCTTGGTAGGATTTGTGGCCCTTTGGGGAACCCAGACTGGAGTAGCCTGTCCTTGAAAGACTGCACTTCATGGAAGAGTGACCCACACTGCAGCAGTTTGTGGAGAACTGTTGTCTGTGAGATGGACTAACACTGGAGAAGTTCATGGAGAACTGTTTCCCCTTGGAGAGACCCCACGGTGCAGCAGGGGGAAGACTCCCCTCCCTGAGCAGTGGGGAAAAACTGCGGGTGACAAACAGACCATAACCCCTATTCCCTGTCTCCATGCACTGCTGGGGGAGGAGGGAGAGCTGAGAAGGAGGAAGAGGTGCAGGGAAGTTGTTTTTAAGATTTATTTTACTTCTCACTATCCTGTTCTGATTTTGTTAGTAATGAATTCTATTAATATCCCCAATTTGAGTCCATTTTGCCCATGATGGTATTCACTGAGTGATCTCTCCTGTTCCTTATCTCACCTCAGGAACCCTTCATTATATTTTCTCTCCCCTGTCCATTTGTGGAGGGAACTAAGAAAGCAGCATTTGTGGGTACCTGGCATCCAGCCAGCATCAGTAAACTACATTCTTTTTTCCAGGTCTCCAAAAATATGTTCACTTCTACGCAGGGCTCTATCAGAATGAATACTTTGTTTTCCCTTTCTTGCCAATGCAATAAAACAGCTTCTACAAGAGCCTGGATGTTTGCTTTCTATGGAGGGCTTGCATAGTTTTCTGCAGTTTTGTTCTGTGTCTACTTTGATTCAGATGGATTTGCTTCTTAAATTGTAGTGTTTTCTTGAGCAGAATATTTTTTTAGAAATTGCTACTTATGTCATTCTTTTACTGGAAAGAAAAGTTTGTTAACACTTTAGAAGGATAACTAAATGTGTGTCATTTTACAGACTGGGGCAACTGGAGCCACTTGCATGAGGAAGAGTGGACAGAGAAGGCCAGAAGTTTCCGTATCAAATTTTCTTTGAGATTATAGTCTGGAGTAAAATCTTTTGCTTTCCTAAGACAAGCTGGAGACCTGAGCTTCAGCAAAATACTTAAAGGCCAACGTTTTAGGGTAACAGCAGGCCTTCCATTCTTCCTGTTGGTATAGTTAGTCTCACAGTTCCAGCTGTGTAGAAACATCGAAGTTTAAATCCTAAGCATAACTTCTGGTTTGGAAGTTTGTTACATTTGTACACCAAAATTTTGTGTGTTTTCTCTTTATGAAAAAAATTGCCTTAGGGAATTGGATACAATGACTCTGACAATGACGGAGTTAAACTGCAAGATTAGACACTTGAAAATTAGAAGTTTTAATTTGTTTTCTGCTCCTCAAGTACCTCTTCTTTCAAAATGTCCTAAGGAGTATAGTAGTTATCTCCATACTCTAAAAGACTACTATAAAGAATAGTAAACATCTGTATTTTTATGCATTCTTTTTAAAACAACAACAAACAGCATTTTAGGCAAACTTTTCCATATTGCTGTGATTTGCCCTTTGTCTCAATCTATTGCACTGAGGCAAGGCAGTTGAGTTAATATGTGTAACTGTGATAGCTCTAGCAAGCTAAGTCATTTCCAATTAAAAGATTCTTCTGCTTTTTTCCCCTCTGGGAGTAAAATGAAATGTTACTGCATGACTTCATTAGTAGGCATTTACAGTGTTGGCAGGTGATTATATAACCTCAAGATTTTCTTGTACAAAACACATTGGTTTTCCAGTCAGAAAAACTCTTCTTCTTCCCTACTTTTCATTTGAGTGGGTTTATAGTTGCAGGACTTTGATCTTTCTCAAAAAGAGAATTTAGATGAACAATTATATCAATTATCTGGAATAGATTTTAAAATGTCAATAATGTTCTAATTCTTTTTCCACAAGGAACATGCTCAATTCTTAGAAGAATTCTTCTTATCTGAAATGAACTAGTAGATAATAATTTTGCACACAGACTTTGTACTACTGTCACAGCTGATTCTTAAGCAATTTCTTCTAAGGGGTTTTCTGTGCTTTCTTTCCTGATTGTTGTCAGATAGTTTCCTCCTTTGTCCACAATATTACTGATTTCATATTTTACAGTATATTGCATTGTTTCCATGATAAGGTTAGGGAATTAATTTTTATAAATCAATCCCTGAGGATTGAAAGGTTGATTGATGCAAATAGCTTTCAAAAAAGTTGTGTTATATTAATCATAAAAAGGAAAAGGCTCTCCCTGATATGTCTTAGAAATAGATCTAAAAACCTAATTCTGACAAATCAGAGTTACCTGCTGCAGTATAATGTGATTTTGTCATTCAGTATTTTACCATTGGTATGTGTCTACTAGAAAAACAACACCTTCCTTTCTATTGTACCCTGAAAATGATGCTACTTAGGAATTGTCTTTCCAGAGAACCTTTAAAAATGTAAGCCAATGTAATTCCCATTGGGCCAAATTAGCTCTGTTCTTCCAAACAGTAGCTCTACATGCAGTCCTTCTCTAGCCTCAGGCCACATATGGATACGTATGGCTGCTTCTGAATTTCTTGGACAACAGGATGAGGATCAATGGCCATAAATTTAAATTAAAGAAGTTCCACTCAATCTGAGTAAGAACTTTACGTTGAGGGTAGCATAGCACTGGAATGGGCTGTCCAGGGAAGTCTTGGATCTGCTTGGTTTTGTGAACATGTTATTTATATGCCATCTGTTGAGAGTGAGAACTCAGTGCTGCTTGCTTCTCGATAAAAGGAAAAAAAAAGGAGCTTGTCTAAAATAGGAGAGGCCTGGAAAAAAAGGAGTTAAATTACTAGGATGTTGTAAAAGTTTAAATACAAATTAGAATGTTACTACTAATTATTCAGTAATCCAATTACAGTTGAGTGTCATGAAAACTGCACATTCCTTCACTCCTCAAAATATTGTTTGATGTACTTCAACTGTTTTACTAAATTAAATCAAAGCATTGGAAGTAATATAGCATGGACAGGTGTAAGGTGTCTTGTGTAATGTTTATCTGAACAAACTCTTTTACTTCTAGAATATATAAAAAATGGTTTGCAAACTTTTTAAAGCTTTCTAAGTAAATACTTCAATATTCTTTCAAAATAAAAAAAATAAGGAAATGGATCTGGATTATTTTATTTTGTTCATGCTTATCTTTGTATTTAATGAGTTTTTATTCTGCGAAGCTCTGAAGCATTTTTTCTTTGCTGCAGACTGAATTCCCAAAGCTCAGCCGTGTTGGTGTTAACAAAACCATCTACAAGAATCTTCTCTTTTCTGAATTCTGTGTTCAAATTCCAAACAGTTGTTATTCTGTCTGCGTAAATATGTTTCTGTTGCAATTTCCATAGATAATAAATGAATTCATTGCAATTCTGTTGGTGTTGGAAGGTAGACAATATGCTGTGGTATCATCTTGGGGTTTTTTCTTTTCCTTTTTTGAAGTGCCTGTGTGGTAGGTGTGTTCACCATGGTTGTATATGGCAAAATCAACTCTGCAATTAGTGAGATAGGCTTTAGTAGACTGTGGCTCAGTGTCTCAGATTGGTGTGATAACAACATGTGGTGTTCGGCTACTGAACTGATGCATTTTTTCATGGTTTAAAAACAAGAGAGAAAGGAATCATTGAAGCCATGTTCCTCTGGTTGTCCATTTTCTTTACCATCTTCTTTGCTTGCTCCAGGCTATCTCAGTTCAATTTTGCAGTGCTGCCATAACAAGAATTCTGAGTTTGGGCTGGGCTCAGCTGCATTTCTGTGTTGCTTAGTGTTTGCCCATGAAAACTAATTTACTGGGGCAGGCCTGTGGCAGAGAAACATTTTGTACCTGTTTTCTTCTCAGTCTCTATAGTCTGGTGAAGTAGTCTTGTGTTTCAGAACATTGTTGGATGCAGTAGATGCTCTTGTATATCTTGTAGTCTCTGTCAGTATCTTCCTACACACCCTCGGGAAAAATTAAAACTATTCTGTGGGTGTAGTGGAGCTGAAAATACCCAAGGGAATTATTTGGGCAGCATATCACTTTTAGCTTCACTGACTAGGACCCACATACCATTTTGATAACATGAGAAGTATCCAACAAAAGAGATAGAGAGGTGTTAGAATCTTTTAACGTTCTTGAAATAACTGTTTTTCTTTTGGGTACTCCCTCAGGGAGTGTTCCATTCTCCTTTATTTGTATAAGAAGCCCATTACAATGCAGTTTTGGCTTTTCTGTTGCACGACATGCTTGTTTGAAGTTTAGAGGAGATACCTTTCTTTAAATACATTCTTCAGTTGCTTCATTGTTAACACTGCCATTGTTTTACATCCTGTTAACACCTTCATTTTAGTGGATTGAAATATAATATTGTGAAATTGAATTCATGTCACTGTAGGGCTTAGTCTTGTAGAAGGTTGGATTTAAGCAGTGGAACCTTTGCATTTGACTGTCCTGAACAGCTCTGTAAAGTCCTGGTTGCTTATCTTTGGCAGCAATTAGTCTGCCTGAGCCAGCCAGTTTGCAAACTTTAGCCATCAAAAACGTCTCTAAATGCCAATCCACTTTTACTGAGTGACCCAATGTGTGACTGAGGAATGAATCAAGCTGCCTCAATCTGGAACCTGATAGGTACTGCCTCAAAGGAGGGAGATGCCCTTAGCAGCCTTAGGTGAGAGCATAAGAATGGCCACACTGAGTTGGATCCTTGGCTACTTGCTTTAGCCGTAGCTGTTTGTGATGTCTGGTGAAAAAGAGTAGATACAGGGTAAGTGTATGTGGTGTATTCCAGAGAATTTCCCAGCTGTTTTCAGCTCAGGGACATTTCAGAGCAGAGTATGATTCCTGTCTCTTCAGCAATCCTTAATAGAATAAGCTTTTATTTTCTTTCCCATTGGGGCTGTGTAAGGTTTCTCATCCACCTTACAGGATGGCCAACTGCCTGTTGTGTGAAGATCTACTTTTGTTTATTGTCAATCTGATTTCTACCAGTTTAATTTGATTCCTTCTAGTTTTTCTATTGGAAAAGATAACCATTGGTTCTTCTCATGTCACTCAATCATCTCTTTTCCAGGCTGGAAATTTTTGACTTAATCAGATGCTATTTAAATGCAAGCTGAGCAGGATGCTTGAGGAAGCTTCTTGCCCTTCTCCAAAGTTTTGACAGTTCTTGTATATGTAGTGAGCTGAGGGTAAGGGAATTGCATGCAGTAGGCAACATGTAAATTTCTGTATGGGCATAGGATTGATTTCTGTTTTGTTGTCTCTTGCAAAAAAAATTGTAAGCTTTGATTACCTGTTTTTTATTTTTTTTATTTTTATTGCTGGGGACTGGGATGCTTTTTATTAAACTCATATATTCATTTTTATAATTGCCATTTTGGAAGCCAGCCACTTACTCCATGCAATCATTTTACAGATTATCACATTATCCATGCCTTTACCACCTTGCATAACTTTGCCTCAATGGACTTTCTACCTGTATTGCTCTCACCCTCTTCCAGAACTGCTCTGCATATGTTAAGCATGAGTTGCTCCACTGGAATCATCATGCCCTGTGAAAACTGGCCGATCTTTTCCTGTTCACTGTTTTATGTATTCAGTCACTTACCCAGGCAAAGATCTCTTCTCTTTCCTCTCTTGCCTAGTTTGCCTTCCAGGCATTTAAAGTCCTCTGTCAAAATTTTTCTGTGAATCCACATTGTGAAAAAATAATGGTTACAGCCCAGCATAACATGCTCTTCACCATTAGTTTGCATCCATTATTTCTATATGTATAGAATACAAGTTTGTGTGTGTATGTGTGCAAAGATCAAATTACCATCTCCTTGGACATGTGGAACATTCTTCGCTGCTGATGAAATAACCTGCCCTTCTAGGGCCATAGAGTGCCAGTTGTGCAAATAGGCTACAAATATACACAAAGCTCATTTTATATAAAAATTAAGAATATTAGGACAACTTATGAAATGTTCATCTGCATTTTCAGGAGCTGTTGTAGCTGGCACTTAATCATCTACCTTTTCAGGGTTAGATTTCAGCCAAGAAGGAATAGATGTCAAGCCTGGAGAATTTATGGGAATAATTAAATTAATGTTGTTGTGGTCTGTTAGCTCAGAAGGGGTTTGTTTGTTAGAGTAGAAGGAAAAGCCAAAGGATAAATGAGCATGGTCAAGTGCAGACAACTAAAAATAAAGTGAAGAGATGATTTTTAGAGGCATTTGTTCCAGAGAAAATAGCTGATGGAGGGTAGAGCTTAGCTGATGATAAAAACTACTGTGACAAATGACTGCAACATTAACACAAGCTTGGTTAATCAAGTCATTCTTCTTTTATTTTGCAAATTGTTAGTGTTTGTTTACTTTTTTAGGTTTTTATCAGTAGAAGGGTATGAAAAAACAAAGAAAAATAGTCAGTAAGCTGGTTTTATTACTTTGCCTTTGTATAAAAGAGTTTAATAAATACATTGGTGGGAATTAACGGTGGTACTTTAGCAAAATTGTACTATATTCTTAATGGAAAACAAGATTTAGAATCATAATGGAAAATAGAATTATTTTAAAGGATACGCAGGTTATCTAGTTCAAACCCTCTTAAACTGGGCCAGATAGGAAAGATATCTAGTGCAAACTCTCATAAAATGAACCATTTAAAATTCAGCATTAGGCTTCTCACATGACAAGCATGCTTCTGCAGTTATGATGCAGAATAGAAGTAACTGCCATAGTTTACTATTGCTTGGAACATTTGCATGTCAGTGTCTAATGACATTCACATCCGTTATATAAATGGATTCTGAAAAAGGTAATTATAATAACAACTAAGATTGTTACTACAGTTCTGTTAGATTAAGCCTTGCTGTACGACTGTTGAATTAGAGCCTGCATACACTAACGTGGGACACTTGTCTTAATGATGTTGTATGAAGTATGTTTTTAAAATGAAGTCCTTTAAAAATGTCCAAGTTTGGATCTTGGTTTTTCCTTGCAGAGGGAAAAAAAAATCACAAGAAGCTTTGCCTTCCTGAATTAAATGTATTGTGGTAGTTAAAATGCTAGTTCAAGAGCTAAGTAACTTTTATTGCTATATTATTCTGGGTTTGCTTTTGATATCACTTGCTAAAATCATCAAAGGACGTGAACAATAGGCTTATGCATTCACTGGGAAGCATTAAACCAATTTAAGCCAAAATTTGCAAATGTGACTCATGCTTTTCTGTGCTTGACTGGAAATGCTGGGAAAAAAATCTGGTTTTAGTTATGCTGCTTTCTTTATTCTCCAAAAGGCTGGCCTGCTTATGGGTGTCTATTGTTAGGACAGACTGTACATTATTGGAGTTTTATGCAGTGCTTTGCATGATAGTGTCCCTGCAATTCAGTTCTCTTGCATCTGCCATAAAAGAAACAATAATTTTGATGTTCAGGACCCTCTGTGGTGACTTATTAATTTTGAAATATTGAAACGAATAATTTTACTGTATCTGCAATAGTTCACAGTTTTGTGTGGTTTTTTATTCTGATACAGAGTTGCACATGAAAATTGTAGAATTAATTTTTTTCTATGGCACTGCTTAGACAGATTTTGAATATGAGTCTTTTTAGTGATGATGCAGTAACTCAATAGGAGTAACGTGCTACAGAGTTCCTTTTTTCAATGTGGCTTAAATTATGTTTGTGTACCTAAGCAGACCTTTGGAGAACTCTGACTATCAAAACATAAATTATGTTTGATGCAGGCTCAATCAAGGGTATAACTTGCAGGAAATTTTGGGGGATTTTTTTTTTTTTTAATAATCTTTAAGTTTTTATTTTGACTGGGAATGATGACACTGTACCTTGTTACAATCAAGAAAATCATGTTGTTCTGGATGGAATATCCAATATACAAACAGGAAAAAATCTCACATCCTTAGATTCTCTAAATAGTAGAGTAGTTCTTTATTGCAATTTTCATTACTTATTTTGAAAGATACCAAGAAAGAGTTATCTTTTTGTATCCAGATTGTAACATAACAAGTTCCTTGTATATATCCTTGATTTAGTAAGCTCTCTGGGGCCATGTAATTCTGTATCACTGTCTGACACTAAAGTTGTATAATTTGCTGCTCAATTTTATTTCTTTAACTATATATACTCTTAAACTATGAATGATAGCTGACCTTTCCATTTCATGGGATTCATTTTAGTTGCTTGGCAAATACTTTAAAAGCAATGTTTAGGTAGATTTCATAGAGTAGATGAATTACTGTAGGCTCAGTTATCAGTGACTGATGTTATGTGACATTTTCTCTGTGAATTTATATAGAACTTTTTTCAGAAGAATTTTGTAATGAGCCTCTTAATCATATTTCATGCAATTGATATTGATGGATATGTTTTTCAGTGTGCAAGACACTCCAGAGGACATGACTGATTGGCTGATGATTGATTTAGGATAAACAGGCTTGAATTGGGAGGGAAACAAATCTAGTTATAAGAAGAACAAGGCACATTTTTACATGCTGTAAAGCAACATTCATATATTAAATTGCTTATTTGGATAAGTATACATTGCACATCCAGAGTATAGTTGATATTTGATGTGGGCATGGTCATCTGTCATAGCAGTATTTTGACTCCTGTTCATAGATTCTGAAGGTATTCTTTTTGTTGTGATAGGTGAAAGCAGCAAAGGAAAAATGACATGGCTTATGTAATGAAGAATAATAACACGAAACTCAGGACATCCAAAGGTTATTTCAAGAGTAGTAGAACAAAGTAGATGAAATAGATTATGATTTATTTATTTAATATTGCTGTTACATGAACAGGGAATTGCTATTTTTAATACAAACTGCAAAGCATAACATTTTGGCCTGAAAATGTTTATAGCCCAAATCAAAAGGATTATGTCAGGACTGGACACTTAGTAGCCCAAGTGACAGATAAGCTTAGGTCCCAAATCAGAAAGAATGTGCCACTGATCAACAGACCATTGATGCCAGTAAGATTTCTCACAGGCTTAAAGTTACATGTGAAGTGAAAACAATCTTGAGGTATCACATCATAACTGAGTTCCCTGAGCAGTGAGGGAAATTGATCTGAGATCTCTGAAGTGTTGGTTTACTTTCTTCATAATTTTTCTGATGTCTGAGATGAGAAGTACAATCAATTTCCTTTTAAGAAAAGGCTATGGAACGGGTGAATATAGAATTAAGTGCATATGATGTGGGAAGTGAATTTGAATAAAACACTGCCCTTAATGAAGAAGCCTATCTATTTTAAAATCATTTTAAAAGAACTCAAGTCAGTATCATTGTTTAATTGTGGAGGCAGAAATTTGAGATGACAAATCAGCTCTTTTAAATGAGTAAAACAATGCTAGATAGTGTTAATTACTTAGAAAATTCAATGCAACAAGATTAATATCTAAGGAAAACCTTGACTTCATTGATCAGTTCTTTAGCACTTAGTTTGCTAAGTGGAGGGAATTCTAAGCTATCCTAGGACATTATTATGGTGTGACTAAGACTGTAGTAGAAAAAGAATTTGTGTAGGTCACAGCTATGCTTTGGTGAGAAGTTCCAAATGTTTGTTTTGTGTTATAGTGGAGTTGGATCTTGGGCTGCTGGTTGTTACCAAAGCAGTGTTTGAGAAAACAGAGGGAGGAAATGTTACTCTTGGAGTTATTGTAGGCTTCTGTAGTAAGCTCAGCTTCCTTGTCCATTTTTGAAAGCTTAGATTTCGTTTGAATATTGCATTTAAAGTTGAATCCAATGAAAACAGAAAGTGATGAATGTCTCTTCACAATCTTGCTGAGGGAACTTAGAGATATTTTAGAGGTTATTGCTATGCACTGGAACCATGTGCTTCATTACTCCTAGAAGAGGGAGGACATTTCTTGAAGGCCTCAGGTCACAACAGTAAGGTACTTACGATTTCAGTCACAGAGCTATCTTTTTAACAGCGTAAAGCATAACCATTTGTTCATTTCACATAATTTACTTGTCTACTGACACTGCAATGTTTTGATTCTGTTTCTTGCCTTTAAAGGGCCTCTAAGTTATGTGGAATTCACTGACAAAATTTGCGTGTGTAAAATATGTACAACTTGGTTGTTTTGTGATCATTTGCTGTTTACTATGACTGACATGGATGTAAGTTTGATGTGTACAAATGAGGAAAAGCTCATTACTGTCATGGATATGGAACATCTGAGTAAGAAAATGACTCAAGGGCAAGGACCAATTTTGTATGTCACCATTGTGACAGTGAGCAATTTGTATTTTGGGGATTTTGACACACATCTTGTGTGTCTGTTACCCAGGTATCTGTTCCTGAAATGGTGTGTTTTGAAGTAGCCCATATATGTTGCTGCAGTTCTGCCTGACTGGTAAAATCAATGTGTCTGGACATTTTAACAGTAATACATTATTCTGATTTGGTGGTATTTCACACCTATTGTGCATTTTGGTTTTGAAAGCTGAACGACATGCTGAGCATGGAAAGTCAGACACAATGACTGTGCTAAGCATCTTTTACTTCCACTATTCTGCCTGGTTGCATCAGATCTGATCACATCTCAGTCTATACACCCTGTGGTTGTGTGCCACTCAGTTTTGAGCTCTTGTTGTCTTTTGTATCCTATGTTTGTAGAAGAAAACGTTTTATAAAGGTGCCTGTGACTGCTGAGGGCCAAGTTGTGAAACTACAGGTGTGCTCTGTGTTAAATGCCCAGCAGCTTGCCACATTTCTTTTAAGTTAAGTTTTCAAGGGTCTGAGAATTTTTTAATGGCTTGAGTATTTTTATCTAAGGACTGCGTGGTTTGTTTTCTTTTTCCTTTGGGTATAGTTCTGTAGGTTTGCTTCTGTCTCAGGACAAGATTAGAAGAAGAATGGAGGGTTGATTCCTTCCTTCCTCCAAAAAGAGGAGCTAATAAAGTATCTGCCTGCCCCACAAAAATAAAGCCATCCAAATCTGTAGCATCTGAAATAAGTGTGACCTCAGGTGGAATTCCACAAGTGGAATACATCCATTTGTGTCAGCATGTTGAGATCTGAATTTTGGAGCAGTTGCCAAAAAATGGCAAGTAGATTGTACTTACTTTGCATTGGGGGATTTGGTTTACTTACTTAAAATCTTAACTGAAATATCAGAATTTAAACAATCAATTTATTTACCACAATGTTGGTTAATTATATGATTGAGTGGCAGAACAAGAGCTGGATATTTAAAGAAGCTGGAAAAAATGCTAAGTCCTCTAATCAGTGGGTTTTATTATAAAAGAGGTCTTTGGTTAACACTGGCAGCTTGAACTTTCCAGTCTCCTGAAGATCTTAAAGCAGAAATGAAGCATAATCGAATAGATTTCATTTCAATCTGAAATATTTTAAAATTAAGTATAATAGCACTGTTGAATGAAGTCAATAACTAACATGATTAACATTTCATGTTTAGTCAAATTTGGTAGCTTTTCTGATAGGTTTGACTTTAAGTTGTGCATTCGTCCAAATATTTTGTATCTCATTTGTTTTTCCTGTCATTTCTGCATTCACCTGAGATATTTATCTTATTGCCTTGTTTTTAATGTACCCAAGGGAAAAATAAAGTAGGCTAGTAGCCTTGTATTAAAAGCATGACTGATGGACCTATATAAGCTGACAAAATCTTAGTATTTTCAGGGATGCATCTGAAATTGGAGTCTAACTGCTCAACTGTAACTCATTCTCCAGGTATTGATGAAGTCTCAAATCAAAATGTAAAGATTTTTTTTTTTTTTTAACAGTTAAAACTACAATATTCAGGTGCAGGAGAGCAAATTAGAGACTGAGTTTGAGTTCAGCTTCTGCCTATGGTAGAACAGATTTTTTTTCATGCTGGATTAAACCTCAACAACGATCAGGCTAAGAAGGAAATTTGCCTGCTGGTGAAGGCAGTGTGGATCAGTGAGCAGTATGAAGTTCATCTAAGTGGGAGACTAATTTCCTGGAGGCTAATCAAGTTCAGCTGAATGTGAACTGTCTGAAGACCATTGCAGGCCTTGTCTTTTGATCAAATTCTTCGGCTTTGCTGAAAAATAGATATAATTTCTACTCAGTTTCAAAAACCTTCACAGAATATTTGAGGTGTGACTACTTCAGTGGACAAAAGAAGAGCTACAGACACCACCCATCTGAACTTCTCTTTCATCCAGTCTCCCACAACATTCTTCTCTCTAAATTAGAGAGAGGTGGATTCAATGAGGGGACTGGTAGATGGATAAGAAAGTGTTTGGACAGTTCCTTCCAGAGGTCAGTGGCTTTGAGTCCTGATAGGCCTCAGTGACAAGTAGTGTCCCTCAGGAGTCTGTACTGGGACCAGTGTTATTTAATACCTTCATCGAAGTGATCCAGTGCACCCTCGGCAGATTTGCAAATGACACCCAGCTGGGTGTTGCAGTTAAGGATGGGATGCAATCCAGAGGGGTCTGAACAAGCTTGAGAATTGGGCCTGCAGGAATCTCATGTGGCTTAATAAGACCAAATGGAGTGTGCTGCACCTGGGTCTGGGCAACCCTGGTATTAAGACAGGCTGGGGGATGAACAGGTGGGGGAGTGGTTCTGCTGAGAAGGACTTGGGGGTGCGGGGGTTGAGAGGCTGGACATGAGCCAACAATGTGCACTCACAGCTTGGAAAGCCAAACATGTTCTGGGCTGCATCCAGAGCAGCGTGGCCAGCAGGGAGAGGGAGGGGATTTTCCCTCTCTATTCTGTTTCTGTGCCACCCCACCCGGAGTGCAACATCCTGCTTTGACGTCCTCAGTACAGGAAGGACTTTGACCTGTTGGAATGAGTCACCAAATTGATTAGAGGGAGCACTTCTCCTATGATGAAAGGCTGAGAGAATTGTGTCTGTTCAGTGTGAAAAAGAGGTTTCAGGGTGTGTGTCCTTTCATTATGTAGAGAGAGCCTTCAAGAAAGCTGGAGAGGGACTTGTGATAAAGGCATGTAGTGATAGGACAAGGGGAAAGTCTTTCCCTTTAAGTGAAAGAAAGTAGGTTTGGATTAGATATTAGAAGAAATTCTGTACTGTGAAGATGGCCAGGGAATTTGTGGATGCCCTGTCCCTGTATGTCTTCAAGGCCAGGTTGGGTGGGGCTTTTAACAAGCTAGTTTGTCAGGAGGTGTCTCTGTCCACGACAGGGGGTTGGAACTAGATAATCTTTATGGTCCCTTCCAACCCAGACCGTTCTGTGATTCTCCACATAGCTGTAGTTCTGTGTCTTACTGGCAGCTACAGTTTTGATAGCCCACTGCACTCTTAGACTATAAGAATGTAGTTATAAATAAGGTGAATGAGGGCCTGTTTTCTGGCCCTAAAAAGACTGGCATAACATGGCTTGTGACAGTATGGCTAAACTTCTGTGAACGTTTTGGCTTTGTCCATGCTACCTCTTTGAACAGCCATGGCTTGAATTATCTCCTGGACCATAGTCTGGGCATTGCCTGGGAGAGTGCTAGTTGGTGGGGGTCAAAGCTCTGCTGGAGGCTGTGTTTCTTAAACACTGTGGGTGACTAGGGATAGTGACTGAGGTATTGGCCTGATCCTGCTGAGTTTACTGAGTTAGGTGTAGTAATGAACCCTGTGTAAAGACCATGTTGGAATCTCTGTGTTAAAATAATCCCCTAAAAGTAAAGTTAGTAAGTACACAGAGGTCATATAGGAATGATTCCTGGTTTACAGATAAGATTCAGTTAAGTGTTTCTTTGTATTTGTAAGTTTAACTCATTGTGTGGAATATTATCCCTTGATCAGAATCAGAGCTGTATTAGTAACCACGCTGTCTTTAGATGGTTCCTGTGTACAGGTCTGAAGTGTGCACGTTGTTACTGCAGCATGGCTGGAGGACACAGCACCTCTGTGCATTTCCAGCCTTTCTGCAGGCAGTGAGTGACGGGGTTGAGTGTACAGAAGGTGTGCAAATCTACCCCTCGGTAGACAGGTGTTGCTTTGAGACTTCACAGTCTTTATTCAGGAACTGGTGTGTGAAAGGAATATTTTCCAAAACATTTATCTAGTAGTGAATTTCTGAGAAGCGAAGCTTATCTTTTCCAGACTCTTCCAGTGACTGCACGTCTGCTTTTCCAAAGAATAGGCAGCTGATGAGTACCTTGCAGCTCCTGGCAAGCTCTGAAGCCTCACATTAGCTACTACATGACAACAAAATATCCAACTCTGATTACATTTTTAATGAATGAGAAAAGTGGCTGACCTTGTTAGAAGGTTTTTTTTCTCCCTAGGTATATTTCATGGCTGCGTCTTACTGTATTTGTTTGATAAAGCTTTTAAACTATTTGTTGCTTCTTTTCTCTTGTCAGTTTGGAAGAAGCCCTGATATCACTTTATTTCAATAGAAATTGCAAAGACAGAAGGAATGACTCTGTGATAAATGTCATTCTTGCTTATATTGGATAATTTCCAGGAAACAGATTTATGCCAAATTATGGTGTTTTAATGATGAAAAGTACTAATATTTTCTGAAGAAATTACTTATTTGCAGGAAGCACTCAGTTGTTGAAGTCACCTGAGTCTAGGTGAATCATGGAATAGTTTGGGTAAAGGTGATGTAGTCGTTCATATGTGCTAAATAGTTACAGAGGGTAGGGCTTATTTTTTCCCTTTAAATTCAGCACCGCTTAGTGGACAGATTGCACATATGAAATCCAGTGAGCTTGTTGACTGTCTCAGCTTCTGCAGGTATCAGCCAGCGTATAGAAAGAAGGTAGCAGGGGTTATGTCCATGAGAAGCCCTTTGTTTCTGGAGTTCCCCAAGGTGTACTTTAGTAGCCTCTGTAAAGACATTGAGTATGTTACACAAAACCTACTGGGGATAAGTTTAGACTTTCTTTAGTTGTAGCAGATGGCAGAACTGTTCAGTTTATTTGTTCACAGTTTACTGTTTAAAAACTATGAGTGGTGTATTTTGTTAAAAAAGTGTGGGAGGGTACCAAAGAATGGAGAATGGGGCTGATAAATAGGGAAGGAGTGGTAAGTAGAGGGAGTGCAGGTTGGGAGGGAAGAGTGAAGGGTAAAGAAGTTTAATGGAGGTGAGAAGAAAAAGATTCTCACAAGGATTCAAGAGACTCAGTAGGATTGCTTCAGTCCAGGAAGACACTGAAGACTAATGATCTGGAAAGTAAGGCTGGATGAAAGGGAGAGTTGCTCTCCTCAGTGGTATATTCAGCACTTTGCTTATCTTCAATTTAAACTTTTATGATGTGAGAAACTGGGACCGTAACAAGTAAGGGGAGGTTATAAGTTTGGGTGACTGAATCTCCATCATTCCTCTTCATTTAATAAGTTGATTATTGCATTGCTCATGTTTCAGTCTGAGATGCTTATTTGAAAAGGATTGCTTATAAAAGATGGGTTTTTAACTGCCCCTTTTTCTCAAGTAATTGTGTATGGCTTATTGCTCCCTCTTATATACAATGATACTATACATAAGTATTACTTTTAATAGTGCTTATGTAGGTTATTCTTTTCCCAGAGTCCAGTTATCTTTTTTATTTAATGATACTTTTTATGATACGTGTTTATGATACCTTATTGTGTGACTGTTCTCATTGATTTCACCTGAATTACTTAATTAAGAACTATATATTTATGGAAGAAAAGGATTTATCTCAGTTTATCTAGAATAAGGTTTTGTATTTCTTTAATGATAAAAGGACTCAATTGAGAGATTGCTGTGATGTCACTGAAAACTTGGTATAGATCTCATTCTAACTCTCAAGGCTGCTGCTATTTGGAATTCTTATCCAAAATTGCTTGATGGCATTTCTGTTTTTTTCCATAGGCAATGTTCAGTCTCTGCATGGTTGAGAGTGAAGCTGATGAGGTGAATTTACATGGTGTCACAAGCCTCGGTTTAAAACAAGCCCTGGACTTCGCATATACTGGACAGGTATTGTACAGTTCTTCAAATTATGAACACAATCAAAAGCAACTGCAATAAAAACCGAGTATGACCTTTTTAGAGATACTAGAAAATAATTTTCTTGTGCAGTGCTCAGTACAAGGTATTTTAATTTAACAGATCTTAATTTTCTTATACTGTGGTGGATTTTTTTCCTTAGAAGGATTGTTTAATAAAAGGACTGCTTTATGTGCATCATTGTCAGGTAGGAAGCCATGTAGGGCTTGCAAGCCCTTTTTATGGTTGCCTGACTATTCATAAAATCTTAATGTGAGTTGAATCTGCTTGCTAAATTAAATGTAAAGAAAAGTGTTTCCCTTATAATAAATATTTATAAACTCTGCTGTGTTTGACAAATGATATAATTGAGGGGAAATGTAGTCTCTTACTCTCTGGACAAATGGCAGTTGAGGCATCTTTGTAAATGCTTATAGGTACTATACATCTTCATTTTGGCCTCTTTATGACCACAGGTTAGTTATTACATTGTGGTATTTCAGAAAATGCAGAGTAATACTCCTTTTTCCCTGTGCCCCTTGCCAAAAGAAAATACCCCCCAAACAAGCAACAACAAAAAAATTATTAAAAAAAAGGAAAAAAAGAAGTTTTTATGACCTGCCATATCTCTGCACTGCATGCTTGGAGAGTGTTGCTGTATGACTTTGTCTCAGTTCAGGGTTCATGGATAGTGAGCTCAGAACACCCAGCTATTTTTGCTTTGGAGTTTAAAATTTTAGATAGCCAAACTATTTCTGGAATATCACTACGGCAGTTGAGACCATTGACACACTAATGAAATTTATTAGTTAATTTTGAAAAAGAAGGCTTAAATCCATATTATGGTATTCTGAAGAGTTATTGGGTTATAAAAATTTAGGTCATCTGCTTCTATACTGTGAATTGAGTATATTGCCTTATGGGGGTCTTTGTGGTTTTTTTGTTTTTCTTTTTTAAAGGAAACTAAGTAGAAGAAAGGGAAAAAACACCCTGTTTTAAAGGAGCTACTTTTGTCACCAGTCCAGAAAACAGTTATGCTTTAGCATCAGTTTTGGAGACTAGCACTTGAATGTCTTGGAAAAAAATTGAGTTTGTGCTGTTTGGGAAAACATAATTTATTCAAAGATTTCTTTGATGTAAATGAGAAACAGAAATGCCATACTATATTAGCGCATTAGCTGAAGATCTTAGTACATGACTTGTCACTGGTATGCTTTTTTTTCTTTCAGTTGAAAACTTCAGTTAAAAATTGAATGTCTTTGATAAAAAATGACCATGTTAGTTACTTATACATCATCATATTAGTAATTTTAAACTATAGGGTGATTATTCTGAAGAGAAAACTATGGTTAAAGAAAGTATCTTTTTAGAAGACAGGTTGTAAATTATTTCTATCTGACCCATCCTGTCTGCTGTGATTAGAGGCAATCCTCATTCTTCTGCAAAATTCAAAGTCTAACAAACCAGGTAAAATACATTGAGAACCCTCGAAAGGATGGATGGGGCTTTTATGTAACCCAGCAAGTGACCCCAGGTTGCCTCCAGGATAGTATCCTCAGATCCCTAGGAACTATGTACCTTCTGTCCTTGGCCCTTTAGAGAGTTTTTTCATTTTAGGCATAACCTACTTTGAATAAATGAGTTGGTTTTCTGAGTTAAATATAGATGTGCATATATGTACAGTTGCTCATACATATGAGTGATTATAAGGCGAGGCTTTTTCTGTGGTGTCTGTCAGATACACCAGGTGCTACTTTGATGCACAGACAAATGAGAAGGATCCTGTAGGAGTTCTCATGTAAAGATGCCTTTGAAGCACAACCCAGTGAAATCTGGGTCTGAGAATTAGCAGTGTCTCATTTCCCTTTCATCCTTGGAATTCTCTTCTGGCATTGTGTTTGTACGTATTGAGCATTGCTTATGCTCTGACTCAGACTGGCAGAATCTGGGTGAACATTTCAAGGTAGTGAGTGGGAGTAATCCACAAAGGCTATTAATAAATAACTGGATTACTCCAAGCTTACATCAGAGAGTTCTGAAAACAGAATTGTCTTTAGCTTGGTTTGCAAACTCTTCCTCTTTTAAAAGACAAACAAAATATTTCTCAGTAACCCAAAAATCACTCATGCCAAATATAACCTTATATTGCTCTGAAAATGTGTGTATCAATATGCGATCTGAAGTGCCTCTTAAAAGTGGAAAAAATGAACTCTCTTCTTTTTTATTTTTAATCATATTTGGCCAAAATGTTAGTTCAAAAAATTGGTGTTTCTCTAGGTAACACTCGGTAACTCTCTAAAATAGCCATGTCTAAACAGATAAGTAATCAGTTGCAGCTTTCTTCTCTTTACTTCTTTAATATACTACACTTGTATTTGGCACATTACACTTCAAATTGAGTGCAGCTTTCTGTGTAAACTAATATACTGGAGACATCTGGTGGAAATATTTAATATTGCACAGTGGCAATATTTGATGCCTGTAGTTTTTGAATGTTATTAAAATGATGAAATTTAATTTTTAGGATGACCATGAAATATTAAAATAAACTCTGTCATCCTTGCCTCTTTTTTGGTAATTTGAAATCTTCCTGCAGATTTCAAACACAACCTTCGTCTTCCTGTCTACCTAGGCAGACAGTACCTTATTGTAATTACTGTTGAAAATACTTTGCTTTTTAGGAAAAGTTGATTGTTCAGAAGAAAAGAATGTTTCAAAACTCAAGTTAAGTATAAGTATTATAACTCCAACTGAACTAAGCTATTACTAGGGTCCTTAATAATTACAAAGAAAGAAATTTTGGTACAGATATAAATAAAAACTGACAAAAGGGATGGCAGTAGAATTTGATTTTGTTTTTTAGCATGTATGTTCTCAGTAATCCTTTAATAATAAAATCTTCATCAAAAAATGTCTTAGATATATTTCATTTTGTACATAGGCAAAAAGCCCATATGCAGAATTCAGAGGTACAACTCTTTTCCTGTTGTAGTTGACTCTTTTCCTGTTGTAGTTGTCATATCCTTTCTTCCCAAAAGGGCCTTCAGGTCATTCTCTCTTTTACTTCATAGTTGGCAGTGGTAAGGCCAGGCCAGAGTCTCAGCGAGTACATTACTCACCCTTTCTTCTCACAAGGGCATTTTGTGTCAGATGTGCCTTGGAAGGGAGCGGCATCAAGTACCATCAATCTACAAACTGTATGTTTTAGAATACTCATATAGAGAAGCATTTCTAGGCAAAGAGTTTGGAGCTCACAATTCCTGCTGTCAAAATAAGAGCCTTAATCACTGTGTCAGAGATTCATGGGCACTGTTGTCTACTCTTTTTGACTACCTTATTTAATTTTAACTCTTTTGTTAGGAAGAGACATAGTCTTACTTGGAGGAATGGGATAGCCGCTAAATAGGCCAGTGTAGCTGGCTGACAAGTCAGAGGAGCACTGGCTTTAATTTGCAGTGGATGATTGTGATCCTGATTCAACAAAAATACAAATACAGAGTTCCATGCACACTGAAATGCTTCAGACTTGGTTCTTTCTTCTTTGTTAATATGTTCTATCATATGTCTTTAATCTATGGTGACAAATATTTTGCATTTAGATAGAATTTTATTTGAGGACCTTAAAACACATTGCAAAAACAAGTAATCCCTGTCCTTATTTTGTTGCATCACAGACAGGAAATTAATTTGTGAGAAAATAACTTTCCAAAGACAGTACACCACACTAGTGGCTTCTTAATGCTTAATACCAAATTCTCCTAAGTCCCTTTTTCCCAACTGGCTGGTCTGTTTTTTTTTCCCTAAACTCTAATATTTTGTTTCTGTATTAATATAAATTACATCTTCCTTAAGTTATAATATTATCCTGATTTAGCAAAGCTGAAATTAAAGAATTAGTGAGGAAGCCCTTATAGATGAGGCTTTTTATGTTCAGCTGTTTCTCCCAAAGTGAATTTTGGGGTAATTTGTCTTGTGATGCCTTCTTAGCCCAAGATTAACGCAACCTTATTTCCTAACTATGGTATGTTGAAATGTTTCATTTTATTAAAAGCCACATACAAAGTTGCACTTATGATTCAAAAATAGCTTTCAAACTTTCTGTTATTAGCATATTTAGCAGGTTTTCTTTTACTCACAAAATGCTAATGTAGCAGCAATGTTTCAATAAAGGTAATACGAGTATATTGTCCCAGTTACAAATATAGAACTTCATTTTATTTCCAGGTGTGCTGCTCCATTAAAGTATTAGTTTAATGCATTACTAGTATGAGTCCTATTTAACTATTGCCTTTACTTTGAAACCTGTCATCCTCTTAACAGCTATTATTACTTTAGCAAACAGGTTTCAAGAATTCAGGTAGAGTACCATTACATGATCTTTCAAATTCATGCACACAAACCTCTGATTATTTAAAGTATTCTCTTATAGCTCCTTTTTGAAAATGTTCTTTTAGCTTTGTTATTTCTTTAACAAAAAACATGAAAGAGTAAAAGATCTTCTTAGATAGTAAAGTAATAGTAGAAATAATTATTATTTCTTAGTACAGCTGTTTCTCCTTATAATTTCTTTGATTTCTTTATAGAATCTTGGCTTTCATCTCTCATCTCCCCTCCTCATTGGATGTTGACAGTTTTTCTAGTGATCAACCAGTATTTCATCTGCCATTTTTAGTTAAGACCAGGGTAAGGCAGCTGTCAGTATCTTATTGCCCCTTATTGTGTTACGCCTCCCTTGTGGCTGGAGGTGTATTGCAAAGCTGTATTGTGGTGGTTGATTTTTTTTGGATAAGTGACCTACTGCATCCTGTGCACAGCAGTTCCACTGCTGCTTTTAGATTAAAATGAATCAATTAAACTACCTGCTGTCCCTAGCAGAAGTGACTTCAGCTGTTTTCTACTGGGGACAATATGCCAAAGTCATGGATAACTGAATACAACAGGCCTGTGTGTTACTTTAAATACTTAATATAATTTTTCAATGCAATTTCAAAGCAAAAAATATGAGTTTGATACTTAGATTTGGGCACTTCCTTTTTCACTTTTCTCAGGATCGTCTTATTTCTGTATCTGGCACTAGGTTACAGCTACTAGGTCCTAGGTTCACAAGTTAAGGTTCACAGTTCAGCTACAGATTGTCTAAAAGGCTTAGACTAACAACAGAGCTTTAATTAACTCACTTCATGACTTCATTGTAGAGAAAATTAATTATTTCACTTTATTTGCTCTGGACAAGAATTAAGCTAGGAACAAGACAGCTTTTCTAGTGCTGGAAGTGATTAAAGTAATGAAACACCTTCCCAAAGAATAGTGGATTTGCTTGGAGTCTTGCTTATCCAAACCCTCTAATTATAATAATGGTCCTTCATAGTGGTGTGAAGCTATGTCAGGGAAAGTTCAGGATGGACATAACAGAAAGGTGGCAGGTCACTGAAACAGGTTCTTCAGGAAAGTGGTCATGACACCAAGCTTGTCAGAGTTCAAGGAATGCCTGGACGTGTATTTAGTTTTGAATAGTCCTGCAATTAGCAGGGAGATAGGACTAGATGATCTCTGTGGGTGCCTTCCAAATTGAAATATTCTATGATTTTATGATGTGCATGCTGTGCATTTAGCATGGATTTTCTTCTGATTTTCTGGAAAAATGTTATGATGTGTCAGAGAAATGCTGGTCATGGTGCTTTCTGGCACTGGCTAATGAGACATTTGGATTTTGTAGCAAGTGTCACCAAACGCTGTGTGCCAGGGCTTTGGGCAGCTGCCTGTAGGGGACTAGAATATTCTTTCCTCACTCACTTTTTTGAAGCAGCTCTTATCAATGTGTAAGGAGCTCAGTATTCAACTGAATCATGAATGAACAAGGAGACTGGCAGAAATGCTATCTGATTGTGAGTGAAATGCAGTCTAAATTACTTTAAAAGAAAAGTTAAGGTGTTTGATTGCTCTCAAGCACATGGAATGATCTCCATCAGGCAAAAACAACTGATACTTGTGTTTGATGCCTGTCTTGTTTGAAAAGCTGATCACTGCAAGTGTAGTCAAGGGGGAATTTTCTTTTTCATTGGAGTGGCATGAATCTTAGAAATTTTTTTCTTGTTTTCTGTGTTCAATTCCATACAGTTTATTTTCTAGAATTTTCTGACAGGGCTGCGTATTTCCTTACCGTTGGAAAATGGGACTTAGGAGAACTTGGTATTAAGCACTAAGAAGCTACTAGTGTGCTGTGCTGTCTTTGGAAAGTTATTTTCTCCCAAATTAAATATGACTACATATTTCCTTCCTGTTACAGCATAATACTGGTGTGTTTTTAATGTAAATCATGCCACCATCTCACTTTTCCATTGCCCCACAAACAACTGTATGGAAATGAGAAAAATATAGGGGAATGAAGGTGATAGAAGTGCATCTTCAATCTCTCGATCTTTGTCTGAGTGTGCAGTTTAGCCTTCTTGGGCCTAAAGTAGCTATTGTTTAGTGTCTTTAAAAATGTGTGGATTAAATATAGTGGCCTGCAGTATTCAGGGAATAGAACGTTCTAGTTGTTCTTTCCAGATATAAACTTCATGAGACTCCACAGAGTTGATGGTTAATCTGGATCTTGCCTTCTCTGTCAGGCTGTAAGTTGCTTTATTGGAAAGGACAGTTTAAGGATGTTTTGGGTTTTTTTTTTGGTAGGCCTATAGTACTTTGTTGGCTGTAGGAAGGTGGGTACAGGAGGCATTAAAGGAGTTAAGAGGACGTTTTTGATCTGGAAAATGTGGAGGTGAGACCTGAGTAGTTGTTCTTAGGAAAGGTTGGTGGTTCTTACACACTGTTGCCACAAGTCTCAAAGAAGATTTAAGAGAGAGGCAAGATACGTGATATCAGTTAAGTATTTTCCCATGCTTACCCACAATCCTAAGTTGGTGGGGATGCAAGTTGAGTTGGGAAAGGAAGAGGGAAATCTTGGGGTAAGAGGGAATAAATTCTAGTTTCGAACTGCTGTCTGGAGGGTAAAAATACAGAGCAGGGTGTTAAGGCCCACGTGTTTCTGTAACAATGGGGCTGGTTATAAAATTCCCTTTTCTGCCTCAGTTTTGTGCTTTACAAGGTCAGGTTTAATTTACCATTTTCTAGCTCTTCCATTTGCAGAGAAGCTTTCTGCAATGTATCCACAAAGTATATGTGGATAAGTTTCCAGATAGATGAAAATTGTATGTCTAAAAATAGTGGATCAAAGAAATTGTGCAATCTGCCTTTCTGGATCTTGTGACCTCAGAATTCTGATACAAACAGCCAAATTTTGAATTACCTCAATCCCTTGGGCTGCAAATCTGACCACCATAGGGACAAGACTGTATTTTACCTGTCCTCTCTGGAGGGTTTGTGGCATGATGGAGAGCAGAAAGGCTGCTTTGAGGAACAGGTTTCCTGTTTGAAAACAGTCATTGTAAGAGCAAAGTGGTTTGTCAAAGTAGATCAGTTTGAAAGTGAGCAGTGTGTCAGGCTTGATGGCTTAGGAAAGGAAATTACTCATGTATGTTGCAAGATTTGCCTGTTGTATACAGGGAAAAGGTGCATAGGGATTTTCTTGGGTACCATCATATGCTGGAGAGAAGCTGAAAGTATAATGAAAATTAACCCTTAAAAATAAGGATTGAATATAGGGGTGATTGTAAGAGGCAGCCTGAATTGCATCTAATTAATCTTATTGTAAAAATAGTACAGCAACCAGCTGTACTTAATATAATCTGTGTCTTAATATAGCCTGTGTCATGAGAAAGCACATTCTTCAATGGTGAAGGTTGCAGTTTTTGTCTGAATTTGATGGGTCCAAATTACTCTCAAGTTTCTGCCCCAGTAATTATGCCTCAAAACTCGGGTTGAGGATGGATTACAGAAAGTTATTAAGCTTCTCTCTATTTTTTCACATTACAATTTATGATGAATTTTGAAGTTGTGAATCCAAAGTAGACTTTAGTTTCACTCTCCTTAATTTGCAATAAGCATCACTCTGTAGACCTCAGAGCTGTTGTTTTGAGAGTTAGACAAGCAGAGGAGAGTCAGTCACTGTGTGTAGTTGGGGTGTGCATTTGGTGGTATTTATGTGCATTTACTGTTAATATTGAGCTGGAAGGCCTGTATAACATACAAACACCTATGCTGGTAATTAATAAAAAACAAGCAATTGCTTTAGCATATAAAATCTCAAAGGTGTGGAATAATTGTGAATTACCCCAGTTTCAGTAGAAGGAAGGCTTGCAATATTTTCTTCCTTCTTTATGTAGCATTTTCTTTCCCTTGTGTATTTCCCCAGCATGCAGTTTCCTGATGGCAAACATGTAGCGTAGGTGAATTAGTATTTTTGCCTTTATCCAAATGAGTATTGAGTAAAAGTTCCGATAGTCCCATTTAAAGCAAAGTTTTTTGAAAAGATAGACTAGACTTTCCTCAGTTATCTTGGGAAACACAAAAATTATTCTGTTTCCTTAGTAAAATAAAGGTTCCATGGTATAGGAGGGCTGTAAAAATGGAAGAACATATAGGAAATACATCTGCCACCTTGAGAAGAACTTTTGTTGCTAACTTTGTGCAAATCACCTCTAGACAGTAGCCAGCCACCTTCCTTGCCTCTTGTCCTACTTCTTATCTCATAGTGCTACTAGTATTATTTGTAAATGGATTGCTGTAGATTTAAAATACATTAATATTATCACAGTTAAATATAGTTTCTCTATGCCTACAAGGTACTAATCTGCTTAGGGTTGTGGTTGTCAGGCTGACACTTAGTAAGTAACGTGCAATAGGATGGCAGCTTCCTCAGTGTCAATCATGTCTGAATAAAAACCACTGCAAGGTCTATACCAGCTTGTTTAGTCTGACCTTGAGTTCTCACTTGAAAGTACTTGAGAGTGATGTGCTTTTATTTTCCCTTTTTTTTTTTTTTTAATATCCGTGTCTGTTGGAAATATTTTTGTAACTGAAATCCATTCTAACTTTCTGTTCAACTACCTCTCATCATGCATAGCAACCTCAGTAGCAGCAACCAAAAACCTGGATTGTGCTGGGCCTTGTTCTCATTTACAGTGGGATCCTTACATGTATTTTTGGCTAGATAAAGAACCTTAATGTTTTATATAGTATGTAAATGACATATAATGTTCATTTAAAACCTAGTATTAATAAATGTAGTGATTTGCAAAATCATTAAGGATGTCATACAGAACTTAATGTAAATGACTTCTTGATATAAGCAAGGATCAATTGCCTTCTCTCCTCCTCCTAATATATCCATTATGTTGGAGATAATTTTGTGGTTTTGCTTGAAGAAATGCATACATGTTTTTTTCATTTCCCTCAAAAGTAGTTAAAACTGCAAAAGATGCAGTTGAGTATCTTTCCTTCTGTTTTCCATTTTCCTTATTCCACTGCACTTGAGGTATACAAATGATGCTGTGAGATAAAACTGAATTGTGTGGGCAGAAAGAAAAGGATCTGAAAGCAAGCTTTACTTCCCCGTGGAGCAGTGAGAGACTGACCTCATGTGGTGTAAAACCAAAGTTGCCAGGGGAAGTGCAAGGATAAAATTGAATAAAGCTTGCATCTTTGAAAATTTAATTTTTCTCATGCGTTTCTGAATTTTTTTTTTTTGGATGTTGCTCTACTTAAAAAATTTTAGTCTGGATAGTTTGTAGTCTGATTGCTGATAAGTTGACCAGTGTCCATATTCCCAAAGACATTTTTGTGTCCCAAAAGGGATGCTCTAACAAGCTGAACCCAAGACAGCGGTCTGTGAGCTGTGGCCCAATTATCCTTACTGCTGCCTGTACATGATTTTAATTGAAATGAGTAGGAGTTTCATGTGAGCAAGTAACTGAATAATCAGTCTTGGTTTCTAAGCCCTGTCTGGCACTTCCCCAGCAACATGCTCATTGTGCTTTCAGAGCCCTGCTCTCTAAAATGAAGACAGTGGTTAAGAAAATTATAAAGTGGCACCATGCAGAATAGGCAGGGTGTTCCTAGTCTGTGTATGTTTTACATGCATGAATGATATTAATAGTGGAGACTTCTAACTCAATTCTGTTGGCTTGATTCATCAGTGTATCTGGAAGAATCTAAGTATAAGATGACAAAAGGAGGTTTTGTTATTTTGAAAAGTCTCCTTCTTAAACAGCACACATTTAGTTTCAAAGGATTAAGAGGGTATTGTGACTTAGGGACTCTCACAGAAAAAAAGAAAAAAAAAAAGGTTAAAAATCCTTTGGGAAATTCAGATGAACTTTATAAAATCTGTCCCTGTTCTGTAAAGACTTCTCTATGTGCTTAATTGTATTCTGTTCTTTATATTGACTTAAATATCTGAAATAACAAAGACCTTTCATATTTTCTACAAGTACTCTGAGTGCATCTTCCAGATGACAAACCTTCTATTTTTTACTTTACAGATCCTCTTGGAACCAGGGGTGATACAGGATGTCCTAGCAGCTGGGAGTCATTTGCAGCTGCTGGAGCTTCTCAGTTTATGTTCTCACTATCTCATTGAGGTGAGGCTTTTTGGCCTGATCAGCTGTTTCTTTTTTACTACATTTCCGTTTCAAGCCTAATTTCAGTAGGAGATTATTAGTGCAATACCTGGTGGAATCTAAATGGCAAAAGCCGGATTTCAGGAGATCTGAATGTTGAGTGTAATTTGGGTTGGTAGATGCTTTATCCCTGCATTTTGTTGATTTATCCCTGGATCCATTTTGTTGATTTCATCCCTGAAAACAAGAATGATCCACTGATTATTGTCAGCCCATGGGAGTTTGATTCTCCCCTTTACCAGGGAATTTGCTATCTTCTACCTCGTTGTACCAAATGTGAAGATATTTCCCTATTGGGATCATGAATATTGTGACAAATTCAGGTGTGTGATCCACAGCAGAATGTTGATGTGTATTCCAGGGCACTACAACCTCTCACTGAAGGAATAGGTCTTATAATAAGGATACCTTATTCTCAATAGGCCTTATGCCCATAATGCCAATGTCTTTATCAAACAAAAACTTTGAGTTGGAGTAAAGTTTTTTTTTTGTGCTTGGCTTGTATAGGAAATGGCTTCTGATGATAGCAAGAACACAGCTTTGACGGGTATCTGTGAAAAGCCTTCTAAAAATAAAATGGCTATAGCAGTTCTACAGAACTGTTTCTTCCTCTCGGTGACTTTTCAGCACTGTTTCTGAAATGGGATGTGTTAACTGCGCCTGGGCATCCCTTGGGCATGGAGGTGCACATCAGCACAGTGCTCTCAGTAGGCACTTGCCTTCCAACAGCGTAACTGCCTCTGAACAGTTGGAGTGTGCTTGGCAGCACACTGAGCTGCTCAGTACCAGGGGCATGCAGGATCTCCTGTTAAGAACTTCAGGATGCACTTGAAGGCTGTGTGTCTTACAGAGAAAGAATCTGTTCTTTGAGTGTTAACCATAGGAAACCCTTCAAAATGTATGTTCAGACAATAAGGTGGTATTAATTTATGCATTATAAATTGATTAGAAAGTTAAAGGAGCTGACAGAGTACTGCAGTTGGTATTTTTTTTTTTAGGAATGAAAGAAGAGATTTAATTTTTCTGAGAAAACAGACATGGATTGTGGTGGGAAAGATGGTTGGTTTGAGAAACAAGAACTGCAAGATACCAAATAAGCCACAAAACCATTTGACCACCTAAATGTCAGGCAGGCATGGGAAGGGGTTACTGTAATGAGAAAGATATAAATCTAAAACTGGTAGTTATATATGATGTATTTAATGGTCCTCAAACAAACCAGTCAGTGGGAGTATGTCTTTGATGCTTATGTGGCTCTTACTTTGTCAGAAATCGAACTAAAGAGACTATTACAGCAAAGAGGCTACAGAAAATATTGAAGAGTAGGGAAAAGTTTGTTGTGCTCATCAAGTGGGGTTATGAGAGGATGTAGTAAGAGAGCAGGTATATACTCAACATAAATCCTTGTGCTTTTTCTGTTACCTGCGTTGACATGTTGGAGTTAGAAGATATTTTTTCCAAATTACTCTGTAATTAATAGACCAGTAAAAATTCTCTGGAAATGATAGTCAGAGAAACCTTATGTTGGAAAAGCCCTTTAAGATGAAGTCCAACTGCAAAATAACTTGCAAAAGAATCAGAGGCATTTTAATTCCTCTTCTGCTAATGCTTTTCCTGTTGATCTCATGTCTTTTGATGCATTTTGTCTCATGCATATGTTTATTTGCATGTTTTTTCTCTTTTTACAACTTACAAGATCACCATGTCTTTCATGAGTCATGGAAGCCACAACTCAGTGGCCTACAGTTGCTGTAGGATGTGTGAAAGATGTGAAAAAGCACTGTTGTGCCCTGAATAGTGTGCCAGGGTAGGACAACTGGAGCTACACTGTTGTAAATACTACGAGGAAGTGGGATCCAGTGTTTAGATTTACAGTAGTGGAGGTAGGGAATAAGGTAGTGGATGAAGAGTAGGGGAAAAAAAGAGGAGAATAAGTGTTGGAATTCAGAGAGCAGTGCTAGCTCTGTAAACTATTTTTGAAGCAGGGTCTCATCATAAAAGTTTGGGATCTGCATGAACATCTGTGGGGTGGCTGTAGCTTATATCATTGTTGGGATTGAGGCTATATTTTACTTTTTTTACAGTATTTTTTTTACCAAGTTCACCTCAGCGAGGCATACCTGTAGACAGATTTGCAGTGTGAATAGATCACAATAAGAATTTACCTGACTTGTTTGTTTTGTATGGTTGCAGTCCATGCAAGTAATCAGCCTTGAGTAGTTGCTGTAAGTCTTTTTAACAGAGGTCAACAAGGTGGCATCTTTCAGGTCCAAACTAATTAAATCAAATATCTGTTTATGTTCTACATATTATTGTATAACTTTAAAAAATAGCTCTTGCCTTATTTTAGTGCTATCTGCAGTTAAAATCTGAGTAGTTAAAGAAGGCTTCCTTAAAACCACTTGTTCTCTCTGCAGCTGGTAACTGGAATGTCTTGTCACCCCACATGCTGTGGTACAGATGCTGGGAAAGGAATAATGCTTGCCCTTTCTCTTCTCTTCTCTCTGATCAATGACTGTGCCAGAGTTCTTCATTTACAGTGCTACTGAATTATTTTCATGATGTTTTGGGTTGTTCAGATATCATGAACTTAGCTTAGTTTAGCCTAAATTCAGGAAACACAGTGTGTGGGATCTAGCTGTCATTTACTGTTGTGTAATGATGACACAGAGTTTTAACTTGTTAGGATTGTCTTTAACTGTTTTGATTAGACCAAGCTTTTCCTGTATGAGTGCTGCTCTTACTGTTGGCACTTGTTCCAGCTCTTCTTTAGATGTCCCAGCCTGACAGTTCATTGGAACTCTCTTGAACAGTTTCATCTCTTTTTTTTTTTTTTTTTTTTTTTTTTTTTTTTTTTTTTTTTTTAGTCTGGGACCTGTAATAACTCCATGCATTTCAATAAGGATGGGGTTTTTTTGCTATAACTACAATTGGCATTGCCTAATCATGTGCCTGTTTCAAGGCACACTGGTAGTCTATGAGGTTCCAAAGAATACTGTAGTGATCTGATTCATCTAAGATGATTGCTGAAGTGTCTGATTGTCAAGAATTGTTTGTAGTTCACTGGGGACAGAATAATTTCCAGCCCATGCTGACTTTTATATTGACTGGTCTTTAAAGAATTTCCTCTTGGTTGTCTCAGAATAAACAAAATGTTATTTTGACTATGACAGATCCTCTTTCTTATTGACTAAACAGCTTAGAGGACTTTATATTTTATGAATTTCAAAAATAATTCTGTAACAAATTGTTTAAATTGCATTTATGGCAATTTTTAAAAGAGTTCTCAATCAAAGGAAAGACAGGAAAAAGGAGAGGAACAATTTTTCCCCACTCTTAATTAGGTAATGCAGTGAAAGTTTCTGACAACACTGCTATTTTATTAAATGCATTTTATCATCTATAAACTTCTCATTATCAAATGTTCTGTAGCATCTAATGATGATTTAATATTTTAATTTGAAAAGTCAAGCTCATTTTATATTGATAATTCACTAGTTTTTATTTTAAAACGGTGGTAAATAGTATTTTCTTTATTTGCAAACAGGAGAAATGCCCAAGTATTCCTTACTTTAGATCTTAATTCCAGCTTTGTGTGGTGCAGACCTCTCCCCCCATATCAACGTTGTCACACCTTGAATTATGATTATTCCACAACCTCTGCTGTTTGGGGGTTTTGTTTCTAGCTTCATTTGTAGAAGGGGACTCTTTTGAAGCATGCTGATGTGTTTTATTTGAGATACATACATATTCATGAATCTCTCATGTCATCTGCATAATTCTCAGGTACATTAAACATTGAAACAAGGCTTGTAAGCGCACACATCTGTCTCAGGCTGAAGAAACGGTAAGGCAATGCAATTTTTCTTAACTGCTACAGAGGTGTGGGAGAGCTAAAGGCTTGAACTTTGTGTACTTTCAGTGGCACTAAAGGTCTGTGATCACTCACACAGCATTTGCTTGCAGCGTGCACATCCAGTTCTCTCAGGTTCTTGTTTCCCAAGTTCCTCCTCCAGCTCAGATTGATTGTCAGTTTTGGCTGAGCTTTTTTCAAAGGAGGCTAATGCAGAGAGCTGCAGCCAATAGGCAAACTTTGAAATATGACAGGAATGGGTGATCTGAATATCTCCTTTCCCTTTTAAAAGTGGACCATATTTGTCATGTCATAAGCAAGACATAGCTAGTTAAAGGCATTAAATGTGGTGGACATCTGAAAATGGACTTTTTAAATGGAACTGTAGAGAACATGGTATTAGGTAGGGTGTTTGTGATGACCTATTTTGCACTTTAAAGCTTGTGAATGTTTTTCTGAAGAGTACATGACAACTTCATTCTTATGCAAGAGAATAATGTGTTAAAACATTTATTCAGAACATAAAAATGTTTGTTTCATGAGTATGTCTGAGTTACATAACTGGTTGTAGATCTAAGAAGTTTTATCTTTTTCCTCAACTGTTTGTGTATTCAGTACAAGAGAGGCACAAACTGCAAATTATTTCAACAATCAAAGAGTTTTAATAAGGAGGGAATGCTATTGAGAATATAAGTTTTTAATGGAATTTCCTTCTACTGGTCAACATCAGCTCAGTATTGTGTGGGTAGTAATTGTTTTTTAAAGCAGAGGTTGATTTCCACTGGTATTCAGGGATCTGGGATATTGAACTGTCCATAATTGAAATCTTAAAGCTAAGTGATTTTTCTGTTTATTCTGAAGTACATTTTTTTTTCCAGTGGAATTCTAGTTACATCCTGAATTACATTCAAGATATGACAGTTGTGGGTGAGGAGTTTAGAAGTTGCAGAACAGTCCAAAACAAAGCACTCGTTTCTGAGAGGCAGGACGTGGCATGACTGTTAGATAGCATTTATCCCTTTAATTTTCTGATGCCAGATTAGGCACCTTTTGTGAAGAACAAATTAAATTTACGCACTGGACAGAGTCTGGGATGTCATTTCTGTTATGTGTTGGTTGGACAGTGGCATTGTTTCAGTACAGACTTACTTGATGTGACTGTCCTTGTACTCAATGCTGGAAATGATTTCTTATTCTCTCAGTTCCTAGGAGGAGCAGATATAGTAGACATGAGCAGTGATGATCCTGATTGCCACTGAAGTTACTCTGACTTGTAAAAATTCTTCTTGGGATCCTAAATGTTTTTATGTCAAGTGAACTTGAAAGTTTGATGTCAATTTTCCCATTAGTTTTAAGTGCATTAGGTTCCCTTCTAAATGGTAAATGTACCAGATTACTTTTTAGAAACTTCATTACATTAAATGGAACTCTGCTACAGGTATATCTGCTTGCTTGCTACTGATGTCAGTCATACTATCTTTAAAGACAGCTAATTTAAGCTAGAAAGAAAAAAACATTTTAGGTGAGTGTCTAAAATAAGCCTGAGCACAGCATTGTACAACAGCAGTCAATGAATTTTCTTGGAACTGCCTCTGTACTGTCCTGCTCTGGATTCTTGTATACAAAAGCAGACAGTGCAGACCTGGAATACAAAAATAAGATTAATTAACTCACAAATCTTCCTGGAATAATTCATGGTAATGATTGAAACAGGCAAATTGTCTTGGGTAGAGGAATTTGATTTTTAACCTTCTACTGTAATGGTCAATTTAGGCTTAAAAACCCAATTTTTTTCCTTGTGTACAAATGCCTAACAATCTAAATATTTTCTTCTTCTAATTTTAAATTATTTGAATTTGTTGTAGATTGAAATATGTTACTGTTTTTAAATGGAAGAAGCTACAAATAAATTTGTGTGTGGAATTAAAAGGAGGAGTGTGCATGGTTTATATATGTGGGTAGGCCAGAGCTTCAAAGCTATTTATTTTTCTTAGACCCAACTTCTCTGTTTGGAATGGTGCCAATGACAATCCCAACTTTCACTAAGATAAACTCCTTCAGAGATGAATTAATTTGTACACCAGAGATTGAGAGCATCACCTTTGTATTGCTAGAAGCCCCAGACCAGTTGGGATTTTAGCTCCTGGGTTTTTCATATAGAGCGAATTAAACTGCTGAAAAGAAAATCTAAAGGTCATCTAGCAACCAAGGCTTGCTTTTTTTTAACTAATACTGAGTTTTTAATCTAAGTACATGCATGCACACTCTGCACACTCCCCTCAATCCCCCAGAATTAGTCACCACCAGCAAGCTTAAGTCTACCAACTTTATCCTGTGGTGAAGTAACCTTCCCATGCTAAGAATACAAAGTAGACAAAAATAATGTCTCACATTTTTCTGTTTTTAAGTGTTACACAACCAGTTGTTGCTGTGCTAGCCTGCTATTTTTTGAAGGAGCAAGTTTTGTCAGCTGTTGTCATTGAGCTATTGATAGTCATTAGAAAAGTTCTTGGACAAAACTCAAAAATAACTTTGGGATTTTTTTTCTGTTATCTCTTTAATATACTGATACATTACAAGAGATAATGATGTATATATAGGGGATGTGGTTGCACTAGTGAGGATTCCAACTTAAAATGGGATTCAGGAAAAAAAAAAGATGGTGTTTTTCTTAATTTTTTAGTTGGTATCAGTGAGGAAAATGAAAATATACCAAAGTGACAATATGCAGTCACTTTGAATCCCATTCTTACTGTAATCTACTTGCTGCTATTTATCTGCAGTGTGAATTGAAACTGATGATGTATGTGTAAGAAAAATGATGCTGCAACATCTAGGTTAACTATTGCTGGAAAGATCAAAGCTCCCAAGCTGTCTAGGTAGTTGTATGGATACACATAGCCAGTCCTCTGCGGCAGAGTTCCAGCAGAGGCCACAAGTTGGGAAGAGGCAGTGCCTTATCTGCCATCTCTTTGCAGATTCTGTCAGGAAGGGCGAGCAGCTTTGGTATGTGTTTTAAATAGGAACAGGGAAACTGTATTGCTTCACAATTTCCCTCCCTGCCCTTCCCATGTTGTCATTCTAGCCAGTGTGGACTCTTTAGATGACCCTTCTGTCCATCAGTCCCTGAAAGATTTCTGCTTCTGGAATCTTTCCAGTATTTTTATAAAGCTGTAAACAGGGGCTGATGAATGCCAGAATGTTTAGTGTACAAAATTCTTCTTTTGTTTTATCACCATCTGATCAATACTAATGTTTGATGTTCTCCCTGTCCCTCCCAGTCCCCAGTGTATCTCGCTTTAAATTCTCCTTATGAGTTGAGGCAGTTTGGATGCATGAGCCCCCAAAATGGAAGTATTTGTAACTGAGTAGAGCAGCTATCCTTATCTGCTTGTGTTCTCAGCGACATGTCCACTTGGAAGTCTGGAGGAAAATTTTGTTTATTCCAGGAAATGACACCCAGAAGGCAGAATGGCTGAACTGGACTTGAAATGAAGCAGTCGATGCCCTTCCTCCCCGGGCCTGGGCAGCAGGTGGCAGTGTGAGTCCATAACAGTTTGAGCAGAGAAATTCAAGCTAAAATCAGAAAAAAATGAAAAGAAAAATTATTTATTTTTACTCCGTATTAGTCTTCTGACCTAATCACTAAAAAAGTCATTATTCACACAACACTGGGCAATATGCATTGTAATTTTTAACAAATAATAGGAAACTGTTAATGTTTTCACAGGAAATACAGTTCTGTCTTGTGCAGCAATGGTCATTTATCACTGCACTTTGTGAAATCACTCATTTGTTCTAATTTGAATGTAAATGACTCTAAGGTTTTACAAATAAGGTGACAGACTCACATAAATGTAATTGCAGGGTTCATCTCTCTCTTTTTATATATCACTCATTAAGTTATGAATTAAATACATCGTATTAAACCAGGGGCATGTCCAATGATGATATTGTAATGGCAAATTACTCTATGCTATTAGAGGTGTATTTTTTATTCATGGACATTAATTTGTCATTAAGCGGCATTAGTTTAGCACTTTTATGTGGAAGACGTGACCTGAAAGAGGAGACTTACAGCTCTAATGTGAAAGAAGAAGAATATAGGCACCAGACATAGACAGGGGTTTTTTTACCTCCTGGAAAGAAGCAGAGGGAAATTTTACTTATATTTGCTTTCATCTAGAGCACTTTGAGTTCTGTTAAGCCATTTTAGCAAAGGTATTTCTGAAAAAAGAAAATTCTTGGATTATAAAGTATTTACAATATGGGGAAAAGCTAGAATGTTAAGTATGAAATGGTGACTATAAATCATTTGTAACCTATGAACCTGAAGAGCACACTGGGCTTGAAGTGAGTTACAATCTGATTTTATCTCAGAAGTTTCACTGTGATAGAGAGCTAATTGTTCATCTTTTCTTTCCTCTATACTAGCTTACCCAAAATAGAACTGATTTTTTTCTTTCTTCATTATGAAGTAAAAATCTTTTACCTCTTGTCTACTTTGTATTTTTAGATACACTATTATTATTTTCACAGGGGTCAATTTCAAATTCTAAATGCAGTAGCAAAATCTTTCTTAAGAAAATGGATGAGAAAAATGTATTATTTGATGGAATTTCAGGAGGCAACTTAGCACCTGAAGTATTAGACTAAGGAAAATAGTGAATGATTCAGTCTGCTCTGTCTTTTAAAGATGTCAAAAAGACCTTGTATATTTTATTTTTATTTTTCAGTCAGTTTAGTAGAAGAGACTTTCAAAACCTTGTTTATCTAATGGTGAAGATGGACTGAAGTAATGAGGATCCAAGTCGATACATTCTCCAGTTATGCACTATTTGCGTTTTAGTCTTTTTTGTATCATCTCTCACTAAAGGGAAAAGAAATACGGACTTGATACAAACCTATGTATTTTGCAGCTGATACCGTGCCCCACCATTTTTTATGTTTTTCTGATGGCTTAATCATTACTGTGTGATCCATCTACCTGAACTGCTTGCAACATACTCAACTAATTGTGCTAGTTAAGAAAAAAGATTTGCAAGGAAAATTACCTAAGCCCAAATTATATATAAGTAGCTTCAGAAATGGAAGTATTGCAGATTATCATCTCTTTTTAACTGCTGTTAAATACTGTTAAACAATTTTAGTTTGTAGGGGACCACAAAGAAAAAAACAAGTTCCATATAAGGCTGTTGATGTTTTCCATTAGATTTTGTAGCAGCAGTAAATGTAACATTTTAACACATTCCATCATTTATGGTATTTTGTTTGCACAACTGCATGAGTAGATTTTGTATTTTGCTTCAGAATAGTGATGTACACTAACTCTGTTTAGAATAAAGACACCTTTTCTGTCCAAGGTGTTGAATGGACCTTGAAATCAGAATGAATATAAATGTATACATGCTGTAATGACTTACTGAATTTTCAGCCAATATGTAATCAGAGATTTGAAAGTTATAAATTGTCCTCATTCTTCTCAATAATTCTAAAAATTAAAGATTCAAACCTAAAGATTAGTAGCATCAACAACTTTATTAACCATCGATAAAGTCCTGCAAGTGTGTTATTTCAAACATGAAAAACGAGAAATGCCTGTAACTTCATTCACCTGTTTTCTTGTGTAATATTTACAAAACATCTGTTTATTAATTTGGAGGAAGTTGCTGCTAAATTTCCCATCTGTTTTAAACGGTTTTACGGAATTTGTGATTTCTGTCACAGTGTGTCTAGCTGTATGGGCAGCATTAGATCTTAAGCCAGGACTTTTATTTACAGTTCAGTAGGAGCTGAACTGGTAACATGTGGAATGCTTTTTATGGTAATTTTTATGGGAGCTGTTGTGTTCTCTGGATTAGACTTGTCTTGTAAACACTTTGACCTTTGTTGTGGAAGTTTTCAAAGCTATATAGTGGAATTTTTTTCTGAATTCCATTTCAGTGTTTTCTCCTTGTTAATTGAAAGCATTATCCATTATAATTATATATGTAAAGGGCCTTGAGTTTCCATAGCATCTCAGCACACCTGATTATTGTGGGAAAGTATTATAGTAACCTCAGGTGTGTTCAGTGTCCAGTGGTCACTAGGACTGGAAGTCCAACTCACTTGAGATGGCATGTTGTGGACATGAAAAACACCAGGGGCACAGGCCTACTGTCATACACCATGCCCCAAATCAGTGTTTATATGTGTTTGTATTTGGGTTTGCCTGCCTCTCAGTATTTTTAACTTATATTTGGCAGCATTACCATCTTCATGGGGAACTGAAATATGTGGGAAGAACACGTATTGCAATGGTGATGTCCAGGACCCCCAAGACTGCTATGGAAAGTTTACTGTAACCAAACACTTGAAATTATTTGACTACTAAATTTTGTACTATTGTGAGTCTTAATTTTCATGTATTCTTAATCAAGTTCTGGACTCACATAGCACCATTCAGCCCTGGACCAAAACTTGAACAGGCTAAAGAATTTCTTGAAAGGGAGCAAAACCAATAGCAAAAAAGACCAGTGTAAGTGTGGTGAATATTTTGAGGTGGGGGAAAACAAACATTATCAGGCATGCAACCTTTTATAAGCTGTTGGTAGGGCTTTGCTTATAAGTGTGGTTGAAATCTTTGAAATGTGTATTTGAAAAAGGACTAACTATAACATTGCATGGAACAATCATTGGCTAAAAACTTTTTCAGTAAGTTGTAGTTAATTTTTGAAAGCAGTGACTGTTCTGCAGAAGTGCATTCTTTTTGAAGCAACTGAGCTATGTCTCATCTTTAAATGCCTTTTCAGTGTTCTGTGAAAGTGTGTCACCGAATGAGTCAGGTTGGAAGGTAATATGGTAGGTTGTCTGGTCCAACCTTCCTGCTCAAGCTGGGTCATCCTACAGCACAGAGCACAGGATTGTGTCCAGATAGTTCTCAAATATTTCCAGTGAGGGAGATTCCACAAACTTTCTGAGCAGTCTGTTCCAGTGCTCATTCACCTGCACAGTACAGAAGTTCTTCCTCATATTCAGGTGGAACTTCCTGTGCATCAGTTTGTGTCTGTTACCTCTTGTCCTGTTGCTTGGCACCACCACCCCTTCAGATATATTGTTGAGGTCCCCTCTCAATCATCTTCTTGAGGCTGAACAGGCCCAAGTCCCTCAGCCTTTCCTCATAACAGAGATGCTTCAGTTCTCTAAACATCTTCACAGCCCTTTTCTGGATCCACTCCAGGAGTTCCATGTCTCTCTCTTCCTGAGGAGCCCAGGGCTGGACACAGCTCTCCAGGTGTAGCCTTACAAGGGCTGAGTAGAGGGGCAGGATCAACTCCCTCAACTTGCAGTGCTCTTCTTGATGTACTCCAGGACACCATTGTTCTTTTTGGCCACAAGGACACACTGCTGGCTTGTGGACAGCTTGTTGTCTGTCAGGATCGCAGGTCCTTCTCCACAGAGCGTTGCTTCACTTGATTCTTTTAATGTTTAAATGGAAATGCTGGAGAGGTGCCTTTGAAACTCTACAGGACTGAGATCCTGGCATGTATCTGTAGTTGTGAACATTTAGAAACTGGGCCTACAATGATCTATTCAGCTTTTGAAGATGGTCTCTTCAAGGTGAAATTTTGAAGTCAGTGAGAATTTTGTAATTTGGTTGTCTTAAACATATGGTGCATTGTTAAACGTTCTTCTCTGTGGACAAAAAAAGGCTTTATGCTAAAGGAAGAGATTGTGACTGTAAACTGTTTGAGATTTGTAAGTGAGGAGTTGAATTGTTTTTTATTCTTGGTAAGAACTGCTAGAAGCAAATGGACAAGAGTCATCATGATCTTTGAAGGCTCATCCATTCCTGCTGGTGCTTGGCACCTTCAGCAGTGTAAACATTCACATGTATTAATTTTGGGAGGACTTGTGACATGTTTGGCACTCCTGAAGGTCAGATGTAGAAAATCAAACTGGATGTTGAGTCAAGGCCCATTTTTTACATTTGGCCTTCTCCCTTTCCAGGTTTTGTAATTTTGAAAGTCAGACTTATAATAATTTCTGACTGAAGGAATAACAAATAAATCCCTAGTTAATAATGATTAAAATATGTTTAGCCTGGAAAAAAATAAAGGAGGCTCTTCCAGATTTTTTTTATCCTTTTACTTTTCTGCCTATTTATAGCCTACCACTATCCCTTTTAATGCTGTTTATCTCCTGAGATCGGTTCTGATTGTTACATTGTAAACCTACTAACACAGCTCCTAGTTGTGGGAAAAAGAGATGTTCTTTTCAGTGTTCTTTTACTGGAGAAAGAGAATTGTAGAGAGTTTTCTTTCACTGAAGAAATAATTCCTATACAATACATTGTTGCAGACATTTGGCTAATGTATTGAACTGTATACATAACTTAAAATTCTGTTAAAGTTGGTGAAGACAGGAATTATCTAACTACCAGAGCACTGGATTCGGTTCCAGGCATTTGAGGTTCTGTTCTTTGTGTATTCTGTATCATGGGAAATCTTTTAAATGATTCTTCTGCTTCTCCTTTTTTCCTCTGTAAAATGAGAATTTGCCTTGGTTTAGTGCTATAAGCAACAAAAATAAAATTCTTAGTGATTTTTGAGCTAAGATCACATATTGCAGGAGCATAGAGATTCCTGAACAAATAACAGTTTTCCAAATAAAATGGAAATGTTGCCTTTTTATCATTCACATACTTACAGTCAGGTTCTTTTAACTGCTGAGCACTCTCATGTCTTCCTGCAGCTGCAACAAGTCTCTTGCTTTTGAGAGGAATGAGAAACCATTATAACCCCAGCGGTCAAATTGCACAAATATTTCCTTCTTTAGCTGTACAGACAGTTGTCAAAAAAACTTGTTTTATTGCAGTCATTTTTTTTAATGCAGAGCTGAAAAATGTACATAATCCTATGAAGCCATGCAAACAGTCCTTGTGCTTTCTAGTTCCTTGTCCAGGGCAACTCTGATACTACATTCATGCACCAGAAACTATTTTCTGAAAATTTAGTCAGAGCTATTTTTCTTTTCATGTATTCTCTCCATGATATAAATATCTTTGCTCAAGATCAAATCCTTCAGGAGTCTTTCTTAAAAAAAAATAAGTTGTGCACCTGAAGTTTTGCAAGGCTGGTTTTCCGACCTGTAGTTTTTAAGCATCCTTAAAGTTTGGACTTCAGAACTGGGACATAATAATTGAAGAATAGATTTAAAATGCAATGTTGAAGCAGCAAGAGGGCTTGCTTCTTTTATTGAGCAATACTGGGTGTGCATTTTACGACATGAGCTTTTTTTTTTTTTTTTGCCACATCACTGTTCTGAGAACTGATGTTGCTGTTTATGACTGCTTCTTAGTGCCTCTGGATGGCTTGTCAGTGTTGTTCCAAATAGAGCCTGGTATATTTTCTATATTATGTTACTGGTTCCCAGATAGATATGGATACACCCACGCTTTTTATTTTCCCTTTTTTCTTTTTTTTTTTTTTTTTTTTCACTTAACCAGGAAAACCTGACAATATTCATGCTGTCCTTGCAGAGTCTTCTGCAGACTCTGCAGACAAAACTCACCCTTCTCTACTTCAGTTAAACTGTTACCAGTATTGGATCAAAATTGATTGCTTGAGGATTCTTTTTCTATCAAAGTTATACTCATCGAGTTGTCCTGCACTGGATTCAGCATTTTGGTAGATGGAGTATTACACACTGCCTTAAAATTCTAAGGAAATTTTGTTGCTTTGGGTTCTTTTGCAAACATTTCTGAGACTTGAATTTATCTGTGTTAAATAACCTGTTATTCCAATGTATTTTAGGCAATTTGTTTCATTCTCTGATGTTACTAGATGACCAGCTCACTACAGCTATCCTTTTCCAATTCTTAATTTTTAGATGTGTCTGTTACCTTTGTAATCCTTAAGCATTTGGTGGGAGGCTGTTCCCTGAAACATGTTTTTAAGAAAAGTGACCCCTTGCTGGGCTCAATACAGAGCACACGTATACATCAATGAAATGTTCCAGAAATAAAATGTCATAAAAACATTATGAAACTGTTGTCTGAATCATATTATATATTCTTTGCATATAAATATCCTTGTTCTTTTTTATACCTAGAGGGTTAACATTAGTATATTGATAATTTTAAATATGCTCCCTGATCGTTATTTAGTGTCATATCTTGAGTTGTGAATGTTTTTTTAGTTAGTGATGATGATGCTTTTTATCAGTCTTCATCATTTTTCACTCACATATATGCAGAGTAGTTGGATGACCAATCACTCAGCCTCCCCCAGAAGCCATATCTTCTCTGAATTGGGATTCTAAATCTCCTGCTATATTCCAGTACTGTTTGCCTCTTGTAATCTCTGGGATTCTTGACTGGATCTGCTCTCGTGTTCTTTGGTCTGGGGTTTTTCCATGCTTCTGCATCTGAAAGTGACAGTGTCTTTTTCTGATCTGCTGGGTCTCCAAAGTAGATCCCAAGCAGCACAGTAAAACAGATTTTGGCATTTGGGTTTTGTCATTGTGATTAGGCCTGCAGTGCACAATGATGCAGACATAATCTTGCTTAGCTGTGGAATAGATTATGGGCAGTGCAGCTAAAATTTGATGAGATTTTGGACTGAAAAGTTCAAACAATTTGTTACTGAGTATATACAAATTATTTTCAAGAGGTATTATGAGGTGTGTCAGTGGAAGTTGTTCACAGGGATGGCAACTCCTATGATCTATTTCCATTCTGCAAATTTTTAATATGGAAGAGCAATGGTCTTGTCCTGTCAGGCTCATTCTTTATAGTGTATAATATGCTCTTAGAGATGTTTTCAAGGGATTTGAAGTGTTTCATCTTGAAGCTGGAAAACTTTAGCTTTGTTTATTAAATGTTGTCAAAATAGCAAGTTATTTTTAAAAAGGCATTGGTAAGGGAAACTGTCAGGTACACTAATACATCTATTAACAGATATATCAGGAATGTTGATTTCTAATTTTTTTTCTCTCTCCCTCTGTCCTCCAGGCTGGTAATGGAGATATGAATTAAGAATAAAAATTGCACTTTAATGTACTGGGAATTAGAAATAATTTTTCTTTTCTATTGCCTATGTCTAAAAGTTTTCATACTTAATACTGATTTAAGACTTATTTTGGTTTTCAGTATATTAAGGAGGATTTACTTACCTACTTTTTGCAGAATAGAATCATAAAATCACTAAGGTCGGAAAATACCTCAAAGATTGAGTCTGACCTTTGACCAAATACTACGACATCAATTAACCACTGCACTAAGTGCCATGTCCAGTTGTTTCTTGAACACTTCCAAAGATGATGACTCCACCACTTCCCTGGGCAGCCTATTCCAATGCTTAACCACCCTTTCAAAGAAAAAATTCTTCTGGGTGTCCAATCTGAACCTCTCCTGGTACAGCTTGAGGTTATTTCCTCTTCTCCTGTCACTGGGAGAAGAGACCAACCCCCACCTGGCTACACCCTCCTGTCAGGCAGTTGTAAAAAGTGATAAAGTCACCCCCGAGCCTCCTTTTCTCCAGGCTAAACACTCCCAGTTCTCTCAGCCACTTCTCATATGAGTCAATCTCTAGAGCCTTCATCAGCTCATTGCCCTTTTCTGGACTCTCCAACCCCTCGACATCCTTCTTGTATGAGGGGCCCAGAACTGGTCACAGCATTTGAGCTGTGTCCTCACCAGTGCTGAGTACAGAGGGACAACCACGGCCCCAGTCCTGCTGGCCACACTATTCTGTATGCAGACCAGGATGCCATTGACCTTCTTGGCCCCCCAGGCACACCCTGGCTCATGTTCAGCTGCTGTTGATCAGCACCTCCAGGTCCTTTTCCACAGCACAGTTTTGCAGTCCCCAGCCTGTAGTGCTGCATGGAGTTGGTGTGGCCAAAGTGCAGGACAGAGCACTTGGCCTTGTTGAATCTCATACTGTTGGCCTCAGCCCATTGATCCAGATGCAACTTGAAACAAGTCTTAAAAAAAAATCATTGAAATAATTTCTCCCCCAGTAACTGGTATGGAACAGGACAATTACAAGATCTTTTACTCAAAAACAATGCAATTAAAGAAGTGATTGGAAAATAGTTTCTGAGCATCCTCAGTAGAACCTATTGCATCATAATTCTCATTTGTGATATGTTATATTATTTCTGTCTTGCCCGCCAGACTGAGTGGCTGTTGCTGTGTCCCACTTGAGGTCCAAGTTTACAGAGAATTTTCATGTATTAAATCATGAGATGACTTTGAGCTACTACTGTGATGGCATCAAGAAAAAGGCAGTTTGACTTTTAAGATATTTCATACAAGATAATTTATAAAGCTAAGGAAGTATTAATGCTACTTTACAAGGTACTGCAGAAAAATTAGGGGTACTGGGAAGAGTTTGTCCATGCAGAAGAATAAGTGAAATCAAAACTGTGAGAGGTGTAGAAAAGGTGAGCTAAGATGATCAGGAAGACCTACTTTACGTGGGGAGATTAGAAGAGCTTTCCGTGTTTAGTCTAGTAAAATGAGGACTGAGGAGGAATATCATTGTTTTCTGTAAATATTTCAAGGGAGTATATACTGAGGGGTGGGGAGCAGGGAGAGAAACGTGCTGTTAAATCTAAAAGATAATTTTGGCACAGAAACAAATGTATATAAACTGTTTGAGTAAATTGAACCAGAAATTAAGAGGTGGAGTCTCAAAATCAGCTGAGCCTTCTTGGAATACTAGGTGGGAACCAGATGAATCTTTCTTAATTTATGCTGAAGATGTTTTGATGAGCTTGTGATATAGTAGAGGAATAGAGTTCCACTTCTGTATTCTCATGGCCTTAAACGGTTATGGGAGCCTGTAACAACAAAAAAAAAAGGAATTAATAGTATCATACAGTCTTATTTTTCTTCTTATTCTGGTTTGTAATTATTTATTTTGGCTGCTACTCCTGTAAACTTTGAGTTTCTAAGGAACAACACTTGCTCTTTCTGGATTTCTCAACACTTATCATAAAAAATTACTGGTTGTTGATGCATTACCCAAGTAGTTTTCAGCTTTCCTCTTATACAGTAGTAATTCCAAAGAGCTAGCAAAACTATAAAATGATATATCCTGTGATAAATAATATATCCTGTGATTTCTGCTGGAGTAAAGGATATATGAATGTGTATGAGAAATGTTATTCCTCACAACACGTTTAAAGAAAAGGCAAGCTCCTGTAATTGGAAAAAATGGTTAATATTGATAAATCTCGTCAAATCCTCTTCGTTTTTCTACTGTGTGAAAAGATATAAAAGTGCCAGGTGAAGGGTTATAAAATCTCCATGTTCCTTCATCCCTGTACTTTTCTTTGTTAAATACAATATATTGCTACAGTTATCTTGCCAGGAGTAGCTGGTGAGATGTGAAGCTTTTCATTTAGGGAGTTTCTGTGGCAGGGACACTCAAAATAATTTTTAAAATTCTTATAGCAACATCTGTTATTCAAGGGAAGGCCTCTATTGAAACCTTACCTGCAGAACCTTACCTGTAGTTTGTTCCACTGGTACCATGAAAATTTAACTGTATAGTCTTAATATTTCATTGTTTTATTTCTTTCCATGGTACACATAACCGTGTATGCAGATTATAAAAGGTATGTATAATCAGGGTCACCTAAAATACTTAATTGGATTGGCAGTTGAACATATTCGTACTATTTAATAATGTAGATCAATCTGACTGAGTTTCTAGAAAATGTTTGCTTTTTAAAGTTTTACATATGACACGTTTCACTTTCTTTTTTTGAAGACCGCACATTTGTGTCATCACATGAGCAATCTGAGAATGTCTTTCCTCTCTGCTTGTGAAGCTCACAGGCCTCATCTCTGCCTTCAAAGAGGATTCTCAGTAGCACCAGCCAGCAGGATTAAGCCTGAAAACTGAGCACAAATAGAGAAACAATAAGTGAGAAGGGAAATGAATTCTCATAGGGTAGAGGAAAAATAATAGGGCTGAAATGTTTTGATATTGTTGGTCTTTCACTTAGCTCTAGACCAACTTTAAAATAGCAGCAAGGATGTAAATTAACTTTTCATGCTCAAAGGAGAAAACAATAGCAAGAATTACAGAAAGTGGTGAGAAAGCAGTGATCTATCAGAAAAATTAATTGTTTAAAGTGAGTCACTTAGAAAGTCATCTTTTACTTTGTCTATAAACACATCTGCAGTCTGCACTTATCTCATAATAAGTGTAATCAGTTCTATACATTGAAAAATTCTGAGCCAGCTGTTCCAGGCTGTTCCAGCCTGGCCAACTGTGACCAGGCTTCAGTAAAATCCTTTTCATGGCTCAACTGGATGACTTTGGTGTTTAACAGAGGCAAATTTCAAATAAGGTCTAAAATATACTTTTTGTGCTTATGCTTATTATGAAATATTTGTGTCTGTTGCTGTGCTGTTGAGTGTGTGCATGATCTGTTAGTTCTCAGGTAAATGTGTAAGGTTTTGCAGAACTAAAACCTTTCATATGCAAAGAAACAGAACCAGCAGAACTGGATTTCTTTTATATTAAAATTGTGTTGGTCCCTTTTGTTGTCAGGTAAGTATATTTTTGTCTTTACAATTTTTCATTTTGTTACTGTCCCTTATCTATTTAGGGTCCATCTTTGCTATGATTTTGTCAAGGTTTTTTTTCCTTATGGTGCAGGTGGTTCATAGTATTTAATGTGGCAGAGAACCTGGAGGATGTAGGGTCAAGACCTGTGCTGCTTAAGGATTTTGAATAGCTATGTCCCTGACTCAGAGACCTCACACTTTGGGTTGGTTTTTTTGCTTTAAAGAGGCTGAACCTGTTTGAGAAAAGGGGGAAATAGTGTCACCATGCAACTTTTCTCTGCTAAGGCAGCAGGGCTAGTCATTTAATACCTTGATTTATAACAGTATTGTAATCTAAATAGGAAGCAGGTGGAGCTACAACTGGTTACGGTACTTTGGATATTAATGGCTTGGCTTGGCAGTGGAATTCTAAAGCTGTATATACTTTTGCTGTTTTAATTATGCATTCATTAAAAGCTTTTATACCCAACAGAATAAAGTAAATATTGTTTGATCTCCGTAGTGTGCTCCCAGACTGTAGATTTGCACAGCAGGGTCTTGATAATCTGAATAAATTGTATTTCCCCAAGGAGTTTATCTTTCAAATAAGGTCATAAAGAAATACATTCTTTCCCCTTAGTTCTCCTTGTGCTTTTTCTGCTATTTATAACACGGAGCACAGGAATTGAGGTATATTGTAGTCTGCTGTGTACTTGGTTATGATTAACTCTAATTTATCAATCTGTTACATCCTTTTCTGTGGCTTGAGCAAGGCAATTATTCTTTAAAGTATGAAGGAATAAAGATGGTTTTGGAAGCAATTTAAACACAATGTTTATATCTATTTTTCCTGTTTGACAATTTATCATATCTCTATATTAAAATACACCTCTGTATCAAAATATTCACACTGTCACATCACTTATTTTGAATATTTAATATTGTCGTCTTTCAGATTATGTTTGTTTGTAGAACATGTTTTCTTTTATGAGGCTTTTAAATGTCAACTCGTTGAATTGGTTTGTCATCTAAAGGTTGATACTACTGAATCAGAAGACCTTAGTGTGGAATAATAGATCCTCTTGCTTCAGTGGGGGGATGCACACTAAGTAGGATGCATAGGATCTAAGGTAGTTTCCTATTTTAGAAGTGGACACTGATAAATAATTTGGCCAATTTACTAAACTGGTTTGAGTTTACTGTGAGATTTCAGAACTGTTTCAACTTTGTTTTAAGCACTGCATCTCTAATTTTATACATATTTTTTTAGCCTGAATGTGTTTCAGCAGTGTAACATGCATCATATTAGAAGAGATAGGATCACTACCTTCAGCTCTTAGTGACAGTTCTGCTTGTCTTCATATTTCATCCTTCAGTCCAAAAAAGTGGCATATACATAAAAGTTTATGAAAAAAGGGCTAAAAGTTTCAAAATTTTCCATAAGCTTGGTTTGTATTGCATGTTTTCAAGGAACATACATTGCAACACAGTACCACAAGAAAGTCACACACTACTTCAAAATTTTGTAGTTGCTCAGTTGACACAATATAATAAAATCTGTAGAAAGCAGAGACTGCTAGTACTCTTACTTATGACCACACCTACATTTCTTGTTTAGTAGTCTATTTCACCATTTATCAAAGGTTTTATTTCAATTAAGATTTTAGTGTGAAAAATCTATTCAAATCAGACTGAGCTGACAGTGATTGCTTTGATCCTTCCTGTGGGACTTTTTTAAAGCGAGAAGATAAGGTGCATTTTTCTTACTACTGACTTACATACTTCATTTTAGACTATTTTTGAAAGTTTTACCACTTTTAAGAGCAAAGTTATGTGATCTGGGGTGTACATCAAGCAATCTCAGTGTGAATTTTCTGTCCTGTAGGATCATAACTGAGACAGTAGTGTATAGTACTGCATAATCTTGATTTTCATTTGTAAAGCCTTATGCAATATTTTCCTCTTTGCAAAATACAAACCTGTAGATCAACTCTAACCTTACAAAATCAGAAATGATCATTACTGATTCTAGGCCAAGTTTTAACAAAACACACTTTCAGTATTCGTTAAGAAGTAGACTGTAAGTTCAGCAGGTGACTAACACATTATGTTAGGAAGCATCAAAAATCATCTGAAACTTAGCAATGAAAATAAGTAAACACATAACCCCAATAATAAATAAATAAACACACATACATAAATAATCATCTGAAATAAGTTATTACGTGCAGTATAAATAACTGGTGAGATTTTTTTTATAAATCCGTAAGTATATTTGGCCTCTTCAACTGTAAGACAGCTTTCATAAAAACAACTTCAATTGCTGCTGATTTGAGAGGATAGGGGAGTTTGGAGCTCATGAAAAATATTCAAACCTAAAAGGAGGGCTTACCAGTGTCATTCAGATTTCACTGAAAATGTGAAGATTTTTCAGGGGTAGATTGCATTTGTGTCTCATTACTGATTCTCTCTAATAAGGATTCCATTATGTTATCTCCAGTATTTTCGTCCTCTGAAGTCTGCTAAAAGCCACCTCTCCTTCTCAACCAACACTTAGTGAGATTTGACCAGGCATGTATTTTAGTGGGGCTGTTGATCCTCAGTTCACAGTGTTTGATTATTTATTTATTTATTTATCTATTTATGTCCCTAGACACAGCCATTGACCACAAAACAGCTCAATAAATACACACTGAGCTCTTCTAAATGTCTTTCTGGCATTTGGGATTTATTCAATCAGTGACTTCTGTGAAAAGATAGTTTTCTGAATCAGGGACAATAAACTGTGGTTGTTGCTTGTCAAATACTGTGATGTTTGCTTTGATTAGACTCCTATGTGTTGTTGCCACCATTGCATGGCCATCACAGGAGTGGGGTTGTGAGGTGCCATCTGTGATCTGAAGATACTAAATCACCAAGCAAGCACACAGAGCACATACTTCTCATGTAAAATTCATTCTTTTCTCTTTCTTTCTGCAACTGCAGATTTATCCTTACCTCCTCTGAGGAGGAGCTGACACTAGTATAGCTGTGGCTTTTGGGATGATGGCTGTTAGTACTTGTTCTGGCAATGTAAAGAACTTACCTTTGTTCTTCCAAGAAAACCGGGAGAAACCCTTATGCAGAAGTCTAAGCAGATAATGAATAGGATTTATCTTTGTGTACAATTCTGCTAGGGAAGGTGCACTGTTCAGACTGGGAGATTATGTAACAAGCAGGAAAATCCACAGGAATTTGATTCCATTTCCTTCAGTACTGACTCCTCTAAGCAGGTTAAAAAATTCTTTCTCCACTCTCCATTGCATATGCATAAACAGCTCTGCAGTCATTGGGACAGGCACCCAATTCACACGTTCAAGATGTAGTCCATAAAACATTCCAAAAAAACCCCTCTTCGCACTTTCCCATCTTCCCTCTTGCTCTGCTCTATCTGCCAGCCGTGCAGCTCATTTGACATTTACAAGATTTCTTGTCAGTTTCATTTGGTGCTGCCATTCCATCCAGCAGAGCAGTGAAAGTGAAATTGACTTAATTTAGTCTGTTTCTCTTCCTTGCTCCAGTCCCCATGTTAACTCACCAGCAAAGTGAGACTGACGAGGCTCCTTGTCATTCCCACACATGGAGCTGGTCAAGGAGAAGGCGCCTGATAGGGAGCAATGTGGTAAATTGGGAGATGAAAACCAGGATTGTGGAGGAGAGAGGAAGAGAGGTGTGAGCATGCAGCAAGAACAGAGAAAACAGGTGAACAGGATCATTTCCCAGGTGCCCTGAGTACTTCTGTTTAATAGAGGTGAATTCTTGGCCTATTCACTGAAGGGAGCAATGTGGTCTAGAGCAGTGGTAGCTAGTTGTCTAGATACTAATTTATGAGGGATGCCAAGTTTTGAAAACATTAGTCCATAAATATCAGTCATCTGTTAGCAGGATGGACAAAGCTTCCTGCCTTGAGCTACTATAGCTTTTGTCTCCTCACATTTTCAGCTGCTAGAAGGTGAGGGAGAAGGAGTAGGAGGCCAACATCCACTATATGTTGATGCCAGTGTTTGGAAAAAAAAAAGGGTTCATTTGTTCATTGAAGAAAAATTATGCATGACGCAATAAAATGTAGCTCAGCATCTTGCATTTTGTGAAATTTCATAGGACGAAAAGTTGTGCTACACAGGTGCTCTAGTTCAGTCAAAACAGTAAATAATGAACAAACAATTGCTTTGTAACAAACCATTGTCATTAAAAAATGCATTTTTTAAATCCACTTGTTAGCTCCTGTGAGCTCTTGACATACAGTGTAAATAATAATGGTTTATTATATTATGTACTAATTCATATTTCTTACAGATGCTTTATGCACATATAACCTTAGGAACTGCAATATAAATTAGTACTATCACATATATTTGCATATGCTCTGGTGACACTTACATATACATTTTGAATGAGGCTATGTTAATTAACTGCAAGTTATATTGCCTTCCTTCTCCACAGCTCCAAAAGAATAACCTTTTTTCATTATCTGAGACCTGTGGATTTTTATATTTTCTGTTTTGTGTTTGGGATATTTTTGTGATGTGTATTTTGTTTGCTTCATCCATTTAGGAATTAAATAGTTTTAATTACTTGGACCTGTACAAGCTTGCGGATCTTTTCAACCTCACTCTGTTGGAGAATGCAGTCATTGGCTTCTTAGTAAAACATCTCTCTGAGCTATTGAAGAGTCATCCTGAAGAAGTTCTGGCACTCCCATACTGTCTTCTTCGAGAGGTTTTTAAAAGCGATAGACTCACTTCACTCAGTGAAGAGCAAATCTGGCAGGTAAGGAGATTGGTGAACAACCAGAATGTGTGACACTCTGTAAACCATAGCAGTAATCTGTTGTTTTGAAACCCTGGAGCAATCTCGAGGGAGAATAAGCACTTGAGCAAAAACTGTGAATAACAACTGAGGGAAATTTCTAAATGAAATTCTAAAAATATTGTGTTGTGTTAATGCAATTACTTTGTTTGAAAGAGAAATTTGTCATGCTGTTTAACTTCTGCTACTTAAATACAGCCAGAGATTTTCCTCCAGATCCAACTTCCTTGGTGGGAAGAGATGCCTGATGCATGCAACTCAATTCTAATTGCCTCTGTTGAGTCTGGTGACAAACCTGCTTCTGCAGTCTCTCTCATTCACGTTGGACAAATTTAGCTGTATAACTTCCATAGCCATTGAAATTGTTTGGGCCACTGCAACTGACTTTGTCTAAAGCAAATGAGAGAATCATCACACAGCCAGTTCTGCTCCAAGATGAGCAGGAGGCTTCGATGGAAGGTTTGTGGCAAGAAGCCTGAGATCACTTCCTTTTAAAAACTGGATCTAGAAAAGGGCCAGGTTGCTAGCCATAAAGTATTAACAAGATAAAAGCATTGTGTTGTGACCTTTATTTGTGTGTATGGGCTGGAAAAAACCTAATGTGAGAACAACACATAGCCTATTAAGAGAAATACAAAAACTAAACCAAAATCTGTCCTTGGAAAAGTTCCCATCGTATATCTGTAAAAATTCACCATGGAGTGGAAGGAAACCTCTGTAATACTGATTACCCAAAGATAGCTTTCTGTTTCTTTTCTGCTGTCGTGCTTTAGAGAGGAAAATATTTCTGTGTATTTCAAGGTAGAAAGAAATTTGCTAAAAAGAAACCTGTGCATTCCTTTTAGGAAGTGGGTTATATTGATCCAAGAGAGAAGACTGTGATTCAGAAGACTTATTTATATTTTGACCCTATTATTTAACTATTTATCTTTTGGATTATTCTAAGGAAATAAATATATGCAGATGCCATCAGTTTTTCAAAGTGTAAAGTGTGTATTCGTCAGTGGGACACTTCATGTTCTGTGGATGCATAATGCTATGCAGGATAAAATATTTATTCTTAAAAAATAAAGATGTCAGGTTAAGTTCTTCAAACCATGAAACCAGTATGAAGATGTAACAACCCTTCAGTATTGAAGCAAGCTGCCTTCTTTTTTTTTTAGGCTTTAGATTATGGTGTACGCTACAAAAATGATATTTTCTGCAAATACCAAAATTAAGTTCGACTTTTTCCTGTCCTAGTCTTCAGAGGATGCCTGTACAACAGAACCTGCAGTACCCTACACATGATGATGGGCTGTTTTTGGTTTAGGTTTTTTGGGCACTCTGCTCTGGAGTCCTAGCCTATACTCCCTTTATCAGAAACAAGTTTTGATGTACAAGTTTATTCATAGATATGGATGATTGTCTGCTTGGGTTTCATCATCATTTCTCTGCAGGGCCAGTGGAATCCCCTAGCTACGTGCTTGGGTAACTATTGCTAGGAGAGTTTCTGTGGGAAACCATATGAGCATAACTTAGTATTCACTCTGTAATATACCCTCTGTAACCTGCTGTAATGATGTTTGGGAAGTGGCAGTTTTTAAATCCTGTCTAACTGTCCTGTTCTTCAAGAAAGTCTTGGACTCGGAAGTAGTTTTCTTAACTGTGTGCACTCCAGTCAATGAACACTTCATGAGGCAAATATGACAAAGCCTCTGTTTCTGTTGTAGGGTCATACTGGGGAGAGATACTTACAGGTAATATGCTGGTTTCTGAGTGACAACAAACTCCACACTGTCCATTTAAGTGTTATCATAATTGCCTCTCTAAAGGTTACTAATGCTGTTCCAAGGAATTTTTTTAAACTAGTTTTCTGCTGCAGGCAAAATATGCATGCATCTTTTTAATTCAGTTTGTGAAACCAGGAATAAATATATATTTATAAATATTCCAGGTCCCCAGAATGGATTAAAAGACACATATAAATATTTACCAATTTGGGCATTCAGAAGGCAATAAGAAACTGGTTTCTTGCTTTATCTTAGTAAATAAGTAATTCCCTCATAGTCAACCCAATAGAAGAAAATCAAATCAGACCAGCTATATTGCCTCAAGTGTAGTTAAGTTCATCATTTTTGCTAAGGTTATAGTGGTAATGCAATATACCATGGAAGAATCTAATATTCAGCCCAGGGTGAAGATTGGGTATGCCAGAGGATTAGTGTCAGGGTGCTTTATAGAAGTGAAACTTGATGGACAGGCTGGAGACAGATCTACAGAATCTCATTAAATTGCTGAATTGTTCATTACTGAGCACTCTCACTGTAATAAAGTGCTCATTGACTTTGACAAATCCCCATCCCATGTCTTAAGGAAGAACAGCAAAGCAAGAGGTGTTGGGGAAGCTGGAGGAAATTGGCACAAAGTGGGGCAGATAATAGAAAAGCTGATGGGGGGATGCTACCATTTGATTTATCTGTCTTACCTGTGACTAGCGTGGCCTCTGCACACACACATGGCTGCATGTCACAGCATGTCCCCCAAGGCACCTTTGCTTAGTAGGGCTGCCATGAAGCCCAAAGCACAAATTAAAGCTTCCCTCAGAGAACCTCTGGAAAGGGTGCCACTGTCTGCAGAGCACAGTTTTTTACACCAGTTTGAGTTCCCAGTGTCCACTGGGTGATTTGATCCTAGTGCACAAAAAGATTAAGGTGCTTATTTTAATGCATCAAAATGTAAACATGGAGTGATTCTTGAAAATGATTTAAACTAAAGTGACTGCAGGTCTTACCTGTCATACTTCAGATTTTTCTAGGCTACCAATTCAGTTGGCTAGTTCTAGTGAGTATGGTGAAATATAACTGTGAACAAACCAAGTATGAGAAAATTAAACAGTAATATCAGTGGCAGTGTGCTAGGATATGAATTAATGCCAACTCCTACAGAAATTCCTATTGATTTTTTAGAGTCTTTGGCTTCATGTGTCTTATTTTAAGTGGAGACAATAGACAAGGACTATAGTGATGTATTTCTTAAAACATAAAACAAAAAGCCCACCAGAAAGCCTGTGTAGGCTGTGAAATTGGATCTGTTTCTGAGCATCCTCAATCAGATCTTTCTTAGGTAAGATAAGCCATTAATTACGATTATTAGTTGACATAAGATTTGTTTTTGTATTGATTCTATAAGCACATGAGATTATGAATTTATTTTTTGTTAATATAAGAAATTTTTGATTTGTCAGCTGAATTAAGATGTATAAAGTTAAGTCAGTGACATGGAAAAAAGGCTTAAATTAAAAAAAAAAAAAGAAGAGGAAAACAAAGGAAAGGATCATGAAGAAGTTGGAGGAAAAACTACTTTTTCTGATTTGTTCTTCTTCATCACGACCTGTGAAGCACCCTTCTTTTTTCCACAGGAAGCAGTCATGACAAGGACATAAAAGTCTAGTTTATCGTGAAATGAAAAGTGAGTCTTTTCATAATGGACCGTTACAAGAAAGATTCTTTGGCTGTACTTCAAGGAAGCAGGTGAATTCTTTGCCTTGATAATTGAAAAAGTAACCAACCCTGTAAGATGGAACATGTTGCCAGAGAAATATAGCGGTAGAAGGCTTGTTGTTGGAACTTTAGCAAGTAGAAAGCAAGCCAAAGATTTAAGTAAAAAACTACTGTTAGCTTTAGTTATGATCTAATTATGCCTTATGTTTGTTATTAGAAACTTCAGTGTCATGAGGCTCGAATATTCATATTTCAAATATCATACTAATGGTTACAGAGAGAAATATTTACTGGATTATTCTGTCTCCTGCAGTAGATTTGTTAAATGGTTCTGTATTAAATACTGCACTTAATCCAAGGTGGACTCTTAAATCATATTTGGAAAAAAATCTTAATATGAGATCAGTATAGATTAATTTCTTCCATCTCTGCTACTGTTTAAATAGGTTGTTAAAGGATACGCATAATTTTTAAACAGCTAACAATAAAAGCAGATCAGTTTTAGTATTTGTCGATATTTCTTTGGGAGCAAAGGTTAGCAGTTTTCCCTTGGTTTTCTTTGGTTTCTTTTTTTTTTTTTTCTTTTTTTTTTTCCTTTTTTTTTTTGCCAAGCAACTTCGTTTCTTGGTAATCAACTGATAAGCAAACAATCTAGGAAAAGCTCATAGATAAAATTGCATGAGTGGTTTATTCAACAAGGAGGCATGTAAATGTGTTGTGCCTTTTTCACGGCTAGTCTCCTAAGACATTCTAGCCCTGTTAAATTCCTTGTGTGTAACTTCTGAACTTGTGTTCATGAAGTACATGTTCCATGTGTGAAAGTGTAATGCTGGTTATTCCTTTTATCCCTGTGGATGTGCAAAAACAGTGTTTGGTCTCTGTATTGGAGAAGTGTCTTTTCTTGAATAAATAGAAAAATAAGGGACAAGAAGACTGCAGTGTTATAGGTCAATATGAGTTTTTATTGTATCTTTTATAAAAATAATAAGTTTACAAATCCAGTTTTCTTATTACAGTCCTGTTTATCCTCTTTTGTGCCCTATTATCAACAGCCTTTTCTTACACTTGAGCTCCATTTTGGATTTTCTGATGGCATTTGTGAAAGGCCGAAAATGTTCTTCAGCAGAAATCCCACAGTTCAATGCTGTGGGAAATTTCATGGTGTACACATTGTGGTAGCCTGCTATGATGGAGCAGTTCTGTGCTGATGACAGATCCAAAGACACCTTCCATATCTCCAAAGATGTACACCTTTACCTATGCAGAACAACAGTTTCTAAAGTGGGTTGTCATGTTCTTGTACAAGCTTGTCACTCCTTCAGAGCAGTACTTGATTTTTTTTTCTGTCAATCTTTTGGTATTGCAGAGCAATTTTTCATATGGAGAGAGCAAAAGTCATTTTTCTCAAAGGTATATATATATTTTAATGAAATGTGGCCTAAATGCCTTGCTAAATGTGAATTTAAGTTTTACTGCCAAACAAGTAACAACATAAAATATATGTGAAGGAAAGCATCTCAGTAATCAATGTTGTGTTTAAGCAGTATATTAGCCTTTCACTATTCAAGAAATAAACTTAAGTGCTCTCTTGGGCAATAAGTGAAAGAATGTCTACTCTAATGCTTGTTCCTAGTGAGTATTTACCCTAAGGAGAAAACTACCACTCTAAAATGTGGCTGTCAGCCTCTCATGAAGAAAGCCATAGAAGAGAAAAAAGAGGCTTGATGCACACCAAGGCTGAGTTGAATTGGTGAGACTAAATGAGAGAATTAACATATTGCCCATGTGTGTTTTGCTGTGCTTTCACCTCCTTTTTTGTGCCATTTTCGTGCAAGTCTACATAAAAGTGCCAGAGAGTCACCTGTGAATGCCAGTACCCAGTGTACTGTGCCTGTGATGGTTGCACTGTGTGTATCATGACTAGCTGCAAGCAAAATCACACAGTTACCCTCAAATAAAAGTAGTACGGAAACATAACCTGTGATAGGCTGAAGGTTTCCTTTTCCTTAGTCTAATCCTCCTAAACATAGGTATCTCACCTGAATTGACTCTGTGCAATGGTGTATGCCTTACAAGCTCTCCAGACAGGATGGGATTAATTTTTATAAGTATAGGCATGTGCAGTATTCTTGGTAGGACATCCATAGAGGTAGGCCAAGCTGGTAGCTGTGGTCCAAGATGTGCAAGGAGGTCGGTGTCCACTAGAGCTGCAGACTAGCCAGGGTTCATGCAGGATACAGAGGGGAAAGCAGTGGATGTAGGCAGCAGAAACTCACACTGTTCAGCTGATGTGCTCAGGTCACATACTATTTTCCTGATATAATTTCTGTATCGTTTGTAATAGTAATGGCATCTTGGCTTACAGGGAAAATGAATGTTGTCCCTGTTGGCAATGTTTCCTTATTTTATGAAACACCTTTCCCCTTTATCTGCTTTGGCTTAATTCAAATGGGCTCTTAATCTTGTCCTTTACAGTAATATCTTTTGAACTTTATGTCTGCTTTTTTTCTGAACTTTTGAAAGTTTCAGGCTCCTGTTTTTTGAATGTTAGCTAATATTTTTACTGTTATTTATCAAGTATAACAGTATAGAAAGCCATTTTCAGTATTAAAACTATGTTGGGAGCAACTGTGTGTTCTTCTGATTTTCTTTTTGATACGTGTTAGTTCCAATCAGAAAACTTGATTATTTTGCTGCTGTTGTTGTGAGCACTGGAGAATTACTAGAGAGCATTACTTTTGTTTTGCTGTCCTACAGTAATATTGCCTCAACTTATTTATCCCAGATTACCTCCAGAAGTGCACAGAGCATCACACCAGTATTTAGGAAGGCTGCTGTGCTCACAGCTCTTGAATTTAGGTCACTTCTTCAGCTAAGCAGTGGATGTGCATTTTGATTTAGAAAGCCAGAAAGACACCTAGCTGTCCACACAGCAAGACTTTTGTGTTACTGCATTTCACATTTGAATTTCTCTGCTGTGGGGGATTTGTATTGACTGTTGCACTCTTTGTGTCTCGGATCTGTTGGAGATTATCTTAAGTATAATTGTATGAACATGCAGATATATATGGTTACAGAAAAAAAAAAAGGTTGCTGAAGGTCTTTTGAAAGCCAGGTGTGGTTGAAAATATACATCATTTTTTTTAATTAAAGAAAATAACATAAAGTCTAAAATCCACAGATACCATGGATGATCAAATATGGCAGTCTGTTGTTACTTAGTTAATGTCTTCCATTTAGAGATATATATAAATGTTAGTAATCTTTACTCTTTCAAAATCTTAGTAAAGCTGTTTAACACCATTTCCAGTGGATTTAAGTTTTTGGAAGATGATAGAAAATTAGAAACTCTTCTGAGAATTCCCAGCTCTGTATTTCAACAAATTTTCCTTTGGGAGCTGATAGAAGCATTACTTTTATTTGTAACCACAAAGCCAAAGAGGATGGTGGAAGAGAATTGAATTCCGTGTTTCCTGAAATCATGCACATGTTCATCAATGTGTTAAGATAGCTGGAATGTAGTTCTGGGGTTAAGCACCCAAAGTGTGCCGAGTTAGATGTTATGAAGTCACATTCATGTGTCTAGACCTGCTAACAAGTGTGTTGGTTCAGCAGGACTGCTGAGATCTCATTAGCTGTTGCCCCCTGCTATCACTCCCACCCCAGGATCAGGACACTGATGGCTCCAGGAAGGTGAGGAGGCAAGGAGATGGAAAAGCAGTATCATTCCTGCACAGCTTTTCTTGCTCCAGCTGGGACACTCTTGGCAGCTTCCAGATCTGCAAGTGAGCTGCAGAGCTGGGGGTTTCCTTGCCTTGTGACAAAGGGTTCCTTTTACTCCTTTGATCACTTTGGACTCCCTCGTGACAAGGAGAAATGGAAGAAATTATGACAAATACACTTGTTAAAAAGATCTTAAGAAGCTTTCCTGTGAAGTGGCTTCCAAGCTAGAGGTCTATGTGGGATAGTAATGACAGATTGAAAGATCACAGTCTCTGAAGTGAAAATCTGTGTTGAAGAGCTTTCAAAGTACTCCTTTAGGGTGGAGCCTATTTTAATGTGTGAGTGAAACTGTATAGGTTGTAATTTTACAAGGTTTATCTTCTAGCAGTTATAGGTGTTTCAGTTTGCTTCAGGTATTATTTAGTCAGTTTATATAATAAATTTATGTTTGTTTTAATCTTGTAGCAGGGAAACTCTGACATTCTCAATTCATTAGATATGTTTGGGATCTCAAATGCAATTACAAATGTGTTTCTAAGTGTTTAAGTCACTTTTTGAAAGAAATAGCTTTCTTAGAACAATTAGTTGATTTTGAAAAAATAATGCAGGACTCATTTGTTTAAGCAGTGAGTTAATCTGAAGGCCACCATGTGAGGATTAAATCAAAGTCAATAAAACTGACTGAGAAAGTGGGGGTTGTTTAGCCTGGAGAAGGCCTCAGGAAGACTTTATAGCAGTTTTTCAGTGTCTAAGAGGGCATACAAGAAAGACAGAGAGGAACTTTTTTCAAGGGCATGCAGTGATACGACAGAGGGAAATGGCTTTAAACTGAAAAAGGGTAGGTTTGGATCAGAGATACAGAAAAAATTCTTTATTGTGAGGGAGATGAGGCATTGGCAGAGGTTGCCCAGAGAAGTTGTGCTTGCCCCAGCCTGGGAGTGTTCAAGGTGAGGTTGGATGGAGCTTGGAGCATCCTGGTCTAATCGACAGTGTCCATGACAGGGGGTTGGAACTAGATGATCTTTAAGATCCCTTCCAACCCAAACTGTTCTGTGGTTTTAGCTGGAAAACTTGATGTCTGTGGTTTTCTAGTAACGTGGTGTGTTGAACACATGCATATTTATAAACCAGCTAAGGAGAGCATATACTTTGAAGTACGTTTTTGTGTGTGACCAAAGATATTAATCACATACAAGTCCTGTATAGCTGTTGTAAAGATTATTATAGAAAATTATACTTTTTTGTGATTTATTGGATTTGCCTATTAAATCCCTAGAAAATTATACCCTAACAATAGGGAAGAAAGGAATAGGAATCCTTTTACATTCAAGATCCATTTAGACTAATTTTCACAGAGCTGAATTGCATTTTTATAGAATTTTGTCAATTTTGTGCCTATTTCATTTTCTAACAATTTTTTTACTGATGAAAGCTTGTGGATGCTTGTCTCTGTAGTGAGCTGCTATACTTCTAAAATACATTTCAGAGGGAAAAATAACAAGAGAGGAATAGCAGTAAAAACAGTGTGTATCAGATGGTGAAAATTGTCTTTTCCACTTATTAATTATGAACCAGCAACTTATTTTAGTGCTAAGTGTGGCTATGCAAAGTTTCAATGCATGTGATGTCAACCTGAATGTTTTCTCTAAAAACAAAAATGAGCAATTCTAGATTTTGTGATGATGGCTACTGGAGGTAGGTCCTTTTCCACCTCCCCTGTTCTCTGTCCTTACCCTGTTTCAGAAAAGATAAATGGGATAGCATATAAACCCTAATCTCCTTAAACAGAAATCAAATCACAGTTAAGAGCCCTAGTTAAACAGCTGTTTATGAAGAGATAAGCTTCTGTTCTTTGCAGCTTCAGAAAAGCTTATCAGATATAAAGCACCTAGCAATGTTAGTTGCATCACAACAAATGATGGAGGATTCAAACTTGAGCATTTTGTGATTCATTTGAAAAGGGATGGCAAGAATTTTTTACCTCAGAGCTTATTGCCGTTTGATCCAGTTATTAAAGAGAGGCAGGTTTTATGGACCTGTGAAGCTACATTTTAGGAATGTTCATGTAATGATGGAGACTCCCCAGGCAGTGCGAAGGAGCACTGCTTTATTCCAAAATCCAGGTCTTTTTAAGCAATTAGCTGGTTATCAGCTACATAGTTTTAAATCATAGCAAACATAATTCAATCAACCACCATACACCACAATATGAAGATATTGCATAACTTGTTTTTCTACCTCTAATTCAGCTGAGTCACTTTCTCATAGTCCTTTTCTGCTTAGCCAAAGTAGCAGGCCTGAGCCATGGTTTTGCAAGGTCTTCTCTTTGTCAGGTTTTACCTATATGCAACATGTTTATGATAAGGCAATTTCCTTGTCATTTCTCACTCTTTATGGCTGGACTTATTTCAAAGGAAAAAGTTGAGATTGTGTCTCTGGAAAAAGTGATATTGAGTCTCCGGATGCCATATTTTGGATTTGGTTTTATTGCTTTGCATTCCTCTGGTTTTCTTGGCTTTGCATTGTCACCTTCCACACTCCTTTTTGATAATCTTGCTTAAACACAATTTGCCTTGGTTGCAAGAGTAAGTAGAGCCTTTCCAGTGATATCACTCCCAGCTCATTTGTTTTATGTGTGTAGACTTGCAGGTGTGACAGCCATTGCAGTGCACAGGAAAACAGAGTGGCTGTGGGTAGTGAGGTAGCTGTAAAGTCTGTTGCAATAGGAGGAGTTCACACAAACTCATACAGCTTTCAAACACACACTTGTACATGTGGAGTGTCATTGGGAGGGGTTCCACAGGGCCTTGCTTGCCTCTTCTATCACAATGGAAGAACCAGTTAGATGTGAGGAGCACATTTGCAAATCTGCCTTGGTAGAGGAGCTCCAAATGACTGTAGAGGAAACTCCTCCATGGTTTGAGGACCTGATCACACAAGAGCAGACTTCTCTTGAAGCACACTATGAGACAGTTTTGTCTTTGCTGCTCCAAGGTTAAGAAAGGATGCAGTGTTTATTGTCTGTGTGGAGATGCACTTTTCAGCTGCAAAAAAATATCAAGTACTTTTGGCAGATGATAATTAGGGAATTGTTTTGTCGTCACTTTCTGATACCAGCATATCACCAGTCTTTGTTCTGTGGCATGAGCACCAAAATTTCCATGGGATGTTTTGTAGTGGAATAAAGAGACCCAGTTGGACAGATTGAGGGGACAGAAGATTCTGATTAAGAGACCTAAGTTTTCTCTTAGTTCCCATTTTGAGAGAGTAGTAGAAATGTAAACTTCTCTAGGGGAAGCCTGAGTTTTACTGCTTATAAATTGCTTTTAGATACTTGGAAGGAATGTTCTGTATAATTTTGAAGTTCAGATTCCCCCGAAGGTGTAAAATGGCAAGCTTTCATGAGCTGTGATAATTTACAACAGCTGAGAGTTTACCTTCTGTCTGTAGCTTACTTCACTTTGAGCTCCAGTAGATGAGAAGTTCAGTTTTTCTATTGTAGTAACTCATTGCTTTGATATGATTACTTACCATATATAATGTTATATATTAATGTAGTTCAGCTAGCCTTTTGTAAAGCTGATTTTTGATCATAGTTATTTTATTGTAAGTCTAAAAAGATGGAATATCTCTATTGAGTTTAATCAATGTCTTCTAGGTAAACTTCTTATTCTCATGGCCAGTAAATATAAGAAATGGGGAAAGTGTGTAAAAGAAGGGAATACAATTGTGAAAGCATACATTCTATTATTTACTGTTATTATAAAACTGGCATTTTTTCTATGTGTTTCATTGGAAAAACATACATAAAATAATGAAACTAGCAATGTTTTTCTCACAAAGTTTTTTCATAAAATAATGTCCCTTTTGAGAAGGCCACTATAATTGTGTAGCACTAGGGGCAAAGGAAGCTTGCAGTAAAGTTCACAGTAAAGCACTGAACTGACAGTGCAAGGGACTCTGCTTGGTTGGTGGAGAGTGTGTCTTTGGATAAAGAATTCCACTCTTTGTCACAAGGATGTTGTGCAGAAACAATTATTAAAAATATCTGAGACAGAAATACAGGTGTTAAAATTGTTACTCCTGGAGCTGTTTGATCATGAGTTAGAAATCTGCCAAAGATGTGTAGGTTGTGGTGTCCTCCTTGCACCAATTGAAACACTAGGACAGTATTTTTGTCTAGCAGCAATTGGCGATGGATGCTTTACTGCTTAAATCCTTTAAGGAGATAGATCTTATCAGCACTTGAGAAAAATTGAGAAGTATTTTTAATACATTGTGATTCACTTTAATGCTGTGAAGTTTTATAATTTTTGTTTTTTTAAGGAGTAAAAGGAACATCTGCAGTATCTTTCTGCTTTAATTATGGCATAATATCATGAAATGCATAGTTTTTGGTGCTAGATACTTCGACTGATAACTCTGCTTGCTGCAGTGTTTTTCAGCTGAAAGATCAAAATTAAATTTCTGACTCTTGCAAAGTGGCTTACAGACTGCAGGGCTCATGTTCTGAAAGTTGCAGGTTGTCAGCATGACATCACATAAATCCAAACCAGCAAACCAGCCAAGAGATATAGCATTTCTTGTTTAGACCAAGAATTCCCTGTGTAGTACTCTGGACAAATCCACTGCAGCTTTTGCGGAGCCTGATCAGAGGTCAGGAGGACATACTCTAACAAGTGCTTTCACTCTCCAGAAATAATGAACCTTAGTGTTCTTTAATCTTCCTTTGGGGCTGTGTATTTCCTGAAGTTAGTTCATTTACATTTGGCTTCCCTCTTTATTGCCTGAGCCAATCCCTTAGTCCTCCAAACCCTGTCCATCTGTGAGGCTGAGAGTCTGACTGCATCACAATGATAATATTTGGGTCTTCAAGGATGCATATTTTTTCTTTCCTGCTAGCTGTGATCTCAGTGTTCAGTTTGGGAACAGACTTCAGGGGCACCCATGTACACAATGCTGGTGCCACTGCTGAAACAGAGGTCTAGTGATAGTGTGTAGTTGGCTGGGTAGGAGCTGAGGGCAAATAGCAGAATGACAGGATCCTTGAATGTGTGCAGTGATCCCTTGTGGTGGGGAAATGTCAATCTGAGACATCTCTCTTTATGTAGAGAAATGTTTGCTTTGGAGGCTTCCTTCTGCTGCATCCAACAAAACACGTGTTGGCAGCTCCCCACACTCTTACTTCCCTTCTTCACTGGTTTGTGAAGAATGTTTTGGGATCATTTCCAAGAGTTCACTGTATCTATATATATACATATTTCATAAATACTGTCTTTATACTTGGAAAAGTATAGACTTCAGTAATTGTGAATGGCATCCTGTGTGTCAGAAAGGATGTGCAAGTTTGCTCACAGCTTCTTTTGCTGAGGGCATTAGGTGAATGTTCTGCCTATAGTCCCAAACTTTCAAGGAACTAAAACTTCCCTTCTGTAGTGAGGGAAGTGTGAGGAGAGATACAGGACATAAAATTTCTTAAAAGCCTTTGGTGTTTGGATCAAACTTCTCTATCCACTCCTCTTTTAGACAAATCTTAATCTTGGCTCCTAGGCTGCTTCTTTGTGCTTTGGTATGCTGACGTGAACATTTTGTATGAATTTTGTAATATTTGACAAACTAGAGAACATCTGATGATGACCAAGATCACAGAACAAAAGATTTAGCATTCACTACTTGAAATACTTGCTTCTTTCATAGGTACAATTTGATTAGATTATTCTTATTTACCTCACCTTCCTTGCAGCAGCCTTGTGAGAAGGGGAAGACATATGGGTGGAGCAGGGTGAGTCTGGGAGAGGAATTGAACCCAGCAGAGGAGGTGCAGGAATCTTCCATTTTTTCCAAATTTTGTGTAAGCAGCCCCTACAATTTTTTTCTTTTTTTTTTTCCCTGTTCACTTGTGAGACACTCTGAATCAGTGCTGATGAGTAAGGTAAGAAACACCTAGTGAGATTGATTAATTTCCCATCCTTTAAAATGTGGGAATGAACAACCCAACCCACTGGAAAACTAAATATTGATGCTGTCAGTGGGATGATAATTGGCCTCTGCTTTCATCTCCAAACAAACCCTTGCTTGGATTCTGTTATTCATTCAAAGAGGAAAAGGGTTATTAATGCGGTGTTCTTTAATTTATATTTTTCTTTTGTGTGTGTGTGAGAGAGAGAGAGAACAGGAGAGCAATAATACAATAAATATATTGGCTAAGAGAAAACATTTGAAAGCGATCCCTGCCCATTTTTTTAATCTTCTCTTACCATGAAGAATGTGAACTGTGATAAATTGTTCTGCTAATCAAACAGCACTGAAAGGTTAGGTCATTGGAAGTCTTTAGTCATTTTGTGCTTTTCAAGAGTGAATTTGTTAAAATTATGCTGAATACCCACTTAAAGCCTGGGCTGAAAACCCTACCTGTGTTTTATAACTCTGCACTGTCAGAACCCATAATAAGTCAAACATTCTTTCAGAGGTACTCATAAGGGAGAAAAAACCCCATAAATTTAAGAGTAATTTCAGATTGTAAATGAAAAAGAGAGGCACGACTGTTCATTTGCACCAATCATGCCTTCCTTTCATCTGCTCTGATTAGGCCTGGTGCGGTTTCATCAAACTACTCCATCACTGAGCTGTCACTCCAGTCGTCTGTTGATTGAAAACAATCAGGGCTCTGATGGCACAATTATTCTGACCCTTTAACTAGAGGCTGCTGTGATAATGAAAGGTTGATTATGATAGTTTGTGCCTCTTTCAGTTTGCCAAGAAGGTTAATTTGGGCATCAGACGGATGTTTAATGGGCGCTTGCTGGCTACACTGAGGTAAATGAGAACGTGCAGTCTTCGATATTGCACGGATATAGTTTGGCTGTCAATCATTGTCATTTTGAGTTTGTGCCTCACACTCTGGAAATCACATTTTATTTTTTCCTTGGGATTTAATTTATTCTGTGCCCTGAGGAAGTTCTTTCACTCTGTGACCTTCACAGTAGCTTTCTCTGTCTTTTTTCGCTTCCCTCACATGGAGCCCAAAGGCATAATACATCTAGAGGAACATTTTTCTTTCATTTTTCACATAAAAAAAAAAAAAAAAAAAAGGGAAATTTAAAACCCCTGTTTATCAGCTCACCCTGAACAGAGCAAATGTTTTAATTCTGATTGTAGAATCCAAATGTGCAAATGGAAGCACGCCTGCTTACTAACGCAGTGCCACACAGGGAGCTGCTTACGTAGACACACATTTGTAAAACTGACAAACAGGTAATTTAAAAATGTCTCTGTGTGAAGAGGGTGGGGGAATGGCACAGCTTCATTTTCACAGGCTACACACATATGCCTTAGCTCGGTGCCTTGTAAATGTAGTTTCAGCCACTGTACTGGAACTTTTTGAGTTAGAAAGTCTCTCTTCAGGGTTCAGGGGCAAAAGGCGTTTCATTGCTGATTCATAGATTATTAATATTTACTGTGTTCAGATTGAGAGAATCATATGCATGATTTTGTAGTTGTTTGGCTCAAAGTGCAAAAGAAATGCTAATACCTCATAATTTTGATTGTTCCACATGCAGCTCATTAGAGTCTTATTTTTATGCACATTTTAAATTCAAAATAAAAAGAAGAAAAAGATTTCTATCTTTAAGGCTCTCTTACAGCTAGGCTAGAGACACTTATTTTCCATGCTGTCCACAAGTGTAAGATAGTATCGGATTGATAAAATTGCAGAGTGAGTCTGGAGGCTGTGCTACATGGCTACTAACTTCTAAAAATATTCATGTGTAACTCATGGCTTTGAAAATTTGTGTGCATGTGTTTTGTTGTGTGGTGGGACTTTTTTCCTCAGCAACAATTCTTACATTTTTCTTCCTAGGTGGATGATACAGACGAATTTTAATTCATCCTGCTTAAAATGTTTAAATGAATATTCCAAAGCCCCTGGATTTTGTCTTTTGTCATCCTCTTTCTCTACAGGCTACAAAGACCCTTTAGAGATCCAAATTCAGGCCCTTTGGAAATCCCTGTTCATTTTAGATTAGTCGAAATTTCCTCCATAGCCTTCAGTGGACTTTGTTTCAGAACTTTGGTAAATGTCCCGTAGATTCTGCTCCTGTACTTGAAATTTGAAGAGTTGGGGTGTTGCTGACAATTGCCAACTGAAATGTGGTTTTGAGACAGGAGGTCCCAGTCTGGAACACCTCAGACTTGCTGAGTTAGATAAAATCTGATAAAAGGCAAAATTATGTAAGAGTTTACAGCCAAAATATATATTCCTAGTGTTTCAAAGACTGAACTAGTAAAGTCCAAGTTTTGCTTTTTGAAGTTTCCTTAGTGGGGCTTTAAGGTGATTGCTGTAGTAACTGTGTTGCTTTTGTGACTCTTCTTGGCTTGGAAAATCAATAGAATCAGATATATAGCACTGTCCAATATGCTAAGGATATAAAGATATTAATTTGGTTTTTTTTTCCGAAAACTTTTTCTTCTGTTAAGGGACAGAAGAACTGTTCAGGTGAGATTTGTAGTTCTTTCTCTTCCCCTGATTTAATACAATCATAAGATTGTCACACACAAATTGGGTCATTTGTGTTGCACGTATCTGATCTCAGTCCAGGAAAATGCATCTTTCCACTTTTGTTTCCATATTTAAAATTTTGTTGACTCCTAAAACAAAAATGTTCACTAGGTTATTATAATTAAGATTTCCATTTGATGTAATGAGACAGTGTGAACTGATTGTTTAAAAACCTTAGAAAATTTGTTTTCTTCTATTTGTTGTTGCTAAAATAAACAAAACACAAAAAAAACAACACTCCAACCCTCCTTTTTTCACTGCTGTCACTTTTTGACTTCATCTCATTTGCTAGACACCTTGGATGATACAAAGTAGCATATTTACAGTCCATTGGGTTACTACGTGAATATATCAAATAAAGAGCAGGCCAAGATGACTTTAATAGAGTTCCCATGGCCCCTGCCTCTCACAGAACCCAGGCTTGGAAAAGTTTTTTCTTTCTTGGAACTCTGTCAACAGAAACTTTCCCTGATGTTGACTTTGTGACTTGGAGTAGTTTCTAAGTGAACCTGAGTCTAATAAATATGAGTATGTCAAGCTTTTTGCATTCTTGAAGTAGTTTGGCATTCCTGATTAGAAAACTTGGTGTGGAGTCAAGTGAAGGTCTGGCACGTTTCCCAGCAGAGTGGCTTGAGAAGGACTGCAGGGGGATGGATGCTGAACAGGCACGGCACAGGCGTGATGGCCTCTTGTGCTCCCTGGGATAGCTGGCAGCCCAGAGGACCAGGTAGCTGCTTCTTGCAGGGTTATCTTCAACAGGAGTGAAATTCCTAGTTCAGCTTTAACCTGCTCTGCCTCTGTGGCCTCTTGGGCTGTGGGATGCACGTGTGGTGTGTACACCACTGACAGCAGGGAGGTAAGGACTGTGCTCCAAGCCTGTGTGACTTGGACTGTTCAAGCACTGTGCTGAAAGCAGAAGCAAGTGTTGGAAAAACAATGAACTCGCTATCCAACATGCAGATGTACTCTGATGTGTGCTCCAACTGTGCCACAACATATTTTTCCATCTCTTTTCTGCTGTTTTGAGAATGCTCTCCATTGCTAAATCACGTAATGTAACCTTGGAGAAGAAAAATCCTTTGGGTTAAGGCATTAGAATAAGAGAATTAATCTGGTTTGAAAATCCTGTCCTTCTGAGGGTCTGCTTTTGTCATTTACTTAGTTTAGAAGATGAATATGGCAAAATATATTATTTATTAAAGTTGATATAGGCACTAGGCTGTAGCTTCCTTTACTCACACACTCATACATTAAAATTAATAGAAAAGAATCTTCTAGCAGTTTAAACAGAATTTGCCTATATGGCAGTAGGAGTAGGAGTCTTTCCTTATTTTTGTAAATTATTTAGCACTGATACAAATATTTTAAACCTCAAAATTGTGGGTCTTTTTTTTTTTTTTGCTTGCATGCTTTTTTAGCATTTTAAACACAGTTGTAATTTCAAGTGCTATTGGTGTTTCCTTAGAGAAGCCAGAATAGCCAGGGTGTCTTTTCTTGCAGCATCATAAAGTCTGTAATGGCTTTGAGTTTATTTTGCCAATACTGATTATAGTTGCTAATTGTTACTGCCAGAAAGGCAAAAACATAGGCACTATAATCAGTGTATCATTGGGGTGAATTACGGAGTTTTTATGTAGGCACCAGGTTTTTGGGTCTGGATTAAACACAACCTGAGTAAAGGTGTTAGAAATTGTGTTGATAAATGTACAGATGTGTGCTGGTCTCATACATGGAAGTTTGTGTCTGCCATATGTTGATGAGAGTTATAGTTGCCTCCTTTGCACTGAAGGAAAGTTAGAACTGTGTTACAGTCCACCAGTGACTACTTCTACTACAAGTGAAAGACTTGTTTGGGAATCCAGTTTTCTTTCTTTTGAACTTTTCCAGCTTTCCAATAGCTGCTAGACTGTTCACCCACACCCAATTTTCTTACATGCCTCCGCAGTGTGAGACATCATGTTCTGCTAGAGAAGAACATGGTAACAATGTGCTGCAAAACTGGTATAGAAGTCTAAGGCTCAGGTGGTGAGTGTTCCTGAAATCAGATGACCTGTTCCATTGCCTTGTGTCACAACTTAGGAGTTTGTCCTGTATTCTCTGAATATACATACAGATACCTACATTTGTAGGTTGAATTTCTAGCACTTATTTTTAGGTAGTGATCCAAAATTAATTTTAAAAAAATTATCGCCACAAATAGCAAGACAAGGTGATAAAAACAATATCGCTTTTAGCTCTTAAGGCCTTTTTTCTGCCTTGGAGTGTCACAGATTAGGTGGGCACTGGGCAGATTGTGTTCAAACAGTAGCATGATGTTGTTGATTGAACACAATCAAGCAGATTGTGTTCACACAGGGCACTGTAGTCAGATTGTGTTCAACAGTAGCATGAGTTGATTTGGACAGGAGCTTCTATACACATTGTGATTCATAGACCTCCCTAAGACTTAGTGAAGCTTCTCTGCATTCTGTCAAATGCCTGTAGAGCATCCAGGTGACATGCAGGGTTTTTAGCCCTGCTTTCTAAACTCATACAATAAAATGAAGTCTTCCACTGCAAACTGACCTCACACATGGAGTCTGGTAAGAGCCAGTAGCAAGCTGCACAAGAGACAGCCTGGGATTCACGTTGCCCTCCCCATTGCTGCTACAGATGCTTGTCAGAGGGGAAAGATGGAAGTAACATAGGCCAAAGATACCTTGAGGTGCAGCATATATAGCATCCCTTGCAGGCTGCAATAAACTTAATTTGGAAAGGTTCAAAGGCTTTCATAGAAAAGATGCAGGATAGATGAATGTGGATAAAATAGTGTGGAATGGATAGAGAAGGTTTAGGTTCAAGACATGGAATAGATTGTAGATCTCGTATGAGTGCCAACAAATTCTTTGTTGTATCACTTTGCAACCATCACTGTAGTGGTTTAGGGAAAAGGTGAACATCACTAGTTTCAGTGAAACATTTGTTTACAACTCCAGGACTATTCACAGTAGAGACCTCATTCAGTATGAACCAAGTTGCACATGCCAAACTTCCTACAGCAGAGAAAATGTATTGTAATCCATGCCTTCTGTGCAGATCATCACACATCCCATATCCAGAAATGAATGCAGGTACCATTTCTTTGAATGTATGAATGTATGTGGTATTGCTCGTGTGTTTATACAGTATTTATTGGGGGACCAAAGGCAGGACAATAAAGGATGGATGAAGTTCTAAGATATTAATAAGGCATTAATATCAAACTTCCTCTTAAAGACTTATGGTTTTACATTAGTGCCTGTCTTTTACAGAGTCTGCAATATCTGTCATTGCAGCCCAAGTGATACCTCTGTGATGCCATTTTAGATGTGAGCAAAGGCATGAACTTACAGTTCCAAAAGTAACCAGTCTGTTGGATGCAAGTGCTGACAGATAAGAACTCAGTTTTTGTAAATTCTTCTATCTCAATATAGTAACCCACATATCATTTAGTTGATGTATGCTGAAGATAGCCTGAATTTCTCCTCAATTTCAAGTGCCTGAATGATGAGAGCTAAGTGCCTTTCAGGAATCATTCACATGGCTAAAGACATGGAATGGGAAGATGCCCGACACAACTCAGTAGGAGACACCTGACATATGGGTTTTGTGGACTTTGAACACCTGACTATAAAGTTCAATGATTTCAAGTTCAAAACCATTTTCAAATGTATTTAATTATTGTCTTTTTTACTAGCAAGTCAAAATACATATAGCTAATGCATGTATTTGAAACTCAATGCAGCATTTAACTACTGTTGCATTTTTTATGCTCTTCATTGATTCTTTGTTTCACAGGGGTTCACAGTGAGGAAAAGTGTTTCAAATTAATCTTAACAAGAAGGTGGTTTTGCTTTGTCATCTTCCCTCTCTGATAAAATACAGAACCAGTAATAAACTTAATGCATCATGTACGAAAGCCATGAATAAGAGCAGCCTTTATTTTCAGCTCCTTTATGTGACATTCCCAACAACAGCACAGGGCCATAAGATTTAGCTGAAATTTTTTTCATCACTCAGCTTGTTAGAAACACTCACTCCACGAGTTCTGTGTCAAAATGATTTGAAGTATCAAGTAGAGTTAGTCCTTATCCAGGACTAGTCAATGTCTTTGATAATGACTGGGATGAAAGAATAATAAGGGATTTATGTTCTCAGAAAATCAGAAGGTGAAATGGTTTTGTAGCACTTTTGAAAATACAATTTGGATTGAGAATGATCTTGACTGGAGCAGTCACTTACTGGCCTAAAGTAATAGTAGAGTGTTTGGTAATGACAGAAAAAGCATGACACTCTGTGGAAGTTCTGCAGAAAAAAAAACCCCAAACAAACCACAAAACAAAAAAAACAAACAAAAAACCCCAAAAATTCAGTACTCACTCATAAGCTTAAATATGGATCAGCAACATCATAGTGCACTGACAGTCTTATGTAGTGATGTCCAAGCAAGAATGGCATAGACTGTTACAATCAAAGAGATTCTTTTGACCTCTTCACTACTACTACAGCCTTAAGAGGAAGATTATGTCCAGTTTTCAACAGCAAACATTAAAGATTTCAATAACAGAGAACTGTGAGCCAAACAACAGAGATTTAGAAAATATGACCTAAGATGCATTGAAATACCTTTTTCTTTCACTGAAGAGGAAACTCACACCAATATTAAAATGCATCTGAGGTGGAGAAGAAAAAGAAGGTAACAAAATACTTTTCATCCTGTATGGATGAATAATTTTCAAGGGTTGCTCTGGGATATAAACCCAAAGTTAGAAAATGGAGTGGTGAGTTTAAGGGTTTAAATCTTCTGTATATGTAAAAGGAAAATCTGTCTGAGGGGATATCAGAGCATGGGAATGATTTTCCTGAGGAAGTTTGGGTATCTTCATTACTGGATGTTTTCAAGAATAACTTACACAACAGTTCTTGAAATGGTTTAGGCCATTCCTAACCTCTTTTTAGGACCAATTTGATTCAGTAAGCTTTATGTGATTTGAACGTTATGTTTAATTTTGAATGTTGATACTAGCTGCAATTGCTGAATTGTTGCTTTCTGTCTGCCCCAAACTAGCAGGGCCTCTTCTGTGCTTTTTCTCTGACTTAATTTTTTGTCCCCTTACACCCTTTTCCACTTTATAAATAAAATAAATGAAGAAAAAAAAATATTGAAGGATTCAGTAGTGTGTTACATTTCTTGAATATTTTGTCATAAATAGGATGAAATACAAGGGGCAGAAAAGGCTTTTCTTTGTAATCTTCTAACATTAGTCTTCTTTCTAGTGTACCTGTATCTCCAGTGATCCCATAGCCTCTATGTTTATATTATTTTTCCAGCAGCTTGATTCAGGATTAGTATGGTCTCCACCAACACGAACAGACTGCACAGTGAGAGTATTGCATAGCAGCTGATAATGCTGTGGAAATTTTTTAGAGGAGCTGGTGCAATACAGTACTTTTGTATATACACAGTATCTTTTTATGTGGACTAATAGGCTTTCACAGCTGCTTTTTAGATGCGTAGATACCACGACTGAGGCAAGTATACACCTGTTCTTGGAATGCAAGCAAATTGCTAAAGACCATATTTTGACAGAGTTGTATGCAAATAATGTGTCTCTTGTTTCTCCCTTCCTTCCCCCCACTTTTAGCTGGCTGTGAGGTGGTTGGAACACAACTGCCGCTACCAGTATCTGGATGAACTTCTCCAGTACGTCCGCTTTGGCCTTATGGATGTGGATACACTGCACACTGTAGCTCTTACTCATCCTCTTGTCCAAGCCAGTGAAACTGCGACAGCGCTCATTAACGAGGCCTTGGCTTACCACCAGAGCGTCTATGCACAGCCAGTTTGGCAAACTGCAAGGACAAAGCCTCGCTTCCAGTCAGACACTCTTTATATTATTGGTGGGAAGAAGCGAGAAGTCTGTAAAGTGAAGGAATTGCGGTACTTCAATCCCGTGGACCAGGAGAACGTTCACATCGCGGGGATCGCCAACTGGAGCGAGCTGGCTCCTATGCCCGTGGGGAGGAGCCACCACTGCGTTGCTGTCATGGGAGACTTTCTTTTTGTAGCTGGCGGGGAGGTGGAGCACTCCACAGGGCGCACGTGTGCCGTGAGGACTGTCTGTCGCTATGACCCCCGCAGTAACTCCTGGGCGGAGATAGCCCCGATGAAGAACTGCCGGGAGCACTTTGTGCTGGGAGCCGTGGACGAGTACCTCTATGCCGTGGGGGGCAGAAACGAGTTGCGTCAGGTGCTGCCCACAGTTGAACGCTACTGCCCCAGGAAGAACAAGTGGACCTTTGTACAGTCCTTTGATCGGTCGCTCTCGTGCCATGCGGGATATGTGGTCGATGGTCTTCTTTGGATATCAGGTAGAAAACGTTTCACACAGTTTGAGGTACTAACACAATACCAAAATACTGTCTTGAATTAAAGTAATAAATCTTTGGTTTATATGTCATGATAACTTTTCAGAGAGGACAAAGAATTGAAGCCTCATTAGAAGTATAGGAGCATAATGTATCTTATACGTTGCACTCGGTGTTTCAGAGCTGCTGATGTCATATGTGCTATGTCCAGTTGCCATTCATAAATCACAGTGAACTGGAATGATAATGCACTTTTGGACAAATTTCCAGTGATAAATTCTGTGTACTTCCTAAAAACAAACAAAAAAAGACGTTGTTTCTGTAGTGTGATCTGGTACTTTTGACAGTAACAGGGCCTGAGTGAATGGCCTGAAGTTGTGTCAGGGGAGTTTTAGGTTGGATATCCAGAAAAGGCTCTTCAACCACAGGTTGGTTGGGCACTGGAACAGGCTCCACAGGGAGGTGGTCATAACACCAGCCTGATGGAGTTTGAGAAGTGTTTGGACAACGCTTTCAAGCACATGGTGTGGTTCCTGAGCCTGTGCATTGCTGGAATTGGACTTTGACGATCCTTGTGGGTCCGTTCCAACTCAGAATATTCTATAATTCTATGATTCACTTACTCCTGATGATGAAATTGAAAATTTAGTGCTTGTTAGCTTGTGTTGTTCCAGGCCTTGAAGGCACATATATGATTTGCTCCCACTTGCTCTTCAGGATATTGCAACATGCAAAGATGACTGTTGTTAGAAATCATCCATGGCTCTGTCCATAACAAGTGCACAAGGCTCTCTGGATGTAATCATAGCTTTATGGCACAGATAGATGAATGTATAGACCCTATAATCCTAAAATAACATATCATTTACAACTGAGTCTTTAATTGTTATGTTCCATTGATGGGAGTGGGGGGACTTAGTTTCCTCAGTATTTGTAGTGGGTATAAGTTCTTTTGGAATTTGGCCGATGCTGTCTAGAGAAAATTTGCCAAGAAAAATATTCCTCCTTTACTAAGAAGTGTGCCACAGAAGGTTATATAGTTATAATATTTATTAAGGAAGCTAATGAGTAAATGGGGCCAGCCCTTGAGGTAAAGGTTCAGTGATTGGCATCTTCACCGTAGATACCCTCTGGGGATTTTAATATGGTCTGGATTGCCTCTGGTGAAAAGATGAAATATGAATGGAAGATTAAGTTAGCTTCCCAGGCCTTCGCTGTGCTTCTCAAAGTGTGTAGTTCAGACTAGCAGATGTACCTTTCTGTCCCTATGGATTAAGTGCCTCATGGGAATGGATTTCCAAGCATTGGCAGGGGAATTAGCAGGTATCTACTTTAATACATATGTACTAAAGTAATGAAGGATGACTTTGGAATTAAAAGCAGGACAGAACACAGAAATTCACCAAGATCCCTGGCAGGTACTTCGGGTCATTTTCTTTAGTGACCATCATTTAGGGAGTCATGTAGAGTTTGTGCTGTGTGAATCCTGAGGTAAGACCCAGGTACAGTAGAGGAACAGGATTTCTGCGTTAGAATCAGCTGGGTGTATTCAGAGAATTATGCTGTTTATTCACTACTTTTCCTATTTTATTAGCAGACAGGGATGTGTGTCTTCAGTGGGCACTTCAAATACATGGATGCTACTACTACTGTGTCTTGATTGCTGGTTTTTTTTCCTGTTTTGTGGTTTACATTTGTCAGTATTTATGAAGAATAGGACCTTTTAAAAAATGCTGTTAGGCTTTTTCACGTAAAATCATTGAATGTGCCCTAGAAATCCATCAGTGTGGTCTTTTCTCCAGTAAATGAAGAAAGTAATATTTTTTGTCTTAATTTTGGTGAAAAAATAGCCCCAAGCAACAAAACTAAACAGTCAAAACTCAAGAAAGTATTTGATTGCAATTTTTAAGTCAAACATGGGGCTGGTCGAAGACTAAATTTAATTTTTCCAGATTTGCTAGAAAAGGGAAAATTATTCTGAGGATTAATTCATTTGTTTAGTTATGTAGCTGAAATGCATGCATGCCTGTGTGTTTTAAATTCCACTTGGGTTTAAAATTATGCAGTGTGATATTGTGTTCAAGGATATGCCTTTAATAGAGCTGTAGAATCAGTGGACGAGGTAAGTGGAAGTCTACTGGATAAATTCTTAAAAACTGGGTAAAACGACAAAAAATATTTTCTCAGTATTGTTCCGTTTCTATTTGAAAATGCTACCAACAGTGGAATGAGGTAGACACGGCTTTTCAGTTGTATTTTGATAGGTTCTGAGAAAATGCTTAGAAGTTTTGAGTTGCTCAATTATGACAGGTTATTATGAAGTTCGAGAGTGTACTTACTGCACTACACTTCACTAGACATTGATCTGACTTTTGTACTCTCACACTGAAACCTGGTTGTGTATTGAACAGGGTTATTTTAAAAAGAAAAGTGGATGGAGATGTAATAACTATAGCTAGCTTTCTATTATTAATTAATTGCTTAGGACCAGAATATAGCTCATGGTACATGTACATTCAGGGGGCAGGGGAATAGTACAGAGAGATGTTTTATTGTATCATAGTCACTGCAGGAAAATCCACTGTTCGTCATTGAATATAAGATGATAGCATAAAAGTAATTAGTAATGCAGGAGGGAACCTAATTTTGAAGTATGTGGCCTCAAATTAAGTAATTAAAAAATTAGTCTGAGTTAGAAATGTTTCTGAGCTGTATCCCTGCTGCTTTTTCTGGGAAACACAGGTCATCAGCAAAGAGCTCTCAAAGTCAGTCTGCTACTACCAGCTGGCAAGGGAACCATGGAAATGTGCCCAGTTTTTCAGTGAGGGAATAAATTAAATAGTGATAATATAAGTTTCTAGCCTTTCTATTTGTGGAGAGCATCATCAAACACTGACCGTTTACTTACTCAGTGCCTCTGCTACAGTCCCATGCCCTCTTAAAGGCTTTGCTGATCAAAAGCTAACTAGACTTAAGGGGTTGCTGTTATTATTGGGATTCATTTTCAGCTTTGCTTTGCTGCTCCTTTGGGACATATATGACAAGGATTCAAAAATAATAGGTAATAAAATCATGGCAAAGGCAGCAGGAAAGGAAAATGGACAAAACAAACCGCTGTATGAGTTCAGACACTGGCAGTTGGAGGTGGGTGGCTAGTGTTCAGGTGACAGAGGGACTCCTAAGATGCTACCAGCTCTTTGGGGTTTTTAACCTGACAGAAGCAGAGTAAAAGAGTGAGCTTTTTGTGCACTGGAACTAGTCAGTTCCTCTTCTCAACACAAGTGGGTTCAGCCCTTGAATTTTCTGAGCTCCATATTTTTATATTTATGTCATTATTTATTGTTTTTCCCCACAGTCCTCATTTTTTTTATTTAAAGAAAAACAAAACATGAGAATTTACTAAAATAATGTGCTGGTTTTGCCTGGGATAGGGTTAATTTTCCTCATAGCAGCTAGTCTGGGTAATGTTTTGGATTCGTGCTGGAAACAGTCCTGGTAACACAGGGATGTTTTTGTTATTGCTGAGCAGTGCTTCTACACAGTGAAGGTGTTTTTTACTTCTCACTCCATCCCAACAGGGAGGAGTCTGGGAATGGGCAAGGGTTTGGGAGGGCACACAGCCAGGACAGCGGACCCCCACTAACTGAAGGGATATTCCAGATCATGTGATGTCATGCTAAGCATATAAACCTGGGGGAAGAAGGAGGAAATGGGGAGTGTTTGTAGTGCTGATATTTGACTTCCCAAATCACCATTATGCTTGGTGGATCCCTGCTTTCTTGAAGGTGGCTGAACACCTGCCTGCTCATAGGAAGCAGTGAATTGATTCCGTTTTGCTTTGCTTGTGTGCATGGCTTTTGCTTTACCTGTTAAGCTCTCTTTATTCCAAACCACAAATTTTCTGTTTTACTTTTCCAGTTCTCTCCCCCATCCCGTGCTGGGGGAGTGAATGAGTGGCTGTGTGAGGCTATGTTGCTGTCTGGGGTTAAACCACAACAAATAAGTTCTCTGTAGTGGCATTGCATTGGGCAGGTGGTTTGGAAATTTTATAGAAAGGTGATTCTTCCAGGCCCCAATTCACATCTGATGCCACGACCAATTTCACAAATGAATTGCATGCCACAATGCTTGAAAAGTGAAGTATTTCAGTGAAAGAAAAACAAAGTACACTGAACGCTTTGGAGTTCAACATGACTAACAATCACTATCTATAAAAGCGAGGAAATATTTTCCATAAGAGCGAGGACTTGAACTATGCCCATTTCCCAGCATCCTCTGTGGAGTGCACATGCAAATCTGGAGACCTCCTTTTCTATCCACGTTAACCTTCCTCCACCGGTATAGGTCTAGTGCCCCTGGGGACATCGAGGGGCAGGGAACCTCTGCCAGGCATTCCAGCTCTGGGCCATTCCTGCACCTGCATCTTGGGATAATGACACTTCCCCTTGCCTTAGGTGCTCCAGAGATTAGCACATGAAAAGTCTTGTTTGAAAACAAAGTGTTACACTGGTGTTTTGCAGAGGCCTGAGTTGTCTGACCTTAAGTATGTCAGCTAAAATAACATCTTGACATGCACATAGAAACTCAGCTTGGGGGAAGGGGATAAACAAGGCATCCCTGTACAGTTTCTTTGTACTTACTATAGGAGATAAATATTTTTTTTCAAAATTCAAGATTCTTTCTTTTGGTATTTAAACTGTTGTTTTTTTTTCCTAATGGTGGAGATTTTTACTAAGAAAATGATTGTGATAACATATCTTGAAGAATTATTCTGAGTTTGCACGTCATTTGGGGTGAAAAGTATGATCTTACTATCAGTATGCTGTCATGAAGTAAAGCATTCTTTCTCAGCAAATGTCTATAAAATTATTTTATGAGAAATAGATCTGGAATAATAGGAGTTTACAGAATCTATCCAAATCAAGTTTTAAAATGTGGCTGGCACAGGATTTACTGTGAATGGGAGGTTAACAAGTGCATTAAAATTGCTTTAGTGGCCCAGTCTGTCTCTATATGTTCCATATATGTACAGACTTAATTTTTACTCTATTTGAATGAATGATCTCACACCTTTCAGTGATGGACATTATTGGTTTGATACCATTGATTCTCCTTAGATTGAATGTAAACATCCAGCTTTAATGATTTAAACAAAGCTAGGGCTTGTCCCCCTCTTATTTGTGGCTCGATTGCATCTGGAGGCAAAGAGCACTAATCAGAGCTGCTGTTGGCCTCTCCCAAGGGACTCCTTACCTTGGGAGAGAGAATATGCTCCAGCTCAGCTGTCCTCACTGCACCTGGGCTGGCTGCAGTAAGAGGCAGCGGGTTTGCATGTTGAGGAAGGATTATCTTGTGTTTAACACACAGACACCTAAGAGAGGAGAGATTTCTGTTTTAAAATAGCTGAGCACCTTAGGGCTCATGTCGTGGGTTTCTATATATTTCCTGGATTTGCTGGAAGGAGCACACATGGGAGCTCTTTGCCAACATGTAGTTTTACACGTCTCCCAGTGAACTCGCGCTCCCGCACACAGCCTCGCGCTTGGGGACTGCGGAGAGAGTTGTGATATTTTCTGGGGGATTTGGATTGGATCAGATTTCTCAAGTCATATGGGGGCCTTGCTGGGGCATGTTATAAATATGGCTTATAAATTGTCATTGACAAATGTTGAATCTACTGCCTCCTACCACCTTCTCTTTTTAGAAGTGTGTCTTGAAGGTGTTTCTCAATGCAGTTTGTGGAGTGTTTGGGGGGACTGTAAAGATGCAAAATGTTTATCAAGTGTGGGAAAGGGATGGACTAGGTATTTTTTTGGATCCTTGAGCAATTTCCTCCTGTAGAGGGGCACTGTTGCATGAGTTGGGATTTTACAGGTCTTGGAAGGCTTAAAAAGCAACATTTACAGCCTACAAGGGAGTGAGGGACAATTATTGTGACAGTGTAAGAACACTGTGAGCCCATGAGTTGGATGATGGCCTTTCCATGAGGGTGTGCTCTTGTCTGTAAGAGCAGGAAAATCTTGTCCTGAGGGTGCTCCTTGCCTCCCAGGAACTGGAGTCCTGAAAGCAAGCTGCTCATGTTAACGTGGTGTAATCATCGCTCTGTTTATAAAAACAGCAAATGCTGACCAAACTGTAAATTTTCTGTCATTTAACCAGACAGACTTTTTTTTTTCTCTCTTTCTCTAACTGTTGGGTTACTATCACATTAGCTGTTATTGTTTGACATCAAATTTAATAGCAGTTTGTATTTTTAACTATCTCTCGTTATGATGCCTCTCTGTCCTCTCCTTTCCTCATAGAAAACACAACAGAGAAGTTTAAGAAATTCTCTCAGAATTACCCCATTTCTTTTCTGAGAAAGTATGTATTATTTTTAGTACCATTTAAACTCTTTTTCCCCTTCTTTTCTTATTTTTAAGAGACATATTGCTACTCTTTCGACCTTTCCCAGCTGTCTGTAGTATTAAAAAAAAAAATGGTTCAAGAGGACATTGCAGACTTGTTAAATCTGAATTTTGGCAAAAAATTCTAAACTTTTGCTATAGCACTTCAAAGTTAGAAGGAACTAGAGTTTGAAAATTGATGCAGATATAAGATGGCATATTTAATGACAGATGTATCTATAGAAACCTGTTAAGATGCAGATTATCCCCCTGGGGAGGGGAGATCAAAACTGCCAATCTATAAAATATACTTGTTAGGGGAAGGCATGGAATCTATCTCTGCGAGCACTTTGATTGCAGGGGACAGTGTAGCAGCATGTGGCATCATAACCTAAGAGCAGACAAATCAGCTTGATGACTTTCAAAGCCAAGAATACTGCTGGAGGCAAGGGTACTCCAGTCTAGAAGAAATTAAAACATATAGAGACTGTTATTAATTCCAGATCTATTTTTGTATAGTCAAATCTGTATGCAAATCCTTAGCATCTCATTTTGGCAGATTAATCTAAAAGTGAAGAGCGGTATGTGAAGGGAATGTAATGATAAAACACCAGAGATGAGCAGCATTGCAGGGGAAAAGATGTAAGCTGTGTACTTGATGTGAGGGGCCCTTTGTGAAGAGAAGGAAATAATTTTTCTATTTGCTTATTTTATTACTTTATGAGGAAACAACACTCTTCTTTCTCTTCTTCCTTCACATCTTTCCCCCCAAATTCAGATGTCCTTTCAGAATAGAAATGTACAAACCAGCATTGTGTTTCAAATATGTCTCCTGTAGTTTAACATTCTGGAGGTAATAATCCAAATAACTATGATTTTTATTTTTCAAAGTACTAATCTGATGTCTCATTTTAGACATTGTGCTGGGAGTGAAAATAACTGTATGCAAAACAAGAAAATCAAATTGCAAAACAGATATTAGAAAACATTGTTTTGTCTGTGTGGCCGATGACCACTAGAAATGTGAAGGCTGCTCAACAGTGTAGAGACAAATAACAGATTGTGAGATCAGACACAGGAGCAGTCTTTGCTTTCCAGTGCCTGTTCTTGTGTGTGCACTTTGCATGTGCTGTGATGGGCAGGGTGTGGCAGAGTGTGATAGAAACAGTTTGGAGGGACTGCATGTCATCCCAGCTATCCCTTAGCCTGTGAGCATCTCTGAGCTGGGAGTTTGGGCTGCTGTCCCTCTGTAGCTGTCCAGCACACAGGCTGGTGCTTGCAGAGATGCACCCAAGTAACAGCATCATTTCTCCCTGCTGCAGCAGTTGAAAAAAAGACTCTAAAATAGATATATCTGTAGTTTCTGCTATCAATTCCTGGACCCACTCAAGTTTTCTGCAGTGATCAGAGGGTACTTCTATGCCAGCAAGTAGCTCAGCCCAGTAGGAACAGATCAGCAGGTAAAACCTTGGCATGAATTTCTCTCTGTTTACTCCATGTACCCTTCACATTTTTTGCTTTGGACTAAGTTTGTTCTGGTCCTCTGGCTCAAATGTTCCCAGTACTCAGATGGTCCGAAGCCAGAAGCCAGTTATTATTTCACACCCTTATGCTGCCTTTAGGAACTGGAGCACAGCTGGTGCACATCTGGAGCAGAGCTCCTGGTTTAACTTGAATGCACACCAGTCCCAATCTACAGCCTAAAATAACATGGGGGAGGTGGAAGAGTTGCTTCAAAATCACAATAGGCTCTGACCAAAATTCTGCCCTCGGCCTAGCTGGAGGCTGGCAAAATGAGGATTCCCCAGCACAGAACTTGGCGATAAAAGCTGAAAAAAACCAACCCAGCAGCCTTAGTGGGACTGGGCCATAGCTCAGCCAGCAGGAATGTAAGTCACCATGCTGCTGTCCTGGTGAAACAGGGTATGCCCTCACAAAAAGCAAAGCAACAACAAAATTAAATGTAATAAGATGAAAATCCTTCCTCTCATTGCTGTGGATTTTGTCCACTATTGGTATGTGCCATTAAAACTGTAATATAAATAGTTTGTCTGTCAGTGTGGGTGTCACTGGTGTTGTGGCCACTGACATGCCCCCGTTCTGCCCAGACCTTGTGGCAGAAGCAAGATGAGGTGCAGCTTGCAGGCATTATTTCTGATTCCATCTTTCCATGGTCCCAGCGTTGTGACAGAGAGGGACTGGGAACTGTGGCAGTGCTGCGGTGACACCATGTCCTCAGAAGGCTTGAGCACTTTCAGAAACGTGTTTGCACAGGTAGGATTACAGACTGAAAAAGTTTTCCAAGTTTACTTAGTGAAATTTGCCATTTAAAACAAAACAAGAAGAGGACGATTGGGCGTTAAATGCCTCTTTGCCGTGTTGAGGTAAACAGCTAGTTTGCAGCACCTACTTGGGTCAGACTCTCTTCTGAGCTTTTCTGAGGTGCTTTACACCACGTTTTCCTGATCACTATTGAAAAGTAAATGGTAGGGCTGTTTCTGGTCACTGTGGAGGAACCTTCCAACCTAAGTTAACAACTAAATAAGGAGATGCTCTCTCTATAATACAACTAAGTACAGAATTTCTTTCAAATTTATAGATAAGCACAGTTGCACAGGCTTGAATTGTGCTTTTTAACTGGCAGTGCTATCCCCTGACATGCTCCTGGTAAGGCAGAGCTTCTCTCTGACCTCTTCCTTCTCATTGATGCAAGCCCACCTTCCTCCTCTTTTAAACCATGTCACACACGGTACGTTCCTAGGAACAGGGATGGGTTTTATTTTTGTGTCTTGATGAAGGCTGAATGCACAGTTATGCATAAACAGATTAGTTTTTAACTTATTTTTGGCCCATAGAATTAGCTCTACAAAGTAGAGTAGGGGGGGGTGTTTATTGATGCTCCTCTGTGTTTCTGTATGTTTGACAAATGAGGCTGCTATTTCCCTTGTAACCAGATTAGAGAAGTGCAGTGGAATGTAAGCAGAAGTGGTGGTATGTAATGTAATTATTATCTGCAAATGAACTCTAGAATTGGTAATTTTGTTGTACCTGATCTTGGTCCTGGCTTTGCTTATGTGAAAAAATATAACCTGTATAAACTCTTTTATAGGAGGAGTAACAAATACTGCACAATATCAAAATAGACTCATGGTCTATGATCCTAAGCAGGTGAGTATCTGTGTTATATATGTTTTCTTTTGCTTCAAACAGATCTCTTGGCAAATACATACAAAGATTTTGTAAGGCTGAAAGTGCTGACCATTTGAAATGGTGGTGTTTAAATTCACTTTGTACTGATGTGTGAGTTTCACAGAGTAATAGAGACCCTGACAACTTGTTATGTTTTTTTAAGCCTGTAGGAATTAGAAACATCTTAGATTAAATACAGAAATGTGCTTTAAATCTCCTGTATTTATCAGTATTTATTTTGCTTGTTATTTTTTTTTTTGTAATCCAGCAGCCCTGGGCAATGTATACTCAAAGTCAGTGTTCCAAAACCACTCCTTGTCATTTCCATTTCTGTTTTGAATTGTATATTCGGGGCCTTTTGTTTCCTGAATACTTTGAGAACTGTACTACCTGGCTGTGACTTACTCTGCTGACTGCAAGGGTGCCTATCATTTCATTACCCAAGCACCTAAAATATCTTTTAGGGATTATTTCATACATTATGTATGTGTTTTGATTAGGTTAGCATGGCTCAGTAACCATTTCAGAGGGTTAGGGCATGGTTATGCCCTCTTGCTTGTATTAGGAATTAAAAGTCCTAAGCTTGCAATCAGAGTTGCACAGCCTGATTTACACCCACGTGGAAGAGTATTGACTTTTCTGATTGTAGGATAGGGGCTTTGATTGCTGTATTTGGAACAAAATTGTGCCAGGAGATACTCCTGTATGGTTCTCACTGACTTTTTAAAGCATAGCTCATACAAGGCCTGAAGCAGAAAGCTGGAGATGACACACCTGCTTCATTCTTTTTGAGGTGCAGTTTTATCATTGACTACAAATGCTGACTGTCCTAAATCCAGGTAGCAATTACAGGCAGCAATCTTACTTTGCTTGTGAGGGGGACACGTATTTGGATACCATGTCTCTGTTGTGTACCTTTCCCTTGGATGCTTCCCTTGCTGATGTGAAAGTTGCACCCCAAAATCCCGGTGCTGGGGTGGCCTCAGCGCACCGTGCTGATGGCGAGGAACCCGGCCTGGCACGTGAAGAGTTACAGAGCAATTGTGCACTTGCATTCTTCAAACGATGTCTGCTTCGTGTTTGTACACACAGGCTCTTTTTAAAAATTCTGCTGGCATATTGTTTACGGTGGGTACTGGAAACCATCACATCTGCTTGCATCTCGCACGGAATCTCAATAGCTCTATCAGGGAGCCCCAGCGCCGGCTCCTGCGCGAGGCCTTTGTGGCGAGTCGATAATGCCTGCCATCTGCCACCGAGCACACAGCTACCTGCCAACAAGCCGCCTGGGCTGACCTCTGCCTCCCCACCACTGATTAGTATTCACACACCGCCTTATTAGAAATGACCCTGCCAGGCCCCTCTGCTTCGCTGCCTTTGCAGTGCTTTGAGGCTCACCTGGCAGGCACTGCAGTGGAGGAAGCTAAAGATATAATCAGGGGATGCAGGCAGACTTTGCAAAGCAGATGGCGTCTATAGTCTGGTGTTAAGAGACTGGACTACTAATGCAAACATTAATGCCTAATATTCAACTATTACACATTGAAATGTATAGCTATATATTGTGGAGGTTAAAAGGCAGAAGGCTTAGAGGCTCTGGAGTTGCTGCACATGTATCACAAAAAATTTCCTCACAGATTCTTAACTTCCTCCACTTAAATTAATCTTATCCATTGCCAGGTTGTTTGATTTGGTAGGCATAGCAGGAGCAATTGTTTTCTCAGGTATAAAATACTCTGCTTTAATCCCTTGTCTTCCATGTCTTCCTGCCTCTCCCCTAAACAAGTAAAATCCTTGAACATTGTTAATGAATAAGAAAAATATGCAAAAGGTTGTAACTTTGTAAGTTGTCACAAATAAAGGGCTGACATTAAACCAAATGAATCATTTGAGAAGATTCTTTAGGAAATTATTTTTCCTGTTGCTTTATTCCCCAAGGATAAGATCAAATAAGCTTCTGAATAATGAAAGGCAGAAGAATCTCTGTTCTCTCATAACAGACCTCATTGGTACAGATAATTTTAGCACTGTATACAAAAAAGACATTTAATAGTCTGGTTTAAGGAGAATTTGCTACTGAGTTATAAAGAAAAAAAAAGACCTTTAAACCTGATGAGGTAGACAAAAAAAATAGAGCAAGAAATGCCATTAAATTAATGAACTTAAATGTGAGAACTGTAAACCATGTGTTGGAAGTCCACTATCCTTGTTCAGTGTTACAACCAGCAAACAAGTCTAGCATATAAACAGAAGCAGTGTACACACTGGTGATTGCTGACCAAGGGTAAGAAGAAACCAGTGCTGTGCTGCTGTTCTTTGCACTAGCACTACAGGTGTGTCTGAGCAGTGCTTAGACAAGCTCTCTCTCTTCCCAGAATAAGTGGCTAAGCCGCAGCCCGATGCTGCAGAGGAGAGTGTATCACTCCATGGCTGCTGTCCAGAGGAAGCTGTACGTGCTGGGTGGGAACGACCTCGACTACAACAACGACCGGATCCTGGTGCGGCACATAGACTCCTACAGCATAGACACCGACCAGTGGACCCGCTGCAGCTTCAACATGCTGACAGGTGAGCACTGTACAAAAGGGGAACTCACCACTGTTGAACTGAAATATCTTTTCCCTCTAGATGCCTTTAGCATGTGGAACTCCATGATTTTGCTCCAAATGCTTCCAATTTAGGGACCACTGTTAGCCAAGAAGACATTTTTCATTATAGTTCTGGCATTCAGTGGTCTACAAAACATTTGTTTTAGCACATTTTGAAGAAGGTGCAGATAATTTTCATTTAATTAAGCAGTCAAAAATAGTTTGTCATAATATTACTAGTACTGTTTTTTAATTCTCAAAAAGCTTGTCTGTGGTATTGGTGTAGCTCCCTGTTTGAGTGTACAAGAGACTGATGTGTTTTTACCATGTAATATCATTTTGTAGTGGTTTCTGCTGACATTACAGGGCAAAGCTTTCACTGAAATCTGTTAACTCTCACTTGTTTCTAAACAGTATCTTAATAAATTACCCAAAAGGACATGTCTGTGTTGGAATTCCATCAAGTCAGAAATGAATTGAGCACTTAGTTAACTACAGGATCCCTAAAGTTCTTCTTGACTTATTAGGAAGAAGTTACAGCTGGAACTTGTGAAACACTGCAACTCACTGTCCCTGCCACCCAGTTCACCAAAGTTAACCTCCACCTGATACAATCCCCAGATGTAGTATCCCCTTGAATCCCAGGGAGACACATAGAATCATAGAGTGATTTGGGTTGGAAGGCACCTTAAAGATCATCTAGTTCCAGCCCCCTGCCATGGGCAGGGACACCTCCCACTAGATCCAGGTTGCTCAAAGCCCCATTCAACCTTGAGCACTTCCTGGGATTGGGCATCCACAACTTCTCTGGACAGTCTCACCTCCCTCACAGTAAAGACTTTCTTCCTAATATCTCATCTAAAACTACTCACTTCCAACTTGAAGCCAGTCCCCCTTGTCTTATCACTACATGCCCTTTTAAAAAGTCTCTCTCCAGCTTTCTGGTAGGCTCTCTGCTGGTAGTGGAAGGCCACAATTAGGTCACACTGAAGTGTTCTCTTCTGCAGGCTGAACAGACCCCAGTTCTCTCAGCCTTTCATCATAGGAGAGATGCTCCATCACTCTAATCAACTAGGTGGCCTCCTCTGGGCTTACTCCAGCAGGTCACTATCCTTCCTGTAAGGAGGTCCCCAGAGCTGGACACAGCACTCCAGGTGGGGTCTCGCCAGAGTGGAGTAGAGAGGCAGAATCCCCTCCCTGAACCACACTTCCAGAGAGGCATGTGACACATTCTAAGAGAAGCACCAACAGTAGGGTTGCTTGGTTTCCACATCAGGCCATCAGAATACTTGATGGACACTAGGGAGAGAGGCAGAGATTAAAAAGGAATTGCACATGGTCAAACAGAACTAGTTTTTCATGTGTGTTTTGCTCACTAGTTAATTATTTTATTATGTGGAGGAACTGACAGACTTTGAGAAGGATGTCATCTGATTTAAAACTGCAAAACCCTGGCACCGCAGGTGCCCTCCTCATTCTGGAGCTGACCCTGTCCCACTAAATGCTGTGAGACAGCCTCCTCTCTGCTGCCTCCAGGTTGTTTCCACAACCTGGCCTCAAGAAGCTTTCTAAGCCTTTCTTTTTGTCAGTACAACTGGCAGTAAATGTGCCTGGTGAACTGTGTAGTGCAGATCTTTCTAGGGCTGTATTTTTCCTTCAAAACTTCCAGACTTGTTGGGAGACCGTTGCTATGGGGATGAACTTGTGCAGCAGCTCCTGCGGTTTTCACCATACTTGTACCTGGAGGAGTGGGGCTGAACAGGTGTGGGCAGCATGTGAGGGGCACTCAGCATCTGTGGCTGCTTGGGTGTTCATGTCTGATGGAGGCTGAGGGGCAGGTGGGGACCGTGCCTGTCACCTGTGACACGTGTCAATAGGGAGCAGATGGTCCCCTGCACAGCAACGTTAATGCTCATCTGGGCAGCACCAGGCAGGGCTCCTGCAGAGAGCAAGGAACTGCCCCCATGCCTCACCTTCACTCCAACATGTTGGGAATTCTGAAACAGTCAAGGTACTGCCAGGAGTGTTTGCATCCCATTACAGCACTCCGTGTTAAAAGGGTTAATTCAACACTGAAAGTGGTTTCTATTTCCTTCTTTGCTTCAGGTCAAAATGAGTCTGGAGTTGCTGTCCACAATGGTAGAATATATTTAGTTGGTGGCTATTCGATTTGGACAAATGAGCCTTTGGCATGTATCCAGGTGAGCGATTTAGGTTTCTTTTAAAGTCTTTTCCAATAATTTTGCAAGTATAAGTTTTGCACAGCAGTTATTAAAAAAGGAAAGTACATGTGAAGTGGAGAGATTAAGGATATTTCTTATGCAGCCACTGAACCTGCATAAACAGAGAGGAAATACTGTAGAGATTAAAAGTATTTTCAGATGAGCCAATAGATGCAATTCCTCTGAGATATTCCAGTAAACCAGGGTTGAATTGTCTTTCCTTTGGCAAGGTTTGAATAAAATAATGTGCATATATTCACAGGTTACACAATCAAGTTCAAAATTTAAAGGGTGGCAGAAATGGATGATGGAGCTAAGAATTTTTCAAGCCAATATTGGGATTTTTATTTTCTTTCCAAGTTGTATTTCTGAAGGGCAGCCAAGTTAATGAGTTGTTCATTGACCAAGTGAAGCCAGTCTGTGACCTGCCCTACTCCTTGCTGCTTTAAAGCTTCAATGGAAGTTTTTTGATCCCTGCTCTAGGCAATAGGTTGTCCAGCAAACTCTTCTGCTCTCCCGTCTTTGGTAAAAGCAGCTCACCCACAGATCCATGGCTTTCAGGTATTTTGGTACAGCAGTTAGGAATTCTTCTCTTTCAGCATGTTTCTGAGTGAAGCCACTGGTTTGTGACCAGCTGGGCAGTTGAAGACAGAAACACTTGTTTACATCTCAGTTTCTGCACTTTTGCTGATAAACAACATTTTTATTAGCTTCCAACATTTTGGATTTTAGAATTTCACCTCCAAACTGTCCCATAAGACTAGAAGTTAGGCTTAGCATAAGAAAGGAGTATATTCTCTTGCCAAGCTGCTTATATTGAACACTTAGTAGCATGAATTTGTAAAGACTAAGATAATACATGTTCTGGTCATTAGTATAATTGTGTTTTAGCAAGTTGTGGGATACCATACCAAGAAATTTATTGGAAAAAGTCATTCAGGCTGGCTTGGATATAGCTGACATATAATGCTTAGATGGAGTAATAGCATAGTATAGAGGTAGCAGCTGTGCTGCACCAGTGGGCTCGTTTATAATCAACAGGTACTTTGCAGTATTGCACCTGGGTTTAAATACGGCTTAGTGACAAGCAAAAATAATCCTGGGATCTTGCTTTCTTAAATGGACATTTGTCCACATCCCCAGACTGGTGGTGAACTGGCAGCCTGCCTGACACAGTCCTCACATAAAGGGGAAAAGAAAATAATGAGTGATTTGGCAGAGCTGTGTGTGCTGTCCCTCCTCAGCTGTTGGCAGTGTGCCTAGCTTTAACCAGCAAAACTAGCCCTTTTATCTTCCAATTGAGGAAAACTGAGGTTGCTCTCTCCTTTGGAAGAAAAAATTCCACTTTTTTTCAAATAACTTTACTTACTTTAAGTCAGTCATTCATTTGGCATTCCATCTTCCATAGAGCTTCTGTGCCCCCTAAATACCTTGGAGCTGGCAAACGATTTGTGTTCTGTGCTAACAGGAGCCCTTCCGTGCAGAGTAACCCACTTGCATGGCTGCACATTCTCCTGCCAGGAAACAGGATCCAATGTCATTGTTTGTTCCCCAGTGCCTGAGCACTCAGGTTTTGGGTTGGGTGATGAGAACAGCAAATGGATCACCAGATCCATCATCTAAAAACTATCTGAAACTACCTTTCCACTGGGATTAATAGTAAATACATGAGGTGGGTGCCAGCAAATTTGCTTCAGCTTTCTTCTGTGATCCCAAAAATACTTTGTATGCTTTTCCATGCAGGTGCTGGATGTAAGCAAGGAGGGGAAGGAAGAGGTATTCTATGGGCCCACGCTCCCCTTCGCTTCCAATGGAATAGCAGCCTGCTTTCTTCCAGCTCCTTATTTCACGTGCCCCAACCTTCAGACTCTGCAAGTGCCTCACCACAGGATTGGCACAATGTGACACATTCCTTGCGCTCCACAGAACCAGAAGTGGAGGGGGAAAACATCAAACCCTGTGTATAGCAGGGTTTGTCTGGGTCAGTGAGAAGAATCAATCCACTTGGGCTGCTGCTTTACCATCACACATTTGTCTTAAAGTCGGATCACGGCAGGCAGGCAGGAGGTTACAAAGCCAGTGTGTGGTTTCTCTCCTTGGCCTCAGACATAGAAGCAGATCCATGAGAGCACTGTGCATTTCTGCTGGTGACTGTTTGCTATGTGTCTTCTTCATTTCCTTATGCAAATTCGTCAGGCATTGTGGATGCTCTCAGCTCTTCCTGGGCTGCTGCTCGTTGGAGTCTGCACATTCAGTTGTTCACCAGTGGCGCTTTCAAAGACAATAAAAAAGCTCTGTTTATGTTGACAAAGATGATATAATACTGTGCTAATTATGCAACTTACTCAGTACCTTTGGCAAAAAGAATAACAAATGTGTTGACTTCCAATCCCAAACTCCATCGTTTACAGTTTCTCATTTAATAATACTTCATTTGAAATTTAAATACTTCAAAAGTATTAAAAATAAAAAACAAACAAGCCCTATAGGATATGAGGAACAGATAAAAATTGTCTCAGCTGAAAGGCAAAGAAAATGAAGCCTCATGGTTAAACTCAAGTCTGAACTGAATGTGTTTGTCTGAGAATCTAAAGATTGTTTGGGATGTCATTTACCAAGGTCTACTACCAAATAAATGTTACCTTCTGTCATATGATCAATTCTTCCTGACAGCTGCAGTCTTTTAATGGTGGAGATCAGCCTCTTTACTGTATAATTAAAATGTGCCATTTACTTAATATTTTTAATATCCAGTTTGCAAGGGGTCACCACATTTACAATTATCAATGAACAGTCTCATTTTGTCCAACATATGGTCCCACAAATCACTGGTCTCCAGAGGCTAAACAGGTGTAGAACAATGTCAATATTTATTTATTTATTCTTTCAGTTTATACAGTGTGTCTCCATTCCACTTTCCAGGCATATGCCAGCTCACAGCAAATACTCTAACCTGGTATATTTTTGGCTTTGCTTGGCTACTGCAGCCCCTGTCTCTTATCTCTGTGTTTTATTTACATATTGAACAAAAATGTCAATGTTTGTAAATATTAATCAAGCATGTAATTAAATCTTTCTCTATTTCTGATTTATGGATACTCTGCACTTCTCTGCCTTACCTACTGATCAGCTCCCTGCCACTGTGCTGCCTGAGCAGACCTATCAAATTGCTGCTGATGCTCATGCTAATGTCACATGTGGAATGTGCTGCAGCAGTAGCCCGTGCCTGCTGGACGGGAACAGGTCTGACTTTGTCCAGTGAGCAGCACTTTCTAATCAAAACTATCTTTTAACTTTTAAGGGTCTGATTACAGGGACGTAACTTTATTATCATTTCTGTCTCCCTCTGGGCAGTGTACTGGTGGAACATCACCTTTCCTTTTCCATACTTATCAGTTTAGAATGTTTTATAGTTGGGTTTTAGTTTGGGGGTGGTGTTTTTTTGGTTTTTTTTGTTTTTTTCTTTTTTTTTTTTTTTTCTCTCTGAGCTTTCTCACTTTCATTGCCTTGAGCAGAGCTGCAGCTGCACAGTCTTTGCCTGGCACACTGACTCAAGTTGCTAACACCATCTCCCCTCCGTGCACCAAGCATGTCTATACTTAGGCAGGACTTTTCTCTGTGCGGCGTGGGAGCTGGATAGGCTGTACATCAAGACATATTTTAATGTCTTGTTTTGATTTGTTTGATCTCCTGGAAGTCTGCATGCAAGGAACAGCTCTCTGAACAGCACATTTACAGAAGTTGTTTTCCTGTGTGGGCTGCAAGGCCCAAGCCAGGCAAGTATTCAAACTTTGACTTAGGTGTGGCTTTAGGGACACAAATGGAGTACACATCTCATTTTCAAGGGGAGGGTGGCTAAAATAATCAAAACACGTGTGCAGCGGCTTTGAGTCTCATCCCGGAGGTACCACACCAGGTGAGTGATCCACTTTTGTTTTGGGGGCAGAACTGACACTTCCTGTTTGTAAAGCCCAGGGCACTTCTGGACAATTGTGCAAAGTGTGTTTTTTTCTATGTCTCAGCTTAGTTTGGAGACTTTTATTCCTAGGTCTCATAGCTTACCACAGCTGTAGCTATGGAATCATTTCTAAACTGCTGCTTCTGGAGAGCAAGGGGAGGGATTAGGATGGATCAAGATGACTGCTGAGCACCGGCAGAAAGTGGCAGCAGTGGCCTGGGTTTGAGAAGCAGAGGGGGGCAGCTTCCTCATGCAAAGCACCATGTGCCTCTTGATTAGAGGTTTGAAAGGCAACAAAGTTATTTATCATGTTTGTTCTGCCCTTTAGACACTTCTACTGCTCTGGTTGTTGTCACCAATTGTCTGCACTGTGAATGGCAGTTTTAAACAGCTGTGCAATTGTATTATATTGGTTAGGGGTACCTCTGCCACAGAGCCTCAGGACAACACATATGCTCCTGTTAGCGTCAGGATCCTGCTCTGGCTCTTAATCATCTGGCTCCACTGATTACAGAGGTCTTTCACAGCAACCTCTTTGTCTTTTTAAGTTTTTGTGTTACACTTTCCTGTCTGGGTCTTTCTGCTTTTCTTGCAGGATCTACAGGACAGATGGAGGGTGCTTTGTTGCACGTGAAGTCAGAAAATGCGTCATAGCCCTGCCAGATGAGCAAAACCCAGTTAATTATTGCCAGGTAAGAAAAAGGAACAGTGTGAATGCAAGAGCAGAGAGCACCCTGCTGTGGCTGAGGGGTCTCAGCTGGAAGGAGTGAGGATGGAAGAGCAAGGCTGGCTTCACCTGCCACCTGCAGCTGTGCAGGACTCCTGCAAAGGCTGCTTGGTGAGCCTGGTGAGCTTCTGAATCACCATATCCTGGCTCTGCCATCCTTCCATTGAATGTCTCTGGCTTCTAAAACTGCCATGGTTGCAGAATCCTGTGCATGACCTCCTGATCCACCTGTGATGTTCTAAATTTTGTACCACTTTGGGCAGACATACAACTCTGAACTCAACCTTCATCCCTATCCAGCCTACTGGTGTTGGTAAGTACCTCTGACACACAGTTTAGCTCAGTTTTTCCACACAGCCTTAAATCTGTCCAGAACAAGAATATTATTTCTGTGCTTGCTGGTTCTGCTGCCAAAGTCTGATCATCACAGTGTGAGAGCAGATGCCAACACAAGTCATTTATCCAGTTGGGAGTGTGCAAGGTAAGGGGACAAGTTGCAACCAGTGAGAATTCACTGTTGCTTCAGGGAAAGAGGTGTTCATGCGGCAGTCACTGATTGTCCTGTTTGGAAGAGAGTGCAACTCTGTCCCCTGAACTCCTTAGATTTACACATTAAGGCTATTTATATCTGCAGCTAAGACTTTTGGGCCACAAGGTCTTGAAGAGCTGTACTGAAGAGCTATTCTCTGATCTTTTTCAGGCCACTCCCATAAAGAATAATATTCTATCGTTTATATAGCCTTAATTAAGTATATAAATATATACTTTACCTTTGAGTCCTAAAATGTGTTATCAGCTTTTAGTTATAAATAACCACAAGTGAATCACCTGCTTTCTGCTTTTAATCCATAAAATGCCTGATTTTCACAAGCAGCAGCAGCACCAACAGCCTCTTCTGCCACTTTGGTGTCTCTTGAGCATTTCACACCCAAGTGCTGACTAAAGAAACATTCACATCTTATGAGCCAGTGTGCAGCAGTTCTGCTTCTGTTCAGTAATGTTTTTGTAATCCTTCTACTTGTGGCTTACGATTTTCTTCTTAGTTTAGCAGCTTTTGAGCCAAGATCCTGACTCTCAGAAGAGCTGAAACTTCTGTAACTCTTTTTCATCTAAATTTTGCCTTCCCCAGTTACCCTCCCCCAAACCTGTACAGACATTTAGTACATCAGTTGCAAAATCATGGAGAAACAGATAATTGAATATTCACACATGCAGAAACAACCCAGGCAGAATGTGGAACAATGTGGAAACAAGCGCGAAAAGAGGCGGCATCTGTTTATTGAAAATTAAAATGTAGAATAAATTAAGAGGGCAAGGTTAAAAACGCTTCATCTGCAGAGTTTGTAGGGGAGAAAGACTGCAGGAAGTTTAGCACATAAACTGTGTATAAAGGACTTATGGAGTTCTATTTTTGCAAAATAAGGGTTTTCCCCCCCTACCCCAATCATACGTTATAAAGGGCTAAAGTGTCCACATAAAGAATGGTTTTCCGATAGAGAGGATTATATATAGCAGTTTCACAGTAATGCCAGAATTAAAATGCTTAAAATGTTAATGTTGCAATGCTTCAAGTACTGAAGAACAGAGTAAGTATTTTTAGCAATACCCTCAATTCATGTAAGCAAGTGCTGTGCTAATTTTTCCACCAGTGCCTATGCAGGTCATGCTGGGCCTTTCTAAAACAAATAATGAATTTAGCAAATTTGCATTTTTAATGCCTGTTTTGGTGTCATTCTGCAAGGAGAAGGGTAGAGCCAAGATAGTGTTTGACGGACTGACAAATGCAGTGAATTTGGTTGTAATGTGGAATTACTCTGCTGGCATTTCCAAAGGCCTGTAAAGATACCACACCTATGAATAGAGGATCTGAGCTTTTACTTTTTGTTGTTGTTGTTTTTCTGTACATACCTTTGCACTTTGTACATTAAGTTTGCAAAAGGTTTACCACTTTAAAGCTGCTCAAGTAGACAAAAGCCATATCCTAGTCATTCATCATAAAACAAGCTTAATTATGCTAGGACATATTGACAGTGCATCAGATTTTTAATCTTCAACATAATTTTATAACCATTGCTAACAGATGGGCTGATTACACTGAATTTGAGTTTTAAGTAATAGTTAAAAAATTCTAAAATATGATTAAACTGGAAATACCCATTGCATACATAATTTTCAAAAAGCTTCTGAAAGAAGGAAAATCAGAGGGCAGTAAAACCTCTGTTTTGTTTCCTGAGGGAACTATGTTGCATTTAAGCGCAGAGTTATCGAAGTGCCTTACATGACCAAGCAGTTTATGCTATTGGCAGCTCCTCTTCTGTTCAATTTCAACAGACAAGCCAGGACCTTATTCTTCCCATAGGTCTGCTGCTCTATTCCAGCATAAAAGGTGTGAATTTTTCTATTTCAGAACCTCTTTTTTATTGAGACACATACCCCCTTTTTTTCATTGAAAATGAAAGTAAAGAGTAATTTAAATTAGCATGTTTCTGCTCTTCAATACAAATAACAAATGTAAAATTCTTATGAAACAGAAGGACAGCTTTGTGGGACTAATGGAAGTCACATGTGAATTCTGAACAGGTTTTTTTTTCATGTTATCTTGTTAAGGTTACTAAAGGAAAGATAAGCCCAACTTCCCTCTGCCTGCCATTGCTCCTCATGTGCTGGACATGTGTTTCATATCACAAGGATGATAATGGGTCAGAGGTGATTGGTATCCTGAATTCTGGAATAGGAGAAATATAAAGATTAAATACTGTCTATTTAGATGTCAATTCTATACATTGCAGAAAAGAAAGGGTGCTTAGTATATATACACACATAGTCCTCTTATGTCCTGGAACAGTCCTCTGGGCCAAGGAGATCAGTGTGGAAAATTCTGGCAAGGCTCATGATGGCTCTATTTCAGACAGGTCTCCCATCACTAGTATCAGCATTTCCAAACAAAAGGACACTCTGGTCACAGACTGGGCACCAGGCTCAGGGCAAGAAAAAGCATACTGAAATGAAAAGTTTTGCTAAAACTCCACCGACAAACAGTGATTCTATACTTATGAGTAATTAATTAAAATGTCTGCTAGTTTTGGTTGGGGTGGAGTTAATGTTCTTCACAGTGGCTGGTATGGGGCTGTGTTTTGGATTTGTGCTGAACATAGGGTTGATAATAAAGAGATGTTTTTGTTATTGCTGAGCAGGGCTTACACAGAACCAAGGCCTTTTCTGCTTCTTGTACTGCCACACTGGGGAGAAGGCTGGGGGTGCTTGGGAGGAGACACAGCCGGGACAGGTGACCCAAACTGACCAAAAGGACATTCCAGACCATGTGACATTATACTCAGTACATAAAGTGGGGGAAGATGGAAGAGACATTTGGAGTGATGGCGGATGGCATTCCTCTTCCCATGTTACACTGTCCTGGAGATGGCTGAACACCTGCCTGCCCTAGGGAAGCAGTGAATTCATTCCTTGCTTTGCTTTATTTGCATGCCATTCCTATTTATGGCTTTTGCCTTCCCCATTAAACTATCTTTGTTTCAACCAAGGAGTTTCCTACCTTCTACCCTTTCAATTCTTCCCCTGATCCCACTGGTGGGGGAGCAGCTGTGTGGGGCTTGGCTGCTGGCTGGGGTTAAACCATCACAACATTCAAAATAGCTTAATAACGCCCACTTTTCATTATATAGATGGGCTTGAATGATGAAATTTCTCTGAATTAGGTACTCTAGCTACAATTTTATTTTCAGGATCTTTTTACCCTCAGTTGTGGAATTTACAGAAGCAGGAAATGTCCGTCCATGGAAGCAGTGTTATTTTTAAACAATATACTGGGAGACACCCTTGCCATCCTGTAAATAAAATGCTGTCCTAGTGCTACAAACATGCAGGTCAAAGAGCCTATAAAAGCTGAAATCAGGCTGTCACTTCATGGTGATGATGCTTCAGACCAAAACTGTGGCAGCACAAAGTGGTCTGGAGTGGTGACCTGTTAGCACAGTCACAGTCTACTGCAGCGTGGCTTGCACCTGAGACCAACACAGTCTCTAACACTGTCATGCACTCAACACTGCTTTGCCTTTCAGCCTTTTGCTAATACTGAATGTTTCTGTGAGACAAGAGGCCCATGGTGAGCTCTGCCTCCTGCAGCAGCGTGTGTGGGCAGGCACCAGCTGAGAAGAGGATGACAACAACACCCAGGTAGGGGTGGCAGCAATGCTGTTGCTGGAAGCTTTGGAGAGGACACAGAAGCCTGAATGAACTGGGGAAAAGGAGTAGAACTGCAGCCGTGTCCACCTATCCAAATGCTAGTAGTAAGATGGGTTGTTCTTGACAGGTAGTATTTGAATATCTAAGCACATATATCAACAACATCTGTAAATCAGAGAATGGTTTGGGTTGGAAGGGTCCTTTAAAGGTCACGTAGCCCAACGCCCCTACAATGAGTAGCAATCTTCAACTCAGTGAGGTTGCCTACCACCTCTGTAAGCAACCTGTCCCAGTGTTTCACCACTCTTATAGTAAAAAAAGAAAAAAAAAATCTTTCATTCATCTAGTCTGAATCTACCCTCTTTTACTTTTAAACCAAATTGTTCAATGCAAAAAAGATAGAAGGGTTTAATTTAAATAACATTTATTGTCTTAAGCAGTCTTTATACAGACAGCATCTAATAACACATAATATATATATATTTAGCTTTTAGCTTTTTTCTATATTTTAGTTAAAATCAGCATTTTTCTTCCTAACTGGTTTTGGACTGCTGTTTTGGTGTATGCTTGGTAGGTCAGCATAAACCAGCACTCTTCAAGTTTTCCTCTCGTTAATATTATTAGACTATCAGTTACATCTGCAAATGTCCACACCAAATAAACAGACCAAATCAGATCACCCATTTGGCAGTGGCTGATGACTATGATGCAAAATGCCTTATTTCTGTTCACATTAACTTTGTGACAAAGAAGAATGATAATCTCCAAACTGTTTAAATTAGTTTCTCATGCGCCAGGAGCTGCTATGCATTTGCATGAAGTCCTGTTGCTTTTTCAGAAACTTCCAACCACTGCAGATAGTATTAAATATGTCTTTAATAACCTACTAAACACATCATTAAGTGCTTTGTTGTACTATCTGTTCTATCCTTTAAAATCAGTTTTTACTTTTAGGAAGTAATACTACAGTCAGACATCTGTTCTGGCATCTACTGTGTGGCAGGACTCAAATTTTGAAGGCATCTCAATTTCTCTTGGAGAGGGGTGTTTTTTATGTTTTTTAAAAAAGCTTTTCAGAAGCAGAATCCTCTTGGGATGAATAAAACTCCCAGGTATATAAGCTTATGAGAAGCTACAATGCAAGTTCAACAAGTCACTTTCATAATGAAAAGAACCTCCATGTTCTGCACAATTAAGTAGCCTAAAGAGGCTTTTAGTTACTGCATTATCTGAAATGCTGATAGCTGATTTAGGCAAGAAGATTATCTAGTTTGACTTGATAAGATTACTGTAGCGAAAGGGAAGCTGCTCTCAACAAGATTTCAGGGATTTTTGTGGTGCTATTAGACATAAAAATAATTTTTCCTTCCCGTTAATATTTTAAAATTAAAATGTGAGTAACTTTAAAAGTAAGAGCCTGCTCACCGATGTTGCCATTAATGGCAAACACACTCCAAAGTCCAGCAGGTACTTTCAGGAATTTTCAGAAAGCTTCAAATTATTGAGCGAAATGAAAAGTGTGGATACCAAAGCCATTAATGAAAGTTTCCTGAGCACTTTAGGAGAAAAAAAAAACCTGTAGAAAAAGTTGCAGAGCTAGAGCCACCCTGGAAAGACCTGTAACACAGGTAAATATCTGAGAGATCCAACTTTCCCAGCAAACAGGAATAATTACTAACCTATCATCAAATGATGAGTATTTTAATTAGAAGTCTGTCTTCTTTTTCCCTCCCACCTCTCATACCTAGTCTAAGTGGATAACTAATAATGTCATGACAAATTAAAAGACCATTGGGACCCCTGGAAATTATAGGTCAATTTTAAGAACATAGTATTAAAAAGAAAGGGAACAGGAAATCTGAACCTGCTTTTTCTTATATTACCCACAAAGAAAACAGAGAGGTTTTACAATGGAATATGAAATACTGAAATGTTTTAATACAGGTGGAGGTTAAAGTCAGCTATATACATTCTGTGCAACATAAACATATTAAAAAAATGCTCTCTTAACACAAGCTTTATCATACTGGCACAACTCCTGGTGAATGCACTGCATTCAACAAGTGGAGTACTAGAGAGCACATATTTTTCCCATTTGACTAAAATAATAAATAAGAAATTACAAAATTATGGTTTTCTTAACAACAGACTGAGTAAGATTTTCAAAAGTACACTATTAAGAGGGTCTCATTCAATGTGAAAAAAGTTGTGAAATTCTTTGAAATCCTATTTGTATGTTGCAATACAGGCTCTGTTCATATAGATATCTGAATATGTAATAAATTAGCTTTCAATCTTTCTGTTGCTATTCATCAAGATAGCCAATCTTCACATGCATGACAATAATAAAATACCACAGATTTTTTTTTTAATTAATACATAAATTAGGGGAGAAAGCAAACCACAAGAATTGATGCATATATTTCCATTGTAAAGATAAAGAACTTGTCTAGTGTGGTAGTCTGTAGTTTTAGGTACCAATAATGTCATAACGTCCGAGAGGAAAGAATTAATCACCAGCACACTATTGATCTGTCTCATTTTCCAGTTTTTGTATCTCATTTTGTCCAGCCTCTGCAAGGTGAGATAAGAGTCTCTTATAGGCTTCTCTGTTGGGGTGAAAGAAAACAAAACATATAATATGTTACTTTAACAATCTCACAGATCCTAGCAGTAAAAGTGTGTAATTCCCAAACACATTGTTTAGATACTGGGATATTAAAACATAGGAACTTCCCCCCACCTATTCAACTGCTTTGTTTGCTGTGACTCTTTAGCATGGCCAGATCAGAGGAAGAATAAGGACTGTACTGTTTACAGCTAGAAGTGTAGTGGGGCTGCTTAGAAGCCTACTTGTTTAGTAAACTGCTGTGAAATGCAAGTTCTTTATTTAAAAACATAGAGTTTCCAAGGCCTAGATGATATTAGCATTCAGACTTGATGATGTTTGCTCTCTCATTTCTGCCTAAGCAATCCCTGGGACTCTCAGCACAGTGATGTGAACCCCTCACACTGGGGTGCAGCCCAGCAGTGACCCAGATTTAGACCACCATCCTCAACCAAGGACAATGACTGTTTTAAAATAAACCTGGAATTCCGAAGGGAACTGTCACTCAAGTGGATTTTCCAGAAGAGTGCATATGTGTTGATGAGACTTTTCACCTTAAGTTCATTCTAATACTCTCCAGCCCAGACAATGTAATTATTGTTAAAGTACTGCCTCTGACATTTAGGTCTTTTCTAATTATGTATTTTTGTCATGAAATACTAACTTCAGCAAACAAAACTGCAATTTTCATACTAGTTCCTTCCAATAACAACACTGGACATCACCACTGTAAGCATTTAATGCAACTTCTGAACCTTACTTCTTTTACAGATATAGATTTGCACTTTAATGTCTACAGTAATTGCACTGAATATGTTAATATCATGTTATTTAGAGTCTGGGACTGAAGAGAAAATCAGGTGTTCTTGAAGAGAGAAAATTAGTGTTCTTACAATAAAATGCTCATGGATCACCTCAGGCTGCTGGGTAATGGAGCACATTCTAAATACAAATTACTAACAGAAAACATTGACAACAGATTAGATAATATATATCATTTAAGTGATGAGGATAAAGAAAATGTAGCTTTTCAGTAATCTCCAAGCATGTATTTCAGGAAGCTCAAACAACCTGCCTGCTTTCAGTATTTTGTAGACAATGGGAAGAATGCTACCATATTAACAGTATTTAACAAAAGAAAAATGAACAGAAATTTTAGCTGTGAAACACATTATCAAAGGATGAAAAGCAGGTCATGTGGAAATCCTGCATATAATGGTACATCAGGCTGACCCTGGGCAAATTCTCTTAAATAAAAGCAAGTGCAGTTGTTGGTAGTGTGATAGTAACAAGTGAATAATACAATCACAAATGAATTAAATACATTTTTCATAAAATAGAAGATGAATACCCTATGATTACCATTCAGGGTCTCACAAGTTATTCTTGCACAACTCTGTCTTTTGGACTTTTTATAGCCCAGGCCCAGCCTAGTGACACACACCTCAATACTCGCCAGTGTGAGGCATGAGTGGATCCCTTTGAGTAGTCCCAGGATGTGCAGTAATGCAAACCCTGGGGCCAGTTCCTTGCCCAGACCACAGGAGAGTCATGGGCAGCCTTCCAGTGAGCAGCACCAACAGGAGAAGCCCTTCTGGCTCAGGTGCCACACCAGGCTGAGTCTCCTGGAATTTTGTAACAGTATTTGCATAGATGCTGAAAGGTCAGTGCTGCGTCTGCACCCACAGACCACCATCCCTGCAGAGCTGCTCCCCTCCTGTGCCATTTTCTCCTAATGCCACATGGATTCATGTGTCAAATATTTCTGTCCTAAGTTCTTGAGGGACAAATGGAGGGAGTGTGAGCCTGCTGTTCCTATTGGAGCCAGGCTTTCCTGGACACCCAAAACTCCTCTAAATTTAGATTATGAGAGAGCTGTCTATATTAAGTTGGTGATATTTATTTTCCAAGCATCTCAGACCATACCTGATTATACTATAATTTTCACATATGACCCATAAAGTCCTCTAAAATGGGGACTAATAGGAAAATTCTTTAGGTAAGGAATTCTTAATTCTTTCTTGCAACATACAGTGTAGACACAACCTGGCTTCACATAAATTCTACTCTGATCTGCAGACCCTGGTATTAAAACATCTCTGGAACTATTTAGCAAATACAGATGGCTTAAAACATGAAAGGCTTGAGTTAAGGAAGATATCTGGCTGAAAACACTTAAAAGTCACTCAGTTTTGAGTGTCTGTCCTGCTGTCTTAACACTGCTTTCTTTCAACAGAATAAACCTCTATTATTCATTGTCAAAAGGGAATATTAAATGAAAACCAAACCTCTGTGCAGCATTTCTTCCAAGGCCTTGTTTGCGCTCGGAATCCTTCAGAGACTGCGTGATTGTGGGAATCAGGCTGGTAACAAAAGTCTGATCCAAGACTGCCACTGTTTCCAGTATGCTGAAAACCCGGTGATCATAGACAGCAGTGTAGTCCTGGATAAACTGCCTGAGGGGGATACAGAGGCATTTAATGCAGGGTCAAAACTAGATGCAGAGAACGTGCCAACAAAAACTGAAGAGTCTAATCAGAACAAGCAATCTGGCTGCATAGCAATTTTCATATTGTTACACTGGAATACTCTACCTGGAATACATTCTCTAAACAAAGCCATTGTTTTGAAGCTTAATGCTAAAAATTCCACACATTTATTTTCAAGTAATTTGGCAGATTTTGCTGCTGTTTTACCACAATTGCCTTGTTCCAGAGCACTTTACTTCATAATGTGTGTGAATGCAAAACTAAACCATATATTTCTTATTTAATAAATAATAATTGTAATAAAAAGACTAACAAAACAGAAGTTTTAGATTCAAATTTGCAGAAACAACGTTGACATTTCTTATGAAGCTCCCTTGGGTCTTAAACAGGGCAGACCATTGGATGGAAGCAATCCATTTGCTGTCCTGGCAATCTGAGACCTTTAAAGCTCACAGATTACATTCAAATCAAAATTAGCACCCTAGGGATGCCACATCCCATGAAAGTGATGTATCACATACAGACTGGCATTCCCACAAACACCTGTTCTTTTTTCAGTGAGTCTCTCTCTCTCGGCTTTTACCTAGACCTAGCCCAACAGAGCAGCAGTGCTTAAGGGCTGCAGAATGTCTTTGAGTGCCAAGTCATACAGCTCTTCTACTGTAACCATGTGAGATACAGGATTCATTTTGCAGAGCTCTGAAATAAGGATAATTTACATTATAATAATGTATTATTGTCACAGAATCAAATAAAAAAAGGCTAAGCTTGTTATATGAAGATTAGCTGCACTTCAAATTAGGCACACACATCTTTCACAGCACCATCAGCATTCCCGAGGAGTTTTTCCCATAGCAGGAGCAACACACCTCCCTACTATGTGCCTCTCAAAACAGTACCTCATCCCTGAGGAAACAGGTATGTCTCTCACTTCTATTTTTTTGCTCTGGCTTTTTGGAAAAGCTGCATTCGAATCCACTGCCAAAAGCACCATTACTAAAATACCATAAACAAGCAACAATGCAGCATGTTAGGATAATTAGTTATTTTAAGGAAACATGTTTGCTGTCAATTGGCTTGCAGCAGCTTTGCTGCCAGTTGGCATATTTTCTGGTTACCTAAATACAGAAGTCAGCTGGGTGGCATGTTCTCCTCCTGACCCTGCTTGGCAGCCTTCTACCATGTACTGTACAATGTCTGTAGATATTTTTTTAACTGCAAAAGAAAAATCACAAGATTCACACAGAGCTCTTGAACTGACCATCTGGAGAATGTCTTTCATGAAGACAAAGATTTTTAAATGAGGAAAAAAAAAAGGTTTTATCTTTCTCTGATGCAAGTGAAATGATTGTGAGAGCACTTAGATTGGCTATAAAAACCAGAATGAGTCACGAGTCTATGCAAAAGTCTTATTTTCACCACCATTATCCTTTAAACAGATTTTTAAATACACTATGGTCTTTTTAAGTTAAAGCTAAGAGATATACATTTAGAGAAAAGAGAGATTTTATTTAAGTAAAAGTTCTGTTTATATTATTTAAGCATTCCTATTTGATTCAAAAGAAAGGTAGTCACAGCATTATATCCTACTCAAAGATATGTGGATCTACTCAGTACTTTCAGTGGTGGAGATTGTTCTGAAATGCACCCTAACTCTTTTTTTAAGGGGGAAAAAAACCCCTGAAAAACCCAACCTCCCCCACTATTTTCTCAATAATTGTTTCCAAATAAATACTAAAGTTGCCAGATACAGCTCTTGCTTTATAAAGGTGGAACTGGGCTGCAAGGACTTTTCTAGAAGGGTGTGGCAGAGCCCTGTCCAGGCAGGCAGGGAATTGGTGGCTACAGCAGCAGACCACCTCCAGCCCATTCCGGGGCAACATGGGTACTCAGCTTTTAACAGATATGCCTGTGATGGCAAAAGGGGGAAGCAAATTGGTGATGACTGAGCCAATTTCTTAAGCATATTTTGTCGTTGAAACTATTATAGACCAGAATCAAACTACTTTTTTAGAGAAAACTCCCAGGAGAAGTCAGAGATGAATCCAAATTTTGCTTAATGCCTCTCTAGCAGCAAGAAATGGAAATTTTGAGCTCAGGTACGTTCATTATACAATGGCGGGGTGAAAAGAGTGCTTCGTTCTTTAAGTAGCTAAAAACAAAGATGTTCTTGCTACAAAACAAACCATGCTCAAAGAAGACTCAAAGATATCTTCAGAGAGCAACATGCTACTTTTAATCTATTTGTAATGCCTCTATGGGGAGAACACACACTACCCTTATTTGGTTTCAAAACCAGGTGGAAGAAAAGTTCCACAACTGCTAATGGCAGATATTATATGGGAAGGATGGGGAAAAAGAAAATGCCTTCAGATTCCTGAGAAGTTGATTAGTTCATTAGAGAGTTAAATGAGGCAGGACTTCTCCGCCTGAGAGACAGAAGTCCCAGACCAGTTAATGATAAAAAAAGCCTCGCCTAGTTTAGCTGGCCAGATTGTTTTATTCACCTCATCTGAGAGTCTTAAATACTGGGATGAAAGATGCTCAGCAGTGCAGAAATCTTGCAGGTGTGGAGAGATGTACTTAAAGCAAACAAACAGCTCACCTTGCAGCTCATTAACCAGGACCAAGCATTTCAACACGGCTGGGAGAACCAAGTCAATGTCACACAGTTCAGTGCTCTGGGTTCTCTGAAGTACTTCAAGAATGAAAGCAAGAACAGAGGCCAAGCGAGGAGGTGGAGCATGACCTCTGAACTGCAGGTAGTTTTCCCTGGGAAGACAAAGCAAGCCAGAACAAAGTCTATGATTTCGTTTTCTTTTCTCCATGCAATGCAAGCACCATATACCTTAAAATAACTGTGATTTTCAGCAGGAGGCCTATTACATAGATTTCTATCTTTATCTAGGCTCAAATAATGGCTTTGATTTGTCTTAGTCATAGCAATGACTCCCAATTTGTCAGAGGACAGTGATATCTTCTGACTCTTCTGTTCAGAGAAAAGTGAGAAATAAGAGCCATCATAATTACAGTTAAAAACCCAAGTGTGACTATTAAAAGCTAAATACAAAGGGAGCTTCATAATATAATTGAATACATGAAGGAATCAAGATGCTAAAATCCTAAACCAACATGCATAATACAGCTGTTATTTAATTACATTATTTAGCTTTATGTGTTTTGCAAATTCACAATCATACTTGCGGTAACAGCTCTGCAGTTGGTGGTTACACTGGTACTGTTATTTGATTTTTATCAAAAATATGTTGTAGTAACACGACAGCCAATGACTGATTTTGTTCTGTCAGAATTAATACAAACATCTCCAATATAAAATCTGGCACAAGGATAAAACATGACCTGTCAATCTGCAACAGGAGCAAATTTTAACATCACACACATAGTGTTCCAATTTTAACACCTTGATTTGTTCATTTTCCACAAAAGAATACAAGAACATGAACTACTGTTGGTTTGGCACCACAAATTAATGGAATCTGAAGACAATAAGTTTCACAGGTGAAAGAGAACACAGCATTTATTCATCAGGCAGCAAGAGGACTCCCAGAACCTTCAAAAAAACCTTTTAAGATATTTAATATTAGGTAGCGTTATCTACTCAAACAAGGCACATATGTTGACTGAGCAATGCATCAATTAAAAACCAGCATCCTTATTGAAAACTCAGTAAAGGGTGCTTCTACAACTTTCAAATGAAATGCACTTTCAGAGCTCTGCGTACTTCATTGTATTGCTTCAGAGCACTGGCGTGACTTGGCAAATGAAAGCTGTGACACCCATAGTTCTTGTATCATGTGGTCTTACTTACTTTAATATTAGCAACTCTGAAATCTTCTGTCTCATTAATTATTCTGGAAATTTCCCAAAATTTTCTTTTTTTTGTGTATTCTTTCACTACAATAGCTCACTGACCCAGATAATACAATCCTGATGGTGTGCTTCCCCTTCCTCTCTCTCTGCAGCAGCAGCACATTCACTGCTTTCATACAGCAAAGCAGCAAGGAAACTGCACCTATTTGTGTACAAACCCCGTGACTGCCTCATGACCACACAGCAGTTTGCAAACCAGAGTGCTGCTCAGTTCTAACACATTCTTCTCAGATCACTAAGGAATGTTTCACATCTTAAAAATCACTAAGTGCCATTACACCTTCAGAACTTTCTGCTCTCAATCCCCATGTTCACACGTGCATGCACGCATTCAAAAATAACTTTATAAGATGACAAAGTTTGGGTATCCAAAAACATGTCAGAACTAAGATTGCAAAATCTTAATTCACTCCCTTAATATGTGATAACACAGGCTTTGCTCACAGGATTGCCAATCATATTTACCCAAGATCAGCACTGACATTCTTTTTCTGATCAACATGTATAGCCACTCTTTAACAAATAAAGATCCAATTACTGTGGTTATAAGCCTGTATTTGAGGGGGTTTAAATCCTTTCCCCACATGGACAAAAAATACAGAATGTTCACTAGTCTACAGAACATAAAATCAAGTGCCAGCCTCTCAGCAGCAGGAACACAGATTTGTAGCTGCTGTTAACAGTGTGTGAGTGGTGACAGCAGAGTGAACAAATGCTGTCTCCCTGCCTCTGTCTTCCTCTTCCCACACCTGCAATTTTCCATGTTGCCTGGGCAGCTGGCACACCTGTCTATGCCCTGACACTTAGAGAGCAACAAGGCCCCATATGCACAGGTAACTGTGGTAGCTGTAAGCACTACAACTCTGTGCCCCTAAATACAGCCTGAGACACACATGATGATGTTTATTGGAGTGTAATTTTTCCAGAAAATGACTTGCTTTTCACGTGACTTCCTGCAATATTTTTTGTTGTGGCCTAGGACCTTTATCCTTAATTACTCTCTCGCAAATCTTTCCAATTTTACTCTCCTGATATATAAACACTGTCCTTCCTTTGCTCCCTGCCCAGCAACTCCCAGGCTCTTCCAAAAGCTGCACCATCAGCTGAGAGGAAAGCCAAGGCCTGAGCTCATGAGCAATTTGTGAAATCTGAATCTGAAACCTGACTAAGTGTTTTATACTGCACCGGTCCTTACCTTATGACATGCAAAGTGGTCTTGTGAAGCCGGAGCAGCTGGGGGGCTGTGATGGAGCTGCCCAGAGCAGTGAGCAGAGGATGCTGCCCAGCACCAGCCACAGTCGGGGAGGAAGGGAGAAATCGTCCAAAATAATGTCGAATAATGCTCCCAAGGAGTTGGTTTAAATAGGCACCCTGTGTTTGGGACTGACAACATATGAAGGACAGGCCCTGTAGAAGACAATTTTACAAAGTGAGGAATTGAATAAATTTTTTACCAATACAGTTGAATAAATCTTTAACAACTGTAGGCTAAACGCTCACTACTACATCCTGTGTAAACTCCTGCACACAGAGCAACTATGCCTGACAAATAAGCATCACTGATCTGCTTATACTCCACTGGTCCTTACCTTACCTTGCAGATATGATCATCTGCAAATGAAGACAGAGGCAGGGAAGGCTTGTAAAGGAGAGAAAAATCTCCCACTAGACTAATATATTGGAAGATAAGCTTTGGGACATGCAAGCTCTCCTTCAAATTCAAAATAAAACCATGGCATTTCAGACCTGAGAAAGCTGCTGCACACAAAAGCTTCTCATTTCTGTTTTCAATCCTGTACATGGTCTAACAAAGTATGTTAGTCAGGAAAGATTTAAGAAGGGACAGAAAGAATAAATACCTCATCTGCTTGTAAAGAATCATGTGAATTATTTGTATAAATGATAGAGCAGAAAAATGAGCACTTAGAATTGAGCTCCAACAAGAAAAGATTTGCTCATAGTATGAAGAAATTAGGGTAAATTAGGCACCATTTATAAAGGATTTAGAGGGGGTTTTAAACTCTGTTTAAGATAAGGCTAAAACTGCTGTGATTTATCCAATATAAGCTGTATTGATCCAGAGAAAAATCTATAATGAAAGTACTTGCCCAGAAAGTGCTTATCTGAACTCTACCTGTAGTTATAGAACATATATATGGTCCATCCCTGAAAAAAAGAGTACTATTCTTACTGGAATGGGTTCCCATAAGTTTCCTTCCCCCTCCTCTGATTAGTGAGAGGAAGAAGAACAAATCACTAAGAAAAAAATAAAAAGATCCCATGATCTCCTATCTCAAGGGTCGCAGTCAGTAGCACAACCAGAAGCAGCTTGAGAGCTCAGTTTTCACAACAGTTTTGTCCAACAAGAATAATAGTGTAAAACAAGGTCAAGCACAGAGTTCCCTAGACAGCAATTTCAACAGTACTTCAAACTTCCATTAGCATTGCAATCCAGCCTCCAGTTTAGGTAGGAGTATCTATCTGAATATTTATGGTTGCTGATTTATTTATGGTAAACTAATGCCCCTAATATAAGCATGAACAGATCAAGTCAAGCAGCTTTTGTTCCCCAGCTACGGAAAAAGTGTATTTCTGTTGCTTTTTGTATAGAAGTCCCTCCTCAGAAATTTTCATCTATACCTGTCTGTGTGAACGTGACAGAACATTCAGGTAAAAAAAAAAAGCAGGCTGAGGCATAGCTGAGGGTCTTGAAATGAGGAGTTCCCACTTTTGGTTCCACAGTAAACAAATACTAGATTTCAAGAAATGAGGTGCTTGAAGACTTGCTGTTGGTGGCTCTCTTGAATGCAGATTTGGGTTAAGGGTTTCAGCTCACATACTTCTAGGATTCCTTGATAATTCTGGCAAGTCTTGATGATAAAAAACACTATCTGAACTGAGGCTTTGAGTAAAACTTCAGATTTTCTCCTCCTTTTGTGTACGCAGAGTAAATTATTGTCAGAAAAAGCAGCTGCTGCTGTATCAGAATTCTTAAAAAAAGAAGTCTACTTCTTGGCAAGTATCAGACTCAGAGAGACTGTTAGAGATGACAGACTATTTAGTGTGTAAACTTAAGTGATTGATGTTTTCAGTAAGATATTGCAGCAGGCATAAAGAAGAATTGCCTGTGCTTTTTGCAGTAAAACTCATACAAAAAGATAGAATGTACTCCATAACCCAAATATCAGAACTGGCACTCTTAAGACTCTAGACTGTTTTAACACTAAAAGAACCCAAACATCTATGCCAAAGTATATTAATTTATCTGATAAAAGGGACACAAAGAACATCACAGCCTTACAGAGGATACCTGCAGGAATACATGAAGAATGCAGCACCTCTGAAGAACTAACAATTACAGTTGCTAAAATGAAGACAGTTCTTCAAACTGAGGATCAACAAATGATACACAGTATCAAGAAAAGAAGACATGTTATTAACAGTAAGAATTACTGTTTTTAAGAATGATCCTAGAGTTATTAAATAGATGCAATAAAAAGAATATTAGAATTTAGATATCTGAAGGAATGCTGACTAATTTTTGCAGGTCTAATAATTTCATTTGAAAGTGAACTAACAAACCTATCTTGATCCTGAAAACAAAAGCATTTTCATTTTTTGGGTTGAAATGAATTGATTTGGAAACTGCATCCCAAAAAATTAGAAAAGAACTTGGACTTCTCTCTTGGACAAAAAGGCCTATTGACTTCAGGTCAACACTGTGGTTTTTATTTTGGATTCCTCCTTCTCCTTACAAAGTGCAGAGAACAACAGACCTACACAAGGTCTCACAACACCAAGTGGCACAAGGCATAAATCACCAACACTGCACAGTAGCTGCAAATCTCCAGCTACAATGGCAAAACATCCTAGGCAGTGCTGGCCAAGGATGTGATTGCAAGGTAATCACACAGAAATTTCTTCTTTTAAATCCCACCAGTAATTAAGAGAGATTATGGAAGCTACCATTCAAATGAGAGAAAAAGGAAACACACATGCAACTGGACTGCAATTCTGGACCTGAGATTTGAAATCGATCACATGAGACCCTGGAACAATCTCTACAAAGCAGATGGACTTTAAAGAGTTGTTAGGGTTGCTTTATTTTCCTTAACTATGTTCTTAAGCCATCTTCTGAAGTTAAGATTTAAAAAACCCCAACATTTTAAGGGGAGCAGAGAAGCATGACATCATCTGCTCTTCATTTTAGCAGAAAGGCAACTGATTCCCATGTGTGTTCACTGCAGGAACCTTTTGTGGCCAGAGCTGCCTCTTCTGATTTATCTGTATATCTGTAAATCACCTGTGGAGAGCAAAGAACTGATTAGTGTGGATTACTGGAACTGTTCACTGCAGAAATGCCAAGCTACTTAATGATGACTTATACTGTAAGTCCTGCTGTTGGAATAAATCTGCTGTCCACCAATTAATGTTGTACAATTCCTATTAAATACATATTATAATTCACAAAATGTATTAATAAGCTTGCTCAAATATCAGACCACAGATGTGGCTCATGGGAGGCCTTTTAAAAGGTCTGATCTCTGACAAAAGCCTGCACAGAGCCATTAAAATCACTGGGAAGTGCATGTGCCAAGCACTACACAGAATGAAGCTCTTTTGCTATTCTCAGTATTTAGCTAGAAATCAACAAATCTCTATTTGGACAGGATTAACACTGATAAATCAGGCAGGGTATCTTACCTTCCCTATCTTTATGTGTACAGTGCTTATTTCATGCACCCCCACTGTATTCTGCAAGATATATTTAAACTAATATTTCTTCTCCAAAAAAAGTTTCTTACACTGCTTCAGCTCTTTCCCATATTACTGGTAAATGTGTACTAAAATTCCTCCAAATCATTCTCCAGGAAATTCATCAAAAACAATATTGGTCTGAAACTTCCCATGGTAGATTTTTGGCAATCTACATAAATCAACTCAACTTCTTTTTGCAGTAGTGAAATACCTACGGTTGAATTTTACATACCTCACTATCTCATAATTAGGAACAGTCGCATACAATTGTAAAATGGCTGTTCATTCACATTCTTCATGCTTTACTTTCCAAAGTCAGTCATTCAAACAATTCTGAGGGCAATTTTTATATTATATCTCAATAAAAATCTTTCTTAGGTCATCAGGTATTATCAAAACCGATATGCAGACAGTTACCCAGACAGTAACGCTTTAGGCAAGATTAAAAAACCCAAAAAATTACTTTAAAAGTTGCTAGAGCTAAGCTATTTTGAAAAGGCAGAATCAGTGATTGAGTTTGAGAAAAACTTGTTGATAAGCTCCCTGAACAGTAGAGACCAGACCAGCTGCCCAAAAAGGCAGGGATATAGCCCAAAGTTCGATATAAGCACAAACAAAACAAGTAAACATGGTCAGTCTGAACTGAGAAGATAGAAATGCCACATCCAGTCTTAATTAGTGCCTTTGACAATCATGTGTGCTTGTATAAAATTAAACAAATAAATTTGTAGGTTTGGGGTGGTGAAGAACAGTGAGATACAGGCATTGGTTCTGATGAATTGTGCAGTAATAAACTACATTGTGTGGAGAGAAGGAGCTTAATCTGTTGTCCTAAAAGATGAAAATATTCAGAAATTCTATAGGATTTCATAAAATTGCTGCATCAGTGGATATATAAAATAAACTGCTACTAGGACTGACTTCAAACCCCTTTAAAACCCACAAAAAGGATCAAGTAACCACATTAAGAGTAGCTGTTACAAACTCTGGAAAGAGGGAAGTTTATTCAGGTCATTGCTAGCAAAACCAAAATGTTTTCTGAGATCTGAAGTAGTTTTTTTGAGCAAAGCAGAAGAAGCCCACACTGTAGGAACTGCAGAAGAAAAAAAAGATGCAGCCTGGAACTTTTCAGAAGACTAAAGGAAGAAAAAAATTAATTAAAAAAAGGAAAGGCTGCTGAATAGAAATTCCACTCAAGGGCTTTTATACTTGGACTGTGAATAAAGAACTCAAATGATTAAGAAGATGCTTTGCATGGTCTCCAAATTCCCGTTTCTTTATTTTCATGTAACTACCAAAGGATTAAGTTGTAAGCTGGAGTATTAACAGGGACAGATCTGCAGAACAATGTTTGTCTAACATCAAGGTGAATTAAGGCTCCTGCACTAAAATACCATCGCTCTACTGCCACAAATGAGCGCCAGGCACAGGGCAGATACCCAAGAGGGGTCTCATCACACATTTCACCTGCTGTTTGGGTTAGTCAAGGTGAGGTTATTCCTAAAGAATTCTGTTTCTCCATCTTCCCTCCCACATATACTGTTTTATCACTTTTCTGATATGCCCATTTGGGTTTTTGGGTTTTGTTTGTTTTGTGAGGCTAGTTACTATTTGATTCAAGTCACAAATTGCCATTCACTGAATCATTAAAGCAAATTAAATGGGAATGCATATGGTGGTGAACGGGAATAAATACAGCCTTAAGGCAACTGTGAAATAATAACCGGAGATGCCAGAGAGTGCCTAGAATCCATTCAATCTCAAATGATCTCAGAAGAGGATTTTTTTGTTGTTATTTTAAAACTGATCTTGAAATATTTTTGTTTTGAGTTGATTCTAAATCGGAATTTTTGCACTTTTACACATAAAAGAGAAGGAAGTATTTTTGAATAAATGAAGCCATTTGAAACACTTAAAAATATTGGAACCTTGTAAATACAAACTACTAATAAAATACAAAGGTCTCATATTGAAACAGGAAAAATAATTCACAAATTCTCTGCTTTTCTCCACAAAAGTGTTTATCAAATTAAAGAATTACTTGTTTTCCAGAAGCAGTGTTTGTCTAAAATAAAATATTTGGTCAAACAAAATCATCCAGCATAGCTGGAAAGCACATGGACAATGTAGCAGACTGATGAAGAGTACAAAAGTGAGGTCTGGAAGTCAGAATCTGGCAAATAAAACAGGAAACAAGGGTACACAACACTCAAGACTTCAAAACCTACTCAACTGGTTTCATCTGAAGACTGCATCTGTCTGTGAAGGCTCCAGAGAAACTGGCTGTACAACTGAAATACCAAATTAGCAAACAGACACTCACACTCTGTGCTAATACCATTGTCCAGATGGCCCTACATGTACACAGCTTCTGAAAATACCTACAGAGCAATAAAGCAAAACATACTGTGCAGAGCATTACATTCATTCACTTCCATATGACATGCCTTCACTCACAGTGAACTGCATTTAAAAATAATAAATTCAAATGATGTTTACAATGTCACCACTGTATTGTTTCACAATACAATTCTGCAAAGCAGTGAGTTAAAACTGCAATCAAAATGAAGGCTAAGAGAGAAGGGAAAATGGTAAGCAAAAAAGACAAAGATTTACAAGGAAAACATGTCAACTTATTTATCTTCAAAATACAGTCTTTTCTCTTTCTCACCAGCAGAAATTAGTCTCTTTCTACAGCGTCAACAAGCCTTACAGAGTTTCAAGAGTGACAGGGTAACTGAGGGAAGAGTAGGAGGAATAATGGGGAAGAGGGCTTTAGTCATGTAATCATAAGCAGCAGGAACCTGATTTAGCAAAACGCTTTCTCCAAGTATTAAGACAAACCAGTGGCATAATACACCAAGGATTTCCTTTTGTTCCCCAGGGCAACAAAAAAAAGGGTATCTATAACTATCTACTGTTAGTTTACAGTTTTTAATCAAGGATGATTTAAAATATTTGTTTGCTCTGTCATCTTAACAGTTTTCTCACTACATATTATGATTACTTGATGCACTGTTTGAGAAATCTGTTGCACTGGAGACCAGTGTAACCAGCAGGTTGGCTAAAGGTTTCCCATATGCAGTGATGAAACCAGAAGCTCTGGAGTGTACCACAGCATAGCTGCCTGCAATGAGGAAAGCCAAAGGGGTGGTAATTTTCCTTCCACTTCTATAAGCAGAAAAAAACTTCTCTTACTGCTTTGGTAAATTCAGTCAATGCTTGTTCAGACTAGGGAAAAGGAAAACATCCTCTGCAATATTAATCTTTTCCTGAAGATTCATTTGTGTGCTGATAATATAGCTGAGATATTTACCTGGAGATAAAGAGGCAGGCTTTCCTGAATGGCAGACAGCAAAGCCACAGGCAACTCCTTGTCCTGCTGGAGCACAGAGTGTGGCAGCAGTAGGCAATCCACAATGCGAAACAAAAGTTGCTGTGCCTTGGAAGTAGCCAGTATCGCTGCACAGAACTTGACCAGACATCCTGTTGAAAAAAATTCAAAAAATCCCAAACCAATTTACAGTTAGGAAAAAAAGTAGGAAAACCTAAAGAAGCAATTATGTTAAATTAGATAACCTGAGAGTAGCAAGAGCAACTGAATTGTCTCACTCCTATGGACTCATTCCATGACATCCTGTTAAAAAATCCCAGTCAGAGCAACTCAGAAGTCTATTTACAGTTGATCAAAATAAAATACTAAACTGATTCAACACATTACAGTTAGGTTTTAGGCAAGTGAAGATTTTTTAGGAAAAGTACAGCAATACTAAAGAAAGGATGAGTCTCTTAGATCCCTGCAGAAAACTTGATCCATAACCCTACTGCAATTAGTACACATGCACTTAAACATTTACCTTGCTGTGTGCATTCATCCCTTTTGCAGAGAAATGCTGCCTTTGGCTTCCCTTCACCTTTGTCTAATGCCACTCTGGCAGCAGCACATCAGCAACTACTTACACTGCCATTTAATGTTATCAGAACTTTAAATATCCTTCAAATTGCATTTAATTTCAGCACATTAAGAAGCTAACTCCATTAAACCAGCACAGTCTTGCCAGGTCTTTGTGGGCTCTCAGTTCACAAACTGAGAGCCTCAGAGAACATCTTTCTTGTTTTCAGCACAATAATGTATCACTTGCTCAGCTTTGAGCCAGTTTCAAGATTGTTCTTTTGACTTGAAAAAAAAAAAAAGTGTTGATGTGTAAATACCCCAACTTTGAGAAACATCTTTATTGCAGGCGAAGTGTAATTTTTCTTGAAAAACTAACCCCATACTCAGAAGTGTTAATACTCAAAACACACATTAAATAAAACAAGATTCTTATGTAGACATTTTCAACATTACATTTTCTTAGAGGCAAGAAAAAGTTTGCTGGGTTGAAAATACAGGACTATACCAAGGAATCATGTTTAAGACTTTGAAAACAATGGAAAATCAAAAGTAGGCTGTTACAAGATATTATTAATCTATAAAAGTCATTCATTATCATCTCTAAAAACAACACAAAACAACATTAATCTCGTAGAGTGAAAGAAAACACAATGATCAATCATAGAGAAAGAGAACGATCACCTAACAATACTTCTAATAATGCTGTCTAAGCTTCCTGCTTTAAAAGAAACATGGTCATTCCAGCTAAAAGTACTCCTTCTATATCACTGCTATGATGTATGGGACAGTACAAGACACAATCTGACTACACACAGGTAGTGTTTAGATTGGTTAAGTTTTGTGCTTTGTCTGTATAATTTAACAAGCCCACAGCATGTGAAGCAGTGATCGAAATACTTGAACATTTTTTTTAAACCTTCTTTATGTTTTCTTAAATAAAAAGAAAGGACATTTTCTTGCACACAACAGCATGATTGAAGATTGTTTCCTACTGCAAAGAACAAAAAGGACAATACCAATCTAAAAAGGAAAATACTCATCTAAAATTACTTTCCAAGGCTCCAACACATATCTGGGTATCTAAAAATGTTTAATTTGATATACATCTTGTGTATCAAAGTATGCTGATGTCACAATATAAAAATTAAGTATTTTACAAAACTCTAATTCCAGTACATTGGATGCACCTTCTGTATCTTGGTCATGCTTTCCCTGTGCTCCTTAGAATAATAATGCAAACTGTGTGTGCATGCAAAATATTATCTCTGTTTTAAGATACACAAGGTTTACTGTTTTTAAAGGTAAGTGGGTCAGACTGGCACATTCATTGATAATTAAAGCACTCTTCTCTTTCCACCCTATCAGTAGTTCCACACTTAATGAATAAATGCTAGAATTGCATTTTAGTAAAGTACAGAGTGCATGTCAGAGAAGCAGTTCCAAAAAAGAAGCGAAGTACATACCTAAGCCAATTAGGCCACTAACATACTCCAGTATACACCATGTAGCCTGTCATAATACTGCTTATCACAGAATATCCTCAGTTGAAAAGGACCCACAAGGATCACCAAGTCCAACTCCCAACCCTGCACAGGACACCCACCAAAAGTCACACCATGTGCCTGAGAGCAGTGTCCAAACTCTTCTTGAACTCTGTCAGGCTGGTGCTGTGACCACTTCCCTGGGCAGCCTGTTCCAGTGCCCAACCACCCTCTGGGTGAAAAACCTTTTCCTAAACTCCCTAAAACCATAGTTTTAAACTCTGCCTTACCCCTCCACATTGGCCCTAACAAAATCTGCCTACAGTTTGCTGAATTCTATGACTCCTTGGCTGCACTTCCACTTCTACCTTAACTATATATTATTGAAAAAACCCATTCAAATAAGTGATTACTACAGTGTTTTCTTTGGTGAGTCAGGCTATGCCCCATAGTGTGAACACCTAACACCAAAGCTACATGTTGTCTCAATCCACATGGTTCAAAACTTGGAATTCTTTCAGGAGGGTGTACACCTACTTTTATGTTCTACAGGAAGAACTCAGAGTTCATCACTTCTGTTTAAAATGAGTGAGCAGAGGAAGGAAACAATAAGAGACATCATACAAAAAGATCTCATGACCCTCTCTGGGAAGAGACAGGAAGAGCAGATCCACTGTGGGTATACATTGCTGTAGCTTCAGGAACTGCTATGACTTAGGACAACCCTCAGCACAGCTAAATAGCCAGAAACCAACTCGTTACTGTTTCTGAGTCTGTTTAGGTAAAACAGGTGGTTTTCAGTAATGAAAGATGCAAAAATAACTTACTTTTGAAATTACTGACTTGCAGGGGTGATAAAAACCACCCCCAAACCAAAAACCACAAGGAGGTTAGACATCAGGATCTAGAGAAAATCTGGGGAAAAAAAATCTAATCGTAGCGTCTTGGTGACTTTCTTTTTTCAAACATTAAATAGTATAGAGAAAAAAGATACATGGATAGTTTAGAGGGGAAAAAGTATTATAAGTTTATTTTACTAGTTCTTTAAAACTATTTCCTAAAAGAAAAGAGGTGTAAAATAATTACCTATGATCCAATATGTAAGCTGCAGACCTTCTGGAGGTCCTTTTGCCTTCAGATAGGGTTTTACGTACTTTAACACATCACCCAAATACTCCAGAGTCTTTGCTACCATGGCAGATTTCTCAGGGAGAGTCTGAAGGCCACCATAGGTTCTACCAATGGCCTGAGAAAACAAAAACATTGAAATAAATCAGCTTACTAAGTCTCTCATGAGACTTTTGTGAGTAATTTCTTTTCCAGCACTCTAAATCTGATACAGTCTCTTTTCATTAAAATTGTCCTATGAAACTAACACAGGGTAGATGTACAGTACCTTAATGAACTGGACAAGAGCATTTTTTGGGTCTTGCTTGAAAACTGACTGTCCAACATTAGCCTTTGAAAGAATGTTTTCTACTTCTGAGAGTTTAAAAATCAGTCTTGTCATTTCAGTCAGCTGCTCCATGTAGGCTTTTTCTGATTATAACAAGAGAGCACATCAGTAAATACAGTATACAGTGATGCTTTTAGATTTAATTTAGTTCCAAAATGATAAAGTGAAAGATTACTTTAAAATATCTAAACCACAAGTATTTGGCAACCAACTGCATCTCTCCAGACAAATAATACAAGTCCAAACCAGTTCTTTTTCTGATATAATTTGTAAGAGAATAAAGAGTTTTAAGCATGGATAACCAAATTGATGGGTTTCTTTTTTCTTTAGAAATCTGCAAAATGTGTATGAGAAATAGTGACTGGAAGACATGTTCTACAGATAATGAGAATTGCAGTGGTTTTAGAAGAAGGGATGAAATATTGCTCTAAGAAAGCAAAATATCCAGTGTATAAAAGGGGAAAATTAATTGCAGCTAGATTCCCCCACCCCTCCTTTTTTTTTTTTAATTTCATTTAGGCCATTCACAGCATGATTTCTGACTATTTACTTCAGATTTTCACATTTTTTTAGAGCAGTTGCTCCATGGGGGAAAAATAACTTGTCTCCTTGGGAGCAAGTTTTTATTCTTTCCTTCCAAGAAAACAAGCTCTTTTATCTTTGTGATAAATTTGTCATATGCAGAGCAGGCAAACTATCAATAAGTAGCACAAGCAGTGTAAAGAAACACATTTTGTAATTAGGTAAAAGTAAAGGAATACAAACAAAAATACATTTTGTAATTAGCTGAAAATGTTTGCCAGCTTTGCAATATAGCCCCGTTACTGCAAACATGAGGGAAATGTGAGCACTTACCAACTGTTCTCTCAGCATCTGTCTTGGCCAAGGCACCACTTGGTTGATCGAGGAACATTTGCAAAACGCAGCGAAACCACGAACGTACTGTCAAAGCCTCGTAGGATGTATAGCCCATGCTAGAAAAAGCTTCACACAGTGAACTGCGTAGGTGGAAGAGGAAGAAAAAAGGTAGAGGGATCTAATAAAAGTAGGCAGAAAGGTGTCTGCCTCATTTAGCTGTAGATGCACATAAACACTTGTACATATGATTTGACTACAAAAAACAGAGGGAGGAAAATTCACACAATGGGAAATTCCTCACTATAACAACGGATGATTTGACTGTATTATCTAAAGTGACAATGTACAATGTGGGAAATCATTTATCTGAATCAGCTTGGAACTTCATATTGACACTGCTCACGCTGCTCCAGCCTTTCATACAAAGCCAGCCCAGGTGTACCACACTACTCTAAAGTCTGCTTAGTTCTATCTACATTAAAAATGGAGAAGAGAAGGTCTGCTTTAGGAAATAAAGATATGCCACGTTCAAAACAGATCCAAAAGAGAAATATAAAAGGGCACCTTGGAGATGACAAAGGAAACAGCTGAAATTACTTACAGAAATATTCATTTAGGTATGTATACACACACAAGTATATCCACTCCCACACAAACTTGCTACATATACTTTCCAACACTTGCTACCATTCTACCAGTCAGGTGTCAGACCAGAGTTCACTCAATGCACAGTCCCTGTACTCTACTGCTTTGTATTTCCAAAGTTTTATTTGCCTCAGTACCATGAGTAGTTGCTGCAGTTGTTTTTACCAAGCATATCAACCTTGCATCATTAATTCTGGAGAAACTCCTTGCTAAAAGACAGCAGGTGTGGGCTGCACTCTGTTCCCAATTACCACCAAATGAGGTGCATGTGTGCCTCAGGTCAGGGATATTTCTTGAAAATAGTTAAACCTTTTATTTGAGAGACTTCCTCCCTGGTCATTCCTGGATACTTCAACTTTAATGAAAAATCCTTGTACTCTTTCTTGATATGTGTACATGTAAATCTACTTATTTTCTACTGATTTTTTTACTCATGCTTGCAACAGAATGTCAGCAAAGGTCCAGATGGAAACCAAACTGGATTCTATTTCTCATTAAACAACATTAATGAAGTTGAGGGGTTTTTCTGCTTCATTTACTTAAAACCAGTGATATCTGTATATTTCGTCTGAACATCCCTGCTGAAGTGCTATTGACAAAACAAGTAAGGAGACCAAATAAAAGCGAATAAAATGAAAAAAATTAACACAATTCCAGGACCAAAAGAGAACAAATAGGTTGCCTATGTACTTAATGCTCCTTGCAGTAACATGTAAAGAAGTTCAGTCTCGTGTAATGTTGATGCACACAGCTAGTCTACTTGGTCCCAAAGGCTCACAAAACCACTTTCTGTTGTAGTCTCACTCTTGTTTCCCTTGCTTGTTGGTAGGTGGGCCACTTAGGCGTCTTCCTAGAACTGGAAAGGAACATGCTCCTAATCTTTAGAAAGGAAAGAACAATAACTACCTGCTGGAAGCATGGCAAATGGTCCTTTTAAAACAGTGAGCTTATTCACATGGTCAAAGTTAGTTTAGACAGGTTACAACACTAGCATGCATTACACAACACGGATATGGAGAGGAAAGTTTAGGCTCTACTACAGGAGAAATTCCAAAGCTTGTGCATATGTTGCCTGAGCTTGCAGGGTATAACAGCATTGGAAACAGAAGAATCTTTTTACTTTTTAACTGAGAATGCTTGATGTGAAAATTATCAGAGTACAGTAACCATGAAGCTTTAAAATCCCAGCACTTAGATACTTTTTGCTATAAAACTGCATAAGGTAAATCAATACATGAATCATGCTACAAAAAAAAAAAGTGTTTTCAAGAAAACAGTGATACCTCTATATTCTACTAAAAAAAAAAATCTTACCTCTAGGTACTCACTGTCCTTTCACAAGGAAGCTGAGCTGGGATAACAATGTATCTATTGTATAACATTGTTAACAATATATCAAGTGCTTAATGAATATTGGTAACAAATACTTAAGTAAGGCTTTCAAACACTGACTTGAGTGAAGGGAATCTTAACCTTAAGACCTAAATTATACCAAATTTCAAGTTTAGGAATTCTAAGTTTTTTTCTTGATCTTACCCAAAGAGCAAGAAAATTCAAAATTAGAGAACTCAAATTATAAAAGGAATTTATGTGCCTAACTCTTATTTCATTCAGCACATGTTAGGTATCTGCGACCTTGAATGAAACTCACCCTATAAAAATCATAAAAGAGAAATACAGCAGAGAACTGAACACTCCTTTCCCAAGTTCCAAACTGAAACACAAGTAACTAAACTCAACCTTTTCTAACACCTCCCTGCAAGAAGGCCATAGCCTCATCTTTGTCAACCACACTTAAATAATCTTTACCATATCCTGATTTACAGTTACTGTCCTTAGTACACTATGTACCCTATAAATGTAGAACATTTTTCACTTTTAAATACAGTCCGACACAGAAATATTCCCTCTTTCTCTCTCATTTCTCACCTCCCCTGCTTCCAAAACCTGATTCAGAAGCGGGCAAGGCGGGCAAAAAAAAGCACACAACAAAAACAACACCATCCACCCATCCATCTTAGGTTCACAGTGTCTTACTTAGTAAAATAACATTTCTCAGGTATATAAAAATTTGACTGGATTGTCCTGGACAATCTTCACTAGCTGACCCTCTTTGAGAAGATGTAAAGATTCTGGACCATTTTAATGAAACATTACAGTCTGAAGCAAGATTTTCCTCAAGTCTAATGAAGGATGAAAAAGTACTGTAAGAATAGTCACAATTTTTCACCTGTTTTGAATTAGATGACTTAGATATCTTGACACCAACTGAGGCCACACCATGTCATCCCATCCAAACAGCCTCATCATTGACAGAACAGGCTGTGGCTGGAGATCTGATAGGGCTTTGCTGGGTATATCCAAAGCTAAGAGAGTAAAACCTGTTTTTAGAGAGAAAAACACGGCACCATTTTAATAATTTCTCAGTATAAACCCCGTTCCACACAAAGTATTGAAAACTAGTTACAATTACTAATGTGCAGTCTGGAAGTACCAGAAATCTCAATTAAAACTGGGCAACTGTTTCAAGAGTGATTGTTTGTACCCCTGTTAAAAATGTAGTCTCTATCCCAAGCAGTTTGTAAATCATCAAGACACATGGGCGGCAAAGGAGGAAAAATGGATCCTAACATAAGCAATTTTAAATAGATTCACAAAACCACAGTTTATAAATCCTGAAGGCATAGTTTTACCACCTCTGCAATGTCTTAAAACCTGCTTTTTCATCTTCTTGACTTCCTTTTCTTACCTCCATCCACTATATCTTGCCCTGTACACTTAAGTATTACTGTGCTTTAGAGGGTTGAGTTTTATTTATTTGTTTTGTTGTTTTTACACACTTCTCACAGTGAAAAACTGTATCTGGAAAGAGCTCACTTGGTAAAAGCCGGTACCTCTCTATTTTTAGAAGACTTTCATGTATCAAAAGTTACCATATAAATAAGCACTACAGAAAAAATTTACTCTTGAAAAGGATCTCCATATAACTGCTGCAGATCTAGAAACCAGGACAGTACTTTGTGCAGGATTTTGTTAATGAAGCATAACCTTTTGCTGTTTCTTTTAAGTCTACTGTAGAATCTGCATCCAACACTACTAGAATAAAAAATATAATGCATTCTTAATATTGCAAATGATAAGTGCATTAAAACTCAGAAGTTAGATGCAATCCTAAATGCTGAGCAGTTATTGGGTTCTAGGGAATGAGAAGCATCAAATGAGTCAGGAAAACTGACTTTGGAGGGCAATGAAAAATGGGCTCACTAATTCCCAAATTCTACAATTCAAATAAATACAAACCTGCATGCATTGATAAACTGACTTTGAATTAGACACAAAAGGTTGGTTTTCAGAAACAACAATAAAATTGTTTTAATTAACAGTACAAGGACAGACTATCTTAAGCCATGAAGGACTTCCCATTTCCTTATGCGTCTCAGAACAAACAATAAGGTCATACAGAGTCCTCACTCTGCTTTAGGTGAGGAAACAATTTGTGCCAGCCTTCTTCCAGATTATCACCTTGTTTCTGCAGCATCAGCCATACCAGAGGTTGGGGAGAAATGGGAGGCAGAGCAGTGCTGTGAGGCCCAGGCTGTTTGCCTGGCAGGGGGAGCAGGAGAGCTGTGACAGCTGCTCTCTCTCTCCTCTGGGCTGCAACCTTAAGGCGAGAAGCTCAAACAGCGTGGGAAAGGTCTGCCTGTCTCTGTAGTGCTACCTAACACATCTCTATAAAGCAGGTCACAACTGCACTCCCCTCCTTCTCAGAGGAGTTTATAATAGCTTGCTGCTCTTGCTATTTCACTGTGCTAATATAAAATAAAAATCTATGTCACTGTAGGAAATGAATGAAAGTTTTGACATTAACAACCTCCTCCTTTGATTTGTATTGCTGTTTCTCACACGTTTCAGCAGTGTGAGACCACTACTGTTGCACACTGCCTCTTTCATTAATTCTGCCTCCTAACTACCACAGAGCTGCTTCAAATGAAGGCTCTTTTCGCTTTTCTATTACCAACTCAGTACTCCTGAGCTTGTAACTTTATCTAATTCATATCATGTTGGGAAAAAATATTTTATGTTCCACTCCTCTGAATTTTAGTTAACTGGATACAAGATTTCATTGTAACTACAGAATGCCATGTTAGCTACTGATGTGAAAGATCAAACTGGGATATCTTTCTATTCACTGCCAAGCTGACTCGTTGCATGTGGAGTTCACACACATATGGAATGCTGTACTTCAAGATTAAAAGCCTTCAGTGTAAAGCAAGACAAATAATTAGAACGAATTATGAAATAGTTTTATGACCATGAACATAAGGATTTGGCAAAAAGCAAAAGTCAAGTAAGCAGCCTTTCAAAAATTGCTTTCAAATGAAAAATATTTTAAAAAATTTAGTTTGAATCTCAACCATTATGAACAATTCAACACAAAAAAACTAATACAAAACCAAGTAAATTCTGAATATAGGGAAAAACAGTATTCTTATTTATACTGTAAAACACCTGCATGTTGATTATAACCTGTGACTAGTAGTGAAAAAGAATTTAGTTTTGTATAGCTTCAAACCCCTTTGGCAGTCTCAATGTGTTTGTACCCCATTAAGGGTATTCAACACTACAATATTTCTTTTTGTCAAAACATTTAGCACAGATTCTACTTTTTGCATTTATACATATTTAAGTTACTACATGGAAGGAGAAATATCCCAAAGTACAAACTCCTTGAAAGACTGTGACCCAGAGAACACCACCAAACCCAGTAGGGCACAGGCAGGGTCAGCGCTAACCTGCAGCTGTATCAGCAAGCTGTGGGGAAGGCGGCGTCTGTGACATTCTCTGGCTCTTCAAGAAGGGAAAGAAATTTCTCCAGAGAGCACTGGCGACAGCAAGGTGGTGCTCTTTAGCCACTAATGGAAGCTGTGTGTCTAGGGCTGTGTTTCCCAGTTGAAGTCGCTGGTTTACACGTTCGTGCACGCTTCTAGGGAGAAACAAAAACAATGTTTACGTTTGATAAGTGAAAAATTCACATCTTTTTAAAACACATTTACAACTACTTTAAACCATAGAGTCTGAGAACTGAAGGATCATTTTGAGCAATTAAAACCTTTATGCAAAGACATTATGCATACCAGTTATTTGATGGATGAATGATGGCATATTAAGCACCATAAAGTTAATGTTAATTACTAATGTCAACCATTAATTATATGCTTTTTAATATGTCAGATCAAAATGAGAAATTGGCAGCTTTAAAATTAATATCTGCATTTTGCAACTGTTAGCATGACAAGGAAGTCTGCTTCCAATCCAAAGCCAGGCGCTTCTTTAAAATTTTTGCCACTAGGATTTTTAGGATAGAGCTGTGAACAGCAAATAATGGCAAATGATTTTGATCAATTGTACAGCTTCCTTCTGAAATCTACTTCTCACTTGTAAAATCTCACTAGGTACGAGTTTAGATAAAAGATTCATTTTATCCTGATGCACTGCAGACAATTAGGTTTGACAGCAATGCCCACAGCTTTGTTAGTACAGTAAAGACAAAAGTTACCACTACACATAACTCCCATCTCTTCCTCAGACAATGTGGCATGAATTCAATAACACACTCAATTTTCTTTGATTCTTCTAGTACCATTCCTGCTACTTAATCTAATTTGGAAGTTGTGACTTTCTAGAGGTTTAATAGAGATATGTCTGCAGGGAATCAATGTTCTCTGAGAAATGGGGGGGGGGGGAACATTAATAAATTTGTCTGGTAGAGCAGGATAGGAGGCATTACAGCACCAGGCTGATCAACTAAATAACATGCTTATTAAAAACAATCTGTAGGAACGCACTATCATTCCTGTTCCTATTTATCTTCTGGTCAACCCAATTGAGATTGTGCATTAAAGCACAGGCAGCATTATTACATTTGCTTTATTAAATTCTATAAACAGCACTGTAAAGTCAGAGTCAAGATATTTATAAGATAATGGCAAATCGCAGAGGCATCGGAAACTGCCTTAACACTAACATTTCTAAACTACAAAGTGTTTTTGTTAACTGCCATTCTCACAATAGCAACCATTTCACAAAAATCTTCCCCTAGATCTTTATTTTATGCTTACCCTAATTTGAAATACACCAAAACAAAAATAGAAAAAACTCCAGCTCCTAGTTCCCTTCTGGGAACAGAGGAAAATTATGAAAGAATTACACAACTCACAGCACTCATTAGGACATCTGAAATGGAATAATTTTAAATAAAGAGTAGGTTGGCTGCAAGGCCTTCCCGTACTACAGTTGATATTAGAAGCGCATCTCATTATATCAAATTAGTATCCAAAAATTCTGCCCAACACGTAATTTAAAACATAAAACATACTGGCTGTCAAAGGTAACGATACCTTATGCCTGCCTGCAGGCATTCATTAGTTTCAATAGGACAGACAGAGAGCATTGAGTACCAGCTACTTTTTGAATGGCTACATTTAACAGACAAGGAAAGGTATGCAGCATTAGGAGGAATCAAGGATTTCTTTGAGAGATGGCATGAGTCCAAACACAGGAACAGAAGCCAGGAATTCTAAACCCAACATTTATTCCCTCTGTGCTTCACATAAATCATACAGCCTTTGTTTGCCTCAGTTTCCCAGCCATGATATTTGGATAGTGAGACAGCTTACCCTTTAAGGATGCTGTGAAAACAATCAATGCTTAGAAACTGAGGATTATATTCAGTATGTCAGTTGGTATTCCTATTTACAAGGCATATTCTCCAAGTCAACATGAACTGAAATAGAAGCAAGATTAGCATAAAAAGTCAAGCAACACTTCTTGGGAGCATCCCATTATGAAAAAAAAGGACAAAGAAAAGAGTGTAGAAACAGTGAGGTCTAGAGGTCAAATGCTGAAAAGGTAAAAGCAAGGCTAAAGACAAAAGTTAAAAAATTATTTTTGCCTATTATAAAAAGAAAAAAGTTCAATGGCAAAAACAAAGGGCTTTTCTGTTCTGTTTTGTTAGGAAAGGAAAGCATGATGCCTCAATGCAGAGAGTAAAACTTCTGGGACCAAATTCTGCCCTACTTACACCCAGACTACGCTGTAAAATTGCACAAAGACCTTTTTCTCTCCTCTAAATTGCCTCTCCAAAGACGGGTGCCTTGCATCTCCTTTAGCCATCTATGCAAAGTAGAAGGGTGTACAGACTTCCAAAGTAAGGTAATATATCTCTGTGTCAGTGGAAGGGCAACACGTACAAATCAGTATTTATGTTTATTCATAGTAACCTACACAAATGCTGGCAATAAGGTAAATGCTTGGAATCGATGGGGCATCAATATATGCTCCAGCTGATGTAGCCAGATACTTCTACCAACTAGCACATTTTTTAACTCTACAAAAATATGAATAAATGTAATTTTACTTTTTATTCAGGTTTCTACATTTTTTCTAACACTAGACAAGCATACCATCAAACATCACTCAATTTCTAAAACTTTATACATTTAATTTTCTATTCTGTTAAGAATTCTGGAACCATGAGTTGCCTTATTACATTGGTAATAACTTGGTGTGGTTTTAACTCCTTTTAAATAATGGATTTCCTATTTCTTAAAAAAAAAGATGTGGTTTTTTTTCATTTTGCCATCAGATCAAATAAACTCTGGGTTTATCAAGGAAGAGGAAGCTTGTGCTACCTGAATGAGGATCATGCTGGATGTGTAGGGATAATGGTAGCACACAGGATTATTTTCTATATCCTACACCTAGGGTAAGGAATTGCAGCAGCCATTTATCTGGATGCAGATACTGTAATCATAAAATATGCCCTTGCAAGCCTGCATTACTAAAACAGAGCCAAACTTTAGGTCAAGCGAGAAGAGTAAAACACAAAACTCATCAGCCTGCCTATATAATGGAAACTTTCAAGTTACTACTAGTCTATAATCTGCACTGGATGCATAATGGCATCCAGACTTAATGCAATGTCATTTAATTTGATCTACAAGGGTTCAGAACGCCCCAACATGAGAGAAGACCTCTCTCCTACCAGCACTGCCAGGGGCTACCACCCTCAGGGTCATACAGGCTATGAATACAGATACTGGTTTCTTCACAGACAGCATTCCCAGCTCCTCAGCTCCCAGTTCAAGGCAGGCCAGCCACAGCATCTACAAATCTCAGCTGCCCAGTACAGCCAAGATTAAGCTCAAGAAAATCTTTTTAAAGGACCTGAATGACCTTTTGATGTTGAAACAAATAAATAATTAAAAACCACCACCTGAAGGACCAACACTCTTGGATAAAACTAGAGAGATTGGGAAGAGATATATGAATATTTTTAAAATGGAAAATAGTTCTGATGCATAGAATTTCAACTACAGTCATCAGTTATTTCCAGAAAAACTCAGGCAAAGTGAAAGGAAGCAAAGCACCATCACAATCAGATTCAAAGAGATGTAATAAGCGCTTTGTGCCCTTTGCAAATCAACGGAACTTGCACAGTACTTAAATTTCGAGATTTCCCTTTCAAACATTCTCCCTGCTTCATATTATTAAGATTATCAATACAGTTCATGGAATCATAGAATTGTTTCAGTCGGCAGGGACATTAAAGATTACCTATTTCCCAAACCCCTCCATGGACAGGGACATCTCCCACTAGACCAGGTTGCTCAAAGCCCCATCCAATCTGGCCTTGAATACTTGTGGAGTATCCACAACTTTTCTGGGCAACCTTTTCCAGTGTCTCACCACCCTCACAGTAAAGAATTTCTTCCTAATAGGTAACCTAAATTTCCCCTCTTTTCAGTTTGCATCCATTACTCCTCGTCCTATCACAACAGTTCCTGATGCAGAGTCCCTCTCTGGCTTCCCTGTAGTCCCCTTCAGATACTGGAAGGTTGCCATGAGGTCTCCACAGAACTTTCTCTTCTCCAGGCTGAACAGCCTCAACTTTTTCAGCCTTTGTAGGGGTGGTGCTCCAGTCCTCTTGTTCGTGGCCTCCTCTGCCCTTGCTCCAACAGGTCCATATCTATCCTCTGCTCAGGTCCCCAGATGATGCCATGATTGACATGGTCAACCAGAGCTTGGGGCGGGCCTGGGGGTGGAGTAGGGCACTGCCTCATCTTTAGCAAAGCCTGGCCTGTCCCTCCCAGAAACAGACACTGAGATTCCAAGGTGTTTCAAGACATGAAACACCCAAGTCTCTGACAAGCAGTACTCTCAGCTTTTAGCAATTGAACAATATTGAGCATTGCAAAATTACTTACAAACTACTCATTCAATTTCACTTTCTTCAAATACCATAAAACACCAATAACTTTAAAATAACTCTACTGATCTTCCTGTCATGCCATCAGAACTGATGTTTACAGTGACTAGAACTGCAAGCAAGGTTTCAGCAGAAGCCATATACATTTCCACTAACTAAATCTATCCAAGTTAAGCTGAAAAAGTTCCTTGTGTGCCCTCCATATGCCTTTGAAATTCCAGTATGAGTATTCAACTAGTTGGGTATTATGTAATTTAATTACATGTGTCCTGGGGTGACACAGTGAAAATTGCAACTATAACACTTATTTCATTGATTCCTATGGATACCAACTCTCATATTAACAAACTCACTGTTTAACTTCTACTTAGTCATTTGTTAATAGGCATTCATTTATTTTTTGTCTGTGCTTCAAATATGCAGTTAACACTAAATACATGTAGCGTTTTTGAATCACAACCACTTCCAATACCATAAAATATCATACAAAGTGTAAAGGAAAACACACTTTTAGAGTGAGTTAAATACTTTTATACAGGATTTTTTAAAACATTAAAAAAGAAAAGCTAGTTTCAGTCTGAACTGCAGTACTGGCACTCACAAAGGCAAAACCAAAAATGGTTGCATCTAGGCTCAAGTCTGCTTTCAATGCAGTATCATAGCACTGTGTCAAGATACAAGTAACAAACTGTATGATCCTACCTCTTACAAATGCCTATTCATGCTTTAGAAATGGATCTGGATTCACAGAAAAGGCACACTAACTGCATGGTGGTGCAGCTTAGAAAGCGGTGGCAAGTCGCAGATGTGGGTTTCAGGCATTTCATGATAAAGGCTTTCTTTTCACTCGTGAATGATTGTGACCATCTAATCTAATGTGTGAAAAGCAGAACCTCCTTTCTCTTGGCCCCAGTTATGAATGCAAGTGTGCCAAGTGGCAGAGCTCCGCACTGAACTCCTGGTTATCAGCATGTTTAGGAAGAGCACTGACAGCATGCTTGCAAGAATTTTAAGTGCTAGAAAATCTACTTTATGGCCTCAAAGTGCCTAAGCTGGATGCTAAACAGCTAAGACCTATGAAAACAGCCTCAATGTCTCTGGGCACACATTTTGGTACCTAGGGAAGTTGGGTACTTAAAATGGAGTCACCTACACACTGTCAGACACTTCCACATTCAGTCTGTTTCAGTGAGACACGCATGAAGGAAGGTGACTAAATTCTACCCAAGTCTGATTCAAACATCCAATTCAAACATTCTTTTAAATCTGTTTCTAAGCTCTCTGGGATGCAACTTATTTTTTATATCCCTTTATATAGCACCCAGTATATTGAGACCGGTATGATTGCAGTAGGAACTCTCAAAGTGCACAGAATTTTCACCCATTTTTGTGGAATTAAAAACTACATTTCAAAAAGCTAAGCAAGACGAGAAACTTAAGACCAAAAATAAACTTTCCCATCCATTAAATGAAACATTTGGAAAAAGATCCCACAGTTTATAATGTGTCAGCACTGTGTAAGCCATAACAATAGCACCATCACCACCACAGAGCTGTACTGCTGTACAGCAAGAGTGTCTAAGCAGAACAGGAAAAATCATGACACAGTATTATCAAACATCAACATACCCCTATCAGTTCAGTATTTATTAAATGATGTTTTAGTGTTGTCCCTTCATTTTAATTAGCTTCAATAAACCACTTGTTTAACTGTTTACTCAAAAAAGGAAGTCCAAATAACATGCCTGATTATGAATGTGTATGATTACTGACTTATGCAATGGAATAGGAAGGGCTAAAAAGGGAAGAGGGATATTTCTCAGAACTCTAATATATAGGATTTTTATCAAATGCTTAAATTCAGCTGTGGGGCTTAAATTCTTTATAGTGGACTTGCACAATATCTTTAGTATCGGTATTACAGCACACCTTAATCATGAACAACATGAAGCATACACAAAGTGATCTCTCTAGGATGTTGGATGAGATCCAAAGGGATACAAAGACGTAATGGTTAAAAAGAGGGGCACAGACAGATGTCAGACTCCTGAATAATAATTCCCAAACTGCTCACTTAGTCACATCACCCTCTTTTGACCAGAAATTTCCTTAGGTGCCTGCACCTAATCTACACAAAAGCCTTGATCATGACTAATCCACACACACAACAAAAAAGCAGGTTGCATAAGGTACAGCCATAGCTACTTGCATTTTCAAACACAGAATACACTTTTCTTTATGTAACAACCAATGAATCACAGCATCAGGGTGGAGGGCAGCTGGGTCCAGTTTTGATACTATTTTGGGCTCTGCTCTTGATTGTGAGTTCTATATTAAGTCAGTTACTGGATAAAAATGTGAAATCCCAGAAAAAGGAATGGAATCCATGATCCTCTTCTCTCCCAATATTACATACTAACTACTAGAGAGCAGATATTTAATCATTCCAGCTGCTGCCTGTGATTTAAATGACAAACAAACAACAAAGCAAAACCCCAAGACACTTAAGCACACAACTTAACCAGTTGGGCTTCACAAGTGGTTCCAAACACACAGATTTTCTGTTTTCATGACACTAAATCAGATGTCTCTAGGCCCCCACCAGACACATGCTGGATTCAATCCTTTACATTTTCTGTAGGTTAACAGGATACAAAATCCCAGAGAGGAGGAAAGAGGAGTTTGTTGTACAAGACACATATGCTGCATGTGTCAAATGAGCTGCTGGTGAGCTGGACCTGTTTCTGTAGGTCATCAGACCATTGTATCCTGCAGGACACCTACAGCATTTGAGAGTAGGGTTCTTCCAGGTGCTGGTAACCTTTAACCTCACCTGAACAGAGCTGTCAGGCAGAGAGATAGGCAGGAATAAAAGGTCAAAAGAAGCCAACACAAACACAACACTGTAGAAAGGAACTGGTGCACAGGAAGTTCCACCTGGAAGATGAGGAAGAACTTCCTTATTGTATGGGTGACTGAGCACTGGATCAGGTTGCCCAGAGGGGTTGTGGGGTCTCCCTCACTGGGGATATTCAAGACCTGCCTGCATACAAACCTGTGCCATAGGCTCTATAATGATCCTGCTTGAGCAAGGAGGTTGGATCAGATGACCCCACTGTGGTCCCTTCCAACCTGATACATCCTATGATTTCAATTACTACAGCTTCTCTGTAAAACCCTGGCTAACTATTGCTAAAAGATACTCTACCTTCCTCTACCCAAAACTCCTACTCAGACTGTGTTTGTTTGGTTTTTTGACACATCCACATTAGGAATACATAACCCCCAAACATCTTAAAACACATTTTACATTGCATTGCCTTAATTGAAAAAATGCCTTTCAACAAAATAAAAGAGGCTATAAAAAAGGAAAGTTCCTTTCAATTTACCACACATCAATCATTAGTTGGGTAGAAGCAGATCACATACTCTTTCCTACTGAAGATACAGCAGGTTTAAATAGAGCTATTCCAGTTCTTTCATTGGTGGTATAAATCTTCAAATCTCAGTGGAAGAGTCTAGTATATTCCTATTGTTAGTGAATCATTGACAGAATAGACTCAACAGTTAAGAAGATTCTAATGCGACAATTTATATAAGCAGAGTAATTAAAGTATATTAGAAATCCAGATAATCTCTCCCAATCAAGCCAATGAAGGGCAGCCCATGGGCATTCAAATTACACATTGCAATTTAGCTCAGGGTCACCTTCCCAAATTAAATAATACCAACAGAAAATGCCTTAAACAAAATGATCCTTACTCATAACTAAACCTATTCAGGAAATTACATAAAGCTCTTTGAAGATATACACATTTTAAGAAGTTAACCACTTTAAACCACTACTTTTTTCCTTCTACTGATTTGAAGACTAGGACCAAATTTAATTTCTCAGACAATACTTGAAATATTCACTAAAACATAGGGAAGAGAGGAGAAAATGTTTCAGATCCCTTTAAATCTTATAGTTAAGTATCGCAGTAATATTTTCTCACATTACCTGAGAGGGTGTTAAAACAGTTGATGCAAGATGTAGTAATTAAAGAATTATACCATCAACAGAGGGAATCTAGTGCTTATGATTTTTTAAATATTCTCATAAGCAATTTTTAATTGCTTTTGTTTAATTTTTTTTGTTTATTTCGTGCATGTTCTGCAAATCAGTCTAGGGACTGCAGAATTAAAAGAAATTGATTCTCTTTTGACATAAAATTAAAAGTAGATCACAACCAGTATGTATAGTTTTCCATCTTTAAGGTTATATTAAAAACAAAAAGCAAACAAAGAACTCCCCCACAAAACATAACCATTGCAACTGATCCCCTAATACACAAAAATGGCAAATATACACTATTCAAATTTTAAATCCAAGTTCTTAAATTTTTTAATACACAGCTTAACTGCTACTTCTTTACAGAAATACAATTCAAGAAATGGGGCGCTTTGTCTGAAACTAATACAGAGGAATTTGCTAGATTTATGTTCTTCACTGAATTATTTAGATTTGAATGCAACAGAGTAAACAGTATGTACCACAAAAAAAAACTGAACTGTAAGTCTCAGGCTTTTAAGACAGCCACTTTTTCCACAGTAATATGGAAACAATAATGTGTAATGATATATAACCAGCAAAGTTCTCACTGATTAAATGATCTTCCCAAAAAAGGAATCACTAAAACCAGCAAAAGCAGCCATGACCTAATCCTCTTCCAAGTTTTCAAACCAAGCATTCAGAGTAAGGGATGTTTGTCAAGCTGCAACATTTCTGAACACAGGTATCCTTTGAAACTTTAAATATTCATTGGGAATTCACCCTCTGGACTTTCAGAAGGAAACTGCATATTGGTGTGACAAAGATTCAAAATCTAAGTGTAATTCATATATACTCCTTTACTTTTTTCCTACTGGATGGCAGAAGTTGCACAAAGACCAAAGTGATACTAGCCTGAATATACCTGCCCTTCACTGAAGAGCAGTGAAAGTTCCCAAGATATCACCTACAGACTTGGCAGAGACAAGAGAATAAAAAAAGATGGTATTTTAAAACTCAAGAAATTGCAGGAAGAAATAAGGATATCCTTCAAAGAGGAAAATGGGCACACAGCAAATTCTGTAGAATTTAACTAAGAAAGGAAAAAAAACCAAACACACACAAATGAAGTGTCAGGCAGAGCCAGTTCTCCCTACTATATTATACCACTTCTTTTACCCCATTCTTCCTGCAGTGACCTTTACCCCATGCACTTACAACAGAAAAGAGACCTGGATCCTCAGTGAGACTTGCAGTGATACAGGCCAAAGAGATGATATAATCATGATCTCCAAATGAATGAGTTAAACTCCATATAAACACTTGCAAGAAATTTCCACTGATTGCTTGATGAAAGTCTTACATAAATGGAGAAATGGGTCAGCAGTCTACCTGAAGCAACTCCTACTAAATTACAAGAAACAGCAAGGATTTGGAAAAGAACTAGCATATAATATAATAATGAACAAAGTAAAGGAAATCGAACTTGGAATTCTTTTCTACTGACTGGATTCTCTTTGACTTTAAAGACATGCAGTACAAGTGTCACCAAAACTCTGATTTTATAATCTGCAATATTGAAGATGGGGCAATAAGTTCCAACGATTTTTCTATGCATTTAACATCAGATTTTAGAGGAAAGCTGTTCACTATTACATCTGCATTAATGACAGAAAATGTCAACAAATCTTATGCTGCTCCTTCAATCCACTGATTCATAGATAATTTGTGGATGGGAAACACTAGGAAATGTTTTTCTTAATTACTCCAAAATGTGCTTGTGAATTTCTTTTAGAACACATATATTTTCCAAAAGCATTCACTATTTTGCAAACAATTAAACAGCATAAGAGCCTCTTAAATAACCACTAACTCATTCATCAATAAATTGTTTCACCCATTTTTGAATGGCTAGGCTTAATGATTATTCCCTCTATATGCCTAAGTGCAGAAATGTCCAAGGCAAAAGCTGCATGACCACACTACTAAATAAATTTTGAATAATTAGAAAAATTACCTGCCTATCAAGGGGCTCATCTCCTGATATTAAAGATTCTAATCTTCACTGGGATTGAAAGTGTTAACGCTGGGAATAAAATATTTTCAACTGCAAGTGAATCATGTGAAGATTATCAATATAGCAGCAATGTACAGAGGTGCTCCAGCAAGGTTACAGAGTTTAATATAATCCTCTCTATAGCTAAGCACAGTAATAGAAAACCCTGCGTTCACTGTGACAGCATGTTGTGTGCGCTCAGTAATACCTCTAAAATACATGGGGAGAACAAGAAATCCCCAACATCCTTACCATTCTCAAAGACAAAGTAAAGATATTAACAAGAACAGACACACAACCCTAAAACACAAAGGTATGGAAAAGCCAAACATTCAAAGCTGCAGAATATTACTTAGCACTTTCTCCTTAACCCTCCTCAGTGGGTTTAACTGCATCACTGAAAAGACAAGTTGTTATGACTGTAATTTAAATGCAAGCAACAGAGCTGGAGCTTGCCTTGTCTAGGTCTGCTGTGGGGGAATATTACACCTGCCACAGCCACCCTAGAAAATTTGTATTAGAGAGCTGTTTTCTCTTCCTAATCACATTTAGAAAAGATAAGGTTGCAAGAGCAGCAAAAACAACACAACCTGTGTTAATTCAGTGCAACTAGTTCGCATTTCAGTTTGTGGAATACTATTGGGAAAAACAGACACCTGATTTGAGCCCAACTGCAATTTTCCTTCATTACCTTCACTGGTGTCCAGCCATGCCAGTTTCTCCCCTGTACTATGCAGGCACATGCTAAGATTGCAGTTTCCTCTGTGCCCATAATGCAAAATACAAACTGGAAGGCACAAACAACATGAAGTGATCCTTTGCTGTCCCAAAATCTAAAGTCCTAGGAGACAGTGTCCAGGTACTCATTTTAGCAGAAAGGGCTCAGCCATTCACAGATTTCAGCCAAGCATTTTCTCTTAGATTCTGCACTATTCAAACCACTGGGAGTCATCTTGTTGCTATGAACAGATGCTTGCTCAGTTCTCTTGAAGAAACAACAGAAAAAGTAAGGAGATAAAAAGACATTTAGTTTCCCTAAACAGACTTTCAGTAGAGGTCAGATACAGAATTTTTTAATCCACTGAAAGAACAAAGAGAAAAATAAAGAAAAAAATTTAACAAGCTGCAGTGAAATTTATACTATTCTAGGCTGTTGTAGTCCCCTTTTTTAGTTCACATATATGCAAAAATCCCCACCAAAACCAAATTTAGTATTTATAAAGTCATTGCCATATCACAGAACTTAAAATAGCTGCATTTCAATTTTTAAAAGCCTTATTTTGAATAGAAACCTTTTGCAACATTACAATTAGTTTTTATCAAATTAAGACAAAATTCCCCAATAAATTCCCTGTCACCTCACAAAATTAGACTTTAAAAGGAAAACACAAAACATACTCATTTACCACTTACAGAAATCATTGGAAGTTCTGTGATCTGCCCTGACCATGAGACACTTCAGCCTTTGGTTTTGAAGAATTTGTTAATTAGTCTGTTAAAAAAACCCACTAGTATTATTTTATCTAAAACATTTCTTCGAGAACTGAGAAACTGTCATGACACTTCTGTAACTTTAAGTTATCAGGGACTGAAGTTCTTTTCCTTTTTTTTTTTTTTCAGGAAATTTTGTTTCCAAACTATTTTATATTTGAAAGAATAGGGAGCCCAGATCACCAGATCACTTCAGGTTATATTTATTCAAGTTCAGACTTTATTAGGAACATAAATGCTAACATCTGCCACACAGGTAACAGAAAGTATTAACTGTTAGGTATTTGTATGAAAATACATATGAACAACACATCACTGCTGGTATCATGATTCTTCCTTCTTGCCATCAGAGCAGAACAGTTATAACCAAAGACTTGAGGGTCACAGCCAAAAAGTTTAGCACCATTTTTCCCTGTTAAAGAGTATCTTCCTTCAAAACAGTCAAAAGAAAGATCCACTCAACCCCAACAAGACCTTCTGAGCGAATTCTTTGCTTGCAAAAGCTGACTGCCCACAACCACATCCAGATGGCTTTTGAATAGTTCCAAGTATGGAGACTCTACAATGTCCCTAGACAACCTGTACCAGTGCTCAGTCACCCTCATAATGAAAGTAAAAGTTCAGATGATGCTGCTGATGTTCAGAGGGACTCACCTGTGCCTCTAGTCTGGTCACTGGGCACCAGTAACAGCCTGGCTCTGTCCTCTTCATACCCTCCCTTCAGATAGTTCTATTTATTGATAAAACCCCATTCTCTAGTCCAGGCTGAACAGTCCTGGCTCTCCCAGCCTTTCTTCACAAAAGAGATGCTCCAGTCCCAAAATCCTCTTTGTAGCCCTTCACTGGACCCTACCCAATATGCCCATGTGTCTTTAGTATTGAGTAACCCAGAACGGGACACAGCACTCCCAGCTGTGGCATTGCCACAAGCAGAGGGGAAGGATTCCTACCCTGAACCAGCTGGTAATGCTCTGCCTGCTGCAGCACAGGATGCCATCAGGATTCTTGGTGGCAAGGGATATTTCTTGCTGAAATCCCTGATGAAGGTATATGGAAACCTTCCACGTCACTATGACTGATACGTGAATATAATTCACAGTGAGAATCAGAATGCCAGATTATCTGAGAAACTGAAATGCTGAAGAGGGAAGCAAGTGCTTTTATAAGTCATGTTACTTAATAAACAAACTGCAGATTGCAAATAGGTATCTTTCATAAAACTCTTCCATCTGAGCAGAACTTCTAAATTCATCATACTTCAGACATTATGTGTTAAACAGGATTTCCATTTGTATTTTGTTTGTCAGTTGTTGGGTTTGTTTTGTGCATTTTTTATTAAAAGCTAAAGTACAGAAAAAACCCTTTTTGGAAGGGATCCCCAGAGGTACAACCCTTGGCTCAAAGCAATGCAAATCTTCAGTAAACTGAGGAGGGAAATTCCGCAACTCTAGAAATTTGTACTAATGCTTGTGAAAATTTTATCCTTATTTCTAATAGAAACTTCTTTCCTCACAATCTCAGTTCATTGATTCTTACAATCATACACCTTTCTGATGAGTCTGATTCCATCTTATCTATAAGCTTCCCCCAGTTAGACTCCTTTACAAATCAGTAAAAAGCCTTCCAGCCATCACCTCCCATCCAAACTCTTTTTACCTAAGGATGAAAAACTCATCTTTCTCTCTCTCTTCTTGCAAGAACATTTGCTCTTGCCCCCTAATCATCTTGTTCATCCTCTTCTCAGCTTAAATCGGTATTTGAATGCTTTTCTTTTACTGGGAACCCAATACACTGCTTACTTATACAACATAATTTATTTGAACCATATTCTTGTAGAACACCAGGAGGGCAATGAAATGTAGCTGTCTATAGCTACACAATAGCCCAGACTCAGATACAACAAATATTCTGAATTTTTACCAGCTAAGTCTTTTTTACCAATTCCTTACTGTCTTTTTTCTCAGAAAAAAAATTCATGAGAAACAATAACTATATAATGTGACTGGAATACCAAGTAATGGTTCTGAAAGGCAAGCATTCAAATCCAGTTTTAGGTATAGTAATTTCCAAAATCCTGCCTTTAGCTCTTCTGTGGGACTCTGAGATCAGGGTAACAGCAGCTGACAGAGAATTATAATGATGGGACAGGTTCATCTCTTCTCTAAACTACTGTTTACACTTTTAAAAGTCATTTCTTACACAGTACACTTTTAAAAGTCATTTCTTACACAGATGGCTGAAATAAAAATTAAAGCTTTAGGGCTAACCCTAAACAGATTATTTCTTACAATTCATACCCCAGTAGTTAATCGGACTCCTAGTGCTGAAGGACTCCCCACACTGGGGAAGATACACCCACACACTGTACTCAAGTGGATCTCTCTTTAAGCTCACAGTGTTTCACTCAAATATATCAAAAGAATACAGATCATTTTGGAAGAGTTTACAATCTTAGAAATGTGACGGCAAAATTATGGCTATGCAAAAATCATCAAAATCCTTCTTAACCATGCTACAAAAAAATAAATTAAAAAAAATTTACAAGTCCAACAAATTGTGTGAAACATTCACTGACAACAACTTCTCCAACGTCTTCCACTACCTAGCACATCTCTAGAAATGCAACTTCTCTCATTGAGCGTGTCCTCACCCAGGCTCAAGTACAAAGAAGCAAAGAAAAACTAATAAAAATGTTATTCTGGCTGCAGAAATTCAGATGCTGAGTTGGTGCCACCTCAGTTAAAATTTTCTGACGGGATCAGGAGATGTGAAATGGACTCTGAGGATAACTGCACAAAGTCCTGAGGAGAGTATCAAAATAATTAAATATTAATTATTAAATAATTAAATATTAAACCCCAAATACTGAAGAGAAACCAAGTAAAAGTACTGAAGTTATCTCTTCAGCCATTCTGAAATAATTTCCAGTAACAGATCTATTTTACCATTACACCTGTAATGGTAAAATACTGTTGGTAATACACTGTTGGTATTATCACACAACTCATTTTTCAGGCAGAAAGCCTGAAAAATACTTCAAAAATACTCTTAATTTAAAACAAGTCTGTAACAGAGAGAGGAACTGTACCTCAAATAAAGTTATTCTTTTCTAAAATGAAACTCTCTTGCTCCAGCTTCTCTAGCTGTCTTTGCAGAAAACCAAAACCTATTTGCATACGGATACTTTCTAGCAAGCTGCTCGGAGTCATATACTGCAAGTGGTTTAGTAAAATCTTCCTCTCAAGAGAGAAAACAGATTTTGGAAGGTGGGCAAACTTTTACTCAAGATAATGAACTAACTTGTTTCCAAATTCCAAAACAAAGTATTTCATTTCCTTCCTGCAAAATCAGTTCTGTTCCTTATGGAGTATCTGTTGCAGGAAAGGATGCTGTTTGTGTAATGTATCTTTTTAGTGGAGGTGATTACTTTGGGTACAAAACATCCCGTACTAACATTGTTCTCAACACTGGGTAATACAGACACTAGAGCTAATCTTCTGTCACCCAGAAAGAATGGCAGGCTTGTTAAACTTCTATCATCATCCCCTCTGAAACACAGTAAAAATCACTGTTAGAACTGATAGTTTATTAGATCAAAGGTACCATCAACAATATCAATTCTGCCTGGTAGTGTTAACAGCAAAATGTTTTACAAGTTCTACCACTGGGCATTCATAACTTCCATCACCAGCTATGCTGTAAAACTGTGCACATAATTTACCTTGCGACCTGCGTGTGGGAAGCATTATCCAGGCAAAGCTTCTCACAGTCTGACAAAATGCTGTGATTTGCACTGTTCAAATGATTGAACAAACAGACTTTAAGCAATCATCAACAATAGTTTTTATCTTCAAACATGCTAAAGTATAACACTACGTAAGAACAACCTATTGCTTTAAGATCAGATTTGACAGAATACAAGTAAATGAACAATTACTACATTTTAAACTTGTCCACATCTTATCCATTAGGTTTAAGCCTTATTAAAGTTCACACTTATCTTTCACATTTTTAGTAATTTTTCCACAAAACATTCCTAATGCTTCCATGGTGTCCATGGCAACATCTTTGCTTACATGTAGCTTAAATGGACATTCATTCCAATTAGGAGAAGCAAACAGAAAACAGCCATTCATAATTTCTCAAGTTACTGTCATCTTTTCTTTTACATAGCAATCAACAGCCTGCAAACAGTTTCCAGTTTAAGTCTGTCATATGCAGTTGAAGACAGATAGGTGTGCCAACAAATTCTCTTTTCAGCATCATGGCAAAACCAATTTAATTACTCCAAATAATATGCACAATATACAAAAAAAAGTATTTAATAATAATTCCAACAATGTAGATTCAATAACTTACCATGTTTCTTTTCAATGTAAATGTATTGCTACTACTCTGCAAGGCTTCCTAAAGTTTAATCTAATATTTTTCTATACTATAAAAAACATTTGCTTATAATGACACATGCTGTATTGCCTTCCAAAAGACTCACCTCAGATAAAAAATATGCTCAATAAAATAGAATTGTAAGAAATTGCACTGGTTTTTCAATATTGTATTGTATTTAATATCAAAACAGAAATGGATGTTGCTTAAAAACTTGCAGCACATAATTTTTTAAAACATTCTGATTTTATGTGCCTGTTTGTTACTTAATTTCTTAAGATGCACTTGCTTAGTTTGCAATATTTGTTTTTTCACTGAGAAAGTAGCTGATGAAGGTGTTTTCTGATGTTTTTTACATAAAAATCACTATAGTGAAAAACCACCATGAGCCCTGGGATACCTACCAGCTCCCACTACTCTGCTATGTTCAGCATGTCATGTCCTTGCCAGGCAGCATCACCTACCAGAGGTAGACACCACATTGTTAATAATGTCACAAATAACTTTTAAAGTTTTCTAGGCAGCTGATGAAAGAATTCAGAGACAACTTCAAGACACAGAGTTAAATGTTGAAGCTGTTTTTCCTATTTTGCTCTTCAAAACTCTAAACTAGAAAATCCCTTGAGTGAAAAGTCAGAGAAAGGCTACCATCCCTTCTAGGGTTAAAAGATGCTTTTGTAAGATTTTTAGGTCAGATTAACCTTTTGCTCACAATAGGGCCGGTTATTGGTTTTATTTTTTACTGTCTTTAACACAGGTAAAAAAATCAATATGAAGCGAGACAAAGGGCTCTGGAGGCCCTGGCTGCACCAGCTTTTGGTTTGGCTCATACACAATCCTACAACATGCTGAGGCTGGGAAGGATTAGCCTGCTTGTGTTGAGTAAACCGATGATACTCAATAAACAGTTTCTGTTGTAAACCCCTTAGGACGTGCAAAGCCACACTAGTTGGCATTAGACCAGATAAGCTGCCGAACCAGCTGTAATCTCATTTAGACCTGAGCTGATCCTCCTGTCCTTTCATTCCACAGGATCAAAGCAAACCACTGAGGAGGCAGCTGTATTATAGCAGCAGTGCTTGCTGGATGCGGCAAACATTTCATAAATTCCTCTCCTTGAAGCAAGCCTGCACATAATCTACCCAGAGCCAGTTCAATCAATGGATTTCTGAATTCATTAGTCTTATTATTACAGGATAACTGTTTTCTCCACATAGTGTTGTAGCTGTTGTAAGCCAACTTTGCAAAACAGCTCTTATTGCTGACCATTTCTTTCTGGTAATGTGCCTTTGCATTTTTGCAGTGTCACATGAAAATGATTTACATCACTTCAATGCAGTATTTTTTTAAAGACTAGAAATAAAACCAATTCACGAATACTCAAGTAGGAAGCCTTGAAATATAGTACACTTTTCCAGGCGTAATTACTGGCTACCTGTTTGAACACTTCCATGCATCAGTAATAAAGACCAATGTTTTCTGAGCTCAAATGATAACAGCAAAAGTAGAGATTATATCACTGTAGCAGTATAAATACAGACAAAAAAACAGAAGTGAAAGGAGTAATTATAAGAAAGATATTTCTATTTGTCTTTTACTCTTTGTGTTCTCTGGAATTAAAAAGAAGAAATATTTTCATTTTTGAAGAAATGTATAGCACAACTTAGGAAAACCAGAAAACCACATAAGCAACAAGTCTTTTTGAACTAAGCAAAAATGAAAACCAAGGCACTGGATCAAATAAGACTAGAGGGTGCAGCATTCGATTTCTGTATCACATTTGGAGTTTTCACTCCAGTTGCAATTATAGATAAAAAATATTATAGTATAACCTTAGAGCTTTAGAAGAACAGAATGTGTAATTCAGAAAATGCATCAGCTGACCCATTTCCTACCAGTGAACTCTGCAATATAGTACATATTCACAGATAAAGTAAAATCAGATTTTTTACTTACAATGGAATAAGGAAAATATTATTAAAATATTTTTCAGTCCTTTTAATTACTAATTATATTAATCATTAATGTAAAGACTTCAGTTTTCTGATACAGCTGCATTGGAAAAAAAAAAAGGATGTAAAAAGAATTATGCACCACAGCAGCAAAATTTTTAAGTCATACACAAATAACATTACTGATTCTTGGATCACTCCTTGAGGAATGAGTAGTAGCCAGAGAAAATGTTTGGTCTGAAAAATAAGGAAGGCCAGGTAACCCTTATAGTTAAGGCAAAAAAAAAAAGTGTTTGTGACTTACTGTTATTTGCAACCAGTATAAATATGGAGCACATTCATGCACAAACTGAAAAGTCAGGAAGATCCCTCACAGAAAACTGCTCAGAGTTTACAGTGCACAAGAGAAAAATATGTATCATCTTTGTAGGCACACCCTACCCTACACTGCACAGATCTAATGAACATCTGTATCTGGCAGCTCATGTTTTTTTAAGAGTGTAAAAAAAAAGTTCTCGTAATAAAAAGATTCTATGAAGTACAATAAAATCAAAGTTTAACACATGTAAATGATTTTTACCAGATTACAGAGAGAAGATGTTTAGTATGAAACTTTTTCAAGCACTACAGCACAGATGTGCTGGAGCATGTCATAGGCAGCTGGCAAACATGAACAAAAGGTATTTGCACCTATCACCTACAGATGTGTAAAAAACTCACCACACATCTCTCCCTCAATCAGAAACCATCTGATGTGCTAGTTAATGATTCCCCTCTCTCCACTTCATTCTTCAGACATAAAGGGGTCCCATTTAACATAATCACTTAATAACAGCAAAGTGATGGGTATCAGAACTCTAATTCTTCTAATATTTGCAAAATCCAGCTCTTTGTAATAATAATAACACCATGATAGCAAACTGTAAAACTGTGTAATTATACTTTAATTGTATTGTGAGGCATGCATTAATCACAAAGTTTAAGTACCAAGGATGGAATTATAATAATTCTGTAAAACAAATTTAAGCTAGCTAAGTAGGTCAGAACCACTAGCATGCAACAGGAGACCTCTGGGAATTTATCAGTTAATGGCTATTTATGTGCAAATGAGTGCCCTCCAACCCTCCCAAATCCTGTGTAGCTGAAGGGTATTTCTGTTAACCAGGAGCATGCTTAACTGCTGAGGCATAAATTAAACCATTTATTGGAATGATTTTAATTCTTCTCTCCCCCCACCCACTCTTACTACTCCCCTCCACCCTCACTAGCAGCACAATTTACAGTATTAATTTACATGGAGATAGGATTGCTGAAGAGTTTTCAGAAATTGCTCTGTTTCAAGAAAGAACAGGAAAAAGAGAGAGTGAAGAAAAAAAAAAGAGGGAGAGACAAACTTGTAGTAAGAGACAGTAGCAATGCTACACTTAATCTTCAAATCTTGGCAGGTCGAGCTACTAGAAATTCCAGAGGTTCAGTATCACAGCAGTGCAGTGGAAACACTTTCAGAATGAACTTTAATGAAATGAAATTCTGTTTTACATCCTCACAGAATCATAGAATCTTTTAGGTTGGAAAACACTTTTAAGATCATCAAGTCCAAACATTAACCCAGCATTGCCAAGTCCACCATCAAACCATGTCCCCAGGTGCCACATCTTTTTTTAAATACCTCTTGGGCAGCCTGTTCCAGTGCTTGACAACCCTTTCCACAAAGAATTTTCTTCTAATATCCAATCAAAACTTTCCCTGGTGCAGCTTGATGCCATTTTCTTATCTCACATTCTAAATTTGGAGAAGACAATGAAGCTCAAGGGGGACTGCATCCACTGTATTTTCTGTCGTAACATTCAGACTGTACACATATCAAAGGTTTTCTTTCATGAAAGAAAATAACAAAAATTTCTTGGCTGCAAGAAAAGAACACCTTCAATTTTTGAGTTTGACTTGGAAAAAGCTAGTCATTTTTCATGTCTTAGGAAAATAGATACCTTTACAAACGACTCAGAATCAAGATGTATTGAATTTTCACTGTGATGTAAAATGGGGATGATTTACAGACAATATAAATGATTTCTCAACACTTATAATCATAGCAGTAATTCAGTACAGCAAGGCAAGGTAACGAAAGCATAACTTTAAGATTCACTTTTAGGCTTATAATTTCATATGCTTGGGGTTTCTTTTTTTTTTTTCCTAAGTGCATGCACACATATTCTTGCAAAGCCTAGGGTCCCAGAACAATAAAACAGCAAAAATCTGATTATCTTAGCATCAATTAACCACAGCTCCCCATTACCCTAAACAGGGTCACATCTCCCCAGTGCGTAATAATTATATTGTAAAGTCCCCTGACTGCCTGAATATATTCACTCTCCCTATGATGTTTGGATGATCATGGTTGTGTTACAGTTAATTATTATTTAGGAGATGATCATGATACATTACTCTGTCATCTTTGCACCTAATACAAAAATCCACATAAATGTAACACACTGGACAAATACACACAATTTTTCCTCACCAATTCAAGCTGCTGTAGAATACCCGTTAATATAAATAAGGTATGGTGTGAATCAGAGGAATTCCCTGGGAGCAAATCTTTAGCAGCTCTAAAATATTTTTAATAGGCAGATATATGGAACATTTACTCAAGTATTTCCAAAGGCATATCTCCAACAGCTAAACAATATATTCCTGTCCAGAAAAACGAAAGAATACCAATGAAAATATTCAGTTTTATTCTCGTGGTTGACTTTTTGTAAGGAAAACAAGACTGCAAAAAGCAGTAGAAGGAAACCTCATTGTCCTGGCAAGCATATCTGCACTTGGCTGTTCTTCCCTTCTCCTGCCCCTCAGTAAAGGTTGACACATCCCTGCATAATGGCTGCTGTGGCTGCCTGTGCAGCCCCTGCACTACCACAGAGAGAACCAGGAGCTTTCTGCCTCCTAACAGATTTGGAAGCACACACATTAAACCAGACACTTCATATAAGTCTTTTGATAACAGCCAGAAATTAATGAATGAAGCAAAAATAAGTTCACTCCTGTATTTTTAGCACATCTGCATTATCAGAGCCTGTGACAAGCCTGTGGTTACCTCCCCCTTCCCTACAGTGAGGAGCTGCAGCCTGGATTATGTCTGTACCTTACAGTCCTTGGCAGGGGCTCAGTATTGCCCTCAGGCTTTAATTAACCCCGATTAGAGACAAACAGGGCCTTCTGGTTGTGAAAGAGGGAATAGACAGTACCTTCAGCTTATCAGACAACTAAGTAAACCACAAACTGCTTTTACCTTTTTCTACTTGCTCCTCCCAAAAATAGAAATGTTAGGAAGAGGCCCCCACAAGACCCTGAGAGGATGCACAATGAACATGTTGCAGAGTATGCTTTCCTCTTTCCAGTTTGTTTTTAAGGAGGATATTACAGAGTAGCCTAATATTTTGGGCTCATTTCCCACTAGACACATTTTCACTGTCCCTGTCTTAGTGCCACTGTAAAGAAAGCTGGAGCATTTAGCCGCTGGCAATTAGTGCCACTTGGACTTGCTCCAAGCCAAACAAAACATAGCAATGCACATCTACATGCCCTGTATCAGTGCCTAAAAAAGCATTTGCAAAGTGATTTTCTAGACAGATTTCAAGACTCAAACACAAAACCACCAAAAACCCATGAACCTTTTCAGTAGAGCCACTGTCCAGTGCATATGGTACAAGCCATCTTTACACTCCCACCCCAGAAATTCCAAGAACAAGCAGGCTACAGTAGCACCAAACTGGCCCAATTCTTCTCCCCCGACAGGATAGGGAAATGAAAAAAAGCTCTAAAAAAAGAAAACAATAAGTTCAATTCCACAAGTCTCTCTTGAAGCCTACAAGAGTGCTACATTTGCAGCATACTCCAAATAACCACTTTAAACTTCTGTCCAAAATTAACCAATTCAGTCTTCACCAGCATGAAGAACAGCAGAAAACCTTTAATATCCTTTTACATACTGGGTAACTTCTAGCATGTCTCCCCTCAACTTTTCCTAGCTGAAACCACTTCCATCAAACTTATACGAACTGCCTACTCTAGTCATTCATTTATGTGACTCTCTCCAATTTTCAATTTATTAATAAATATTTTATAAAATGACATATCCAGAACTGCATACAGAACACCACAGCTAAAGACAGAATAAGCAGCTCTTCTCACCTGCCGGAGTTTTATTAACACACCTCACAACAATATTTTTTTGTTTGTTTGTTTTCTTCCTAAAGCAGAGTCACATTAGGTCCTGCTTTGTAATATTGCACAGGCTGTGTGCATAAAAAAAGTCACTGTTAAAAGTTAGCCAATAGATTTCAGTCAAATTTCAGATTTTCTTGCAGATTCTATGGTCTTAGAAACTCACATAAATAAACATCCTGTAAATAGAGGTGAAAGTGTAAGTACTAGGTTCACTTCCCACTCCTTGTAAGATACAAAGGAATCCACTTTACGAGTAATTCCAATTCACAAACAATTCCAGTTTTTCCCCTGCACTAGGTGGCAACTTGCAAGATCTAGCAGGGACAATTCTGGACCTTGCAGGAATCTGTGCTACATACAAACTCAAACCCTAATTTTTTTCGTCTAGTACAACTACTTGTGTTAAACAGTTCTTCCATTTGTTCAGTGATCTGAACAAATGCCATTAAACACTGATCATACTATAAGATTATACTACTGATGATTCTTATGACAATCTTCCCTCTCATTTCCACAGACTTACACCATTTTACAGAAAAACTGTTTGGACTTTTAAGGCTGCTGTTTTCTTTTTTCTGTCTTTTTTGTTTGGTTATGATAGCCAGGAATGAGTACACGAGATGTTGTTTATGTCCAAGAAGAAATTCAATCATAACCAAAAGCATCCTAAGGGATGAGGAATCAAACAGTATATACCCAGAAAACAGGAAAACACTAAGGAGTAAATGGAAAACACAATGTATTAAGATTCATCCCTTCTCCCCACTTGGTCATTGCTTTCAAGAGAACACATCGAATTGTTTTTGCTGATTAGACAGTCCCTGAAGTTGGTAGCAAGGGTTGATGCTGACAGGTTACAGCTGTCAGTAACATAATCTGAAACAAATTTGGAAAAAATGAAGCAAGTGGCTATTTCTCATCACTGTAGCTATTAACCAGCTTCCAAAGTATGAGTGATGGTGGGGGTAAACAAAACCCAAAAGCTTGTTCTACTGAACAACTGAACTGAATCTTTCAGAACTGCACAAAATGCTTCAATATGTGTTGTGTCCAGCATCCAGCAGGTGCTTTTCTTGCTCTTCATTTTTCTCCATTAAGACAAGCACATTTATCTGTTTGGTTAGCATAAGGATTCTCCTTGGAGTTGGTTCAGATTTTTTCCTCCACTTCAAAGGTCAACTTTCTTTAAAACACATAGGCACAAATTAAATCTCCTCTCCAAAGATATCAACTCCCATCTCAGGGGCTAGCAATGGAGACAAGAGCACAAAGGGAAATATTGTGGGTGAAACAGAGCCAGATGTGTCTGCTTCAGTGCACATAATTGACTCGTCTAAACATTCTTGACACATCCAAGACAGTGGCTTGCCGCTGTCCCAAAATGAGCACTTGCTATTTAATCAGGCAAGTTTCTGATTCTCTGCCGAGAGCCCAGAAACCCCGGGCACAGCTGGGCACTGGGGCAGGCAGAGGCAGGGCGGCCGACAGGCAGCCCTCCGTGTCCCTCTCCATGCTCCCGCGCAGGCTGTCAGTAGGAGGCAGCATCGGCTCTGCCAGCAGCAGCTCCACACCGCAAAGTACTTGGGAGCGGGCTTCATTCTTCTGTCATTATATAAGCAAGATGACACTGTTCTCTAATCCAGCCAAAGCTGATAAGTACCATCAACCTGTCACTTCCTACATTTCAAATTCTAACATTGCAGCATCAAAGAGTTTTTACATTTCGATTTCTTTTGCTGGCAGCGGTCGGTAGCCTCTCATTCTCCCACGGTGTTCTAATGCAGCATTTGCACACCGGGGTTACTCCCAGCCTGAATAGCAGGTCATCCCCTACTCACTGAGCTCATCTGCGGCCCATGTGCTAGGCAATTTAGATCCAATCAGCCCTTATTTAGCTCAAGAGTAATGAGCAGCATAGTGACACAGACTTAAGCCTGACCCTCAGGACACTGCTCATCAAGCAGTAAAACTGTGACAAAATCATTCATCTTCCACCCGCTGGCAAGAAATAATACTCGCACTCACTGTATTACTTTTTCAAGACACAGAAAAAAAAAAAAAGGTCCTGAATTTTCATGATGTGAGACATTAATTTGCAGAAAGCTGAATTCCCTTAAACCCCCCTGTTGCTATGAGCTCACCAGGGGGAAATAGGCCTTAGGAGACTGAAATGGAATAAAGAAAATTGCTTCAGCTTTCTGTTCATTTTAAATAAGCCTTAAATCTGACATGAGATATCCTAAAGTGAGAAGAAATATAGATCTTGTAAGGTAACGAAGAAACAATCAAAATTAAGAGATTAGAAGGCTACTTGCATATAATGATTTTATTGGCAAAAATATTTCTTTTGTTTAACATCCACAACAAAAAAACTACTCCATATGAAAAGCCATTCTCACACCTCATGTGAAGAATAAAAGGAAAACTGAGAGGAAAGTTAATTTAGGGAAAATAGTTTCAGAAGTGATACACTTCCATCAGAAAACAAATCTGTGATTTATGTCCTTCAGGGAGCACACATTTCTCTAAACAACTGCAGGGTCCCAAGCAGCAGGTTCTCAGTACACCTGGATATGATTTTACTCTTTTTTTCATGGATTTACTCTTTCACAACAGAAGTCTTGTACTGTTGGCAGGTAGGCTACAGAAAGCTTATGTGGATTAATTTTTGGAAGATAAAATGGATACAAGGGAACACAAAATGTGTTTCCATCTGTAGCACAGGGGATTGAACTGTGTATCTTCATGATTTATGTCTCAGTATTAGACCTGAGTGGGTTTCTTTAGCTTTGGGTGTCTACCAAGCCTGACTTTTTTTGGGCATCAACAATTAGAAGGTTTTTTGATAGCTTTTAATGTTTCAGTTTGCTCCAAAATGATTCTAGAATAGAACAGTAGAATGGAATATTGCAGTAAGAAGGGATGTAGAATGATCATGTAGTCCAGCTACCTAAGTAGTTCAGAGCTGATCAAGAGTCAAAGCAAATTATTAAGGGCATTGTTCAATTGTCTCTTAAACATTGACAGGCTTAGGGTAACAACCACTTCTCTAGAAGTTGGTTCCAGTGCTTGTCCATTCTCCCAGTAAGGAAATGCTTCCTAATGTCCAATCTAAGCCTACCCTGGTGCAGCTTTGAACCATTGCCACATGTCCTGGGAGTGGAGCCCAGGGTGAAGAGCTCAGCATCTCCTTCTCCACCTCCCCTTCTCAGGGACCTGTAGAGGGAAATAGGGTCATGTCCCAGCCTCCTTTTCTCCAAACCACTTTTCTCAGCCACTCCTCACAGGACATGCCTTCCAGCCTTGTTACCTCCTTCTAAGGCAGATGCTCTCTTATTACATCCTAAACATCAATGTGAAATTAATGTTAATCGTGTTCAACTTCCACGTGTCCACCTACTGATTCAAGAAAATGGGCACTGAGAAGGGGAAGTGAATATTCCTGCAAACCTGAACCAGTGACACACATATACAGGAACTTTTTATATGCAAAGTATTAGGTACAGGTTTCCAGTATATGCTGTTGTTTCATTTCATTTCTTTACACAGTAATAGTCTCAGAGCAGAGGAGAAACAATCAAAACACACATTAGGTTTAGGTAGTCAACTTTGAAGGTCAGAATATAAGGGACAAAATTTGTAAAACATTTTAGTCTCCAATAAAAACCTAAAAATAAACTTTAAATCCCACAAAGTAAGAATAAAAGAAAATCCAGTGTTAATTACCAGAGCCATGCCTTAAGGCAGCAACTGAAGCTAAGAACACACACCGTATTCCCTCAGAAGGTGGTTACAGATTATTTTAAAGGATTTAGACATAGTAAACCTCTCAAAATGCTGCTATATTCTAAAGTAGTGCTTCCTTCTCATGCATTAGAGCATTTAGAGACTAGATTTTCATTACCCTAATTTAAACACCAGTTCTGTTAATGGAATATCTGAACTTCAAAAAAAAACACAGTAAAAATACTTTAAAAGATAGGTCAAGTTAACATAGCAAGGCATTCTTGCTCCCCAAGCATAACAAATTGTTGGAAAGTGAAAAAGGAAGGATTTCTTTCCTTTTTCTCACACCACTGAACCAAGTTCACAGCAACTTTTAGTGGTCATTCATTAAGCCTGGGAGCTCTTAGAGCCAAACTAACATCTTCTGACTCTCAGTTCAGCGGCTTAGTCACAGAGTTGCCTTCTGTGCTTATCAGGACATCACAGCTGGCAGCTCTAAATATCCTCACAGGATGGGATGGGTAAGCAAAGATTCATGATCTTCCAAACTCTTCTGAATATAGTTTTCAGAAGCTGAACATCAGAAAAAAGATTTTACAAAGACTAACACTAATAACCCCTGAGGGGGAAGAAAAGAAGGAGGAAGGACCTTTCTATTCTCCTCCTGAGCTTATCTACTGACTTACACAGTAACAGAGAGGGGGAGAGATGCTTCTGTTGGTCTCGAAAAAGCTTCCCACAGGCTGTTTTGATGGCAAGTATAACTCAAAAAAAAATAAATTACAAATGACAGTACATTTCCATAGCAAAGATATACTGGATAATCCATTCCTATTGTGGTTTCTCTCATAACCTCAAGGCTAAACACACTAAAACAGATAGAAACATCCAGTTCTCCTGTTACCTGTGGCCCAATTATTAGTGTAACTTTCTACTAGAGAGAGGTTTACTTGGTCAATATTGCTGTAAGAGCTTATGAAATTTACACACTGAAATTTTCAAAAATTAGCAAAAAAAGTATAAATGGGCATAAATGCACAAGAACTGTTTTCAAAGTAAAATTACCATTTATTATGGTATTAGGTTAGTGGTACTTCTCATTTCTCCTATGGAAATCAGTAACAAGACTCCCTGAAACTAGGCAAAGATGTTTGGAGCACAGCAGTGATTTTACACCTGGACATGTACTCACATATTAGTCCTGTAACTCTGTGCTAACACTTAACAAAACCCAAATGCCAGGATGACAGTAATAAGAGAAAGCTCATGTCAAAGCAATACCCCATTATAATACAAGACATTTTAGCATGTTTCAAACACTCCTTTCGCAGTGCCGGCACCTACAGCCGATTTCTCCCAGTCTTGTATCCATTTTTACAGCAAGTTCTGCCAAATCTATTTAATGCCTGTATTTTTATTAACCTAGGGCTTCTTTTTGTGCCATGAGGCACTCAGATGACAGACAGATAGTGCTAGAGATTTGGAACAAACAGAAAGCACACACGGGCAAACATCCTGCATTCACCTTTCAGTAAAAACAAAAAAACCAAAAAAACCCAAAACAAACAAACAAACAAACAAAAACACAAAAAACCCCCCCCAACAACAACAACAAAAAAAACCACAAAAGAAAGCAATCAGGATTTTAAACCATTGTTTAAAAACCAAAAAAAAAACCACCCCACAACTGAAAAAACTTATGTCTGAGCTAGAAGCAGAATAAAAGCACTTCGTGTTTTGATTTAGGGGAGTTTCTTGACTATTTACTGTTTATTTTACATGGTTTTTAAAAGGAGACAGTATTAAAACAATCTTACACTTCACAGTGTAAGATCACAATTCTTACAGATTCACAGTGAATCTTGCTATGAAGATCAAATACTTGCAACTCCCAGCAAGTAGCATCTTGATTTCAATTACTCACTCACCACGTATCAAAAACTGATAAAAATGAGTTCTCCTGCCAAGACATAGTTCTATTTAAACATATGGATCCCAAAATAATCATAATGGTAACAACCAATATAAAAGTAGTTTAAGAAACCTTATTTTAAATAGTTTAACCATAGGTAAATACAAAAATCAAAAGCTACCAGTACTTTTCCAGCAGACAAAAAAAATACAAGAAAAAGCTGGAAAGGGTTATTTTAAAACACTGTAGTGTAAAAACAGTGAAGGTAGGGGTCTTTTTTCAGATGCCTTTTAAGAAAAAAGAAAGAAAGAAAACAAGTGCACTTTCAAATCCTTGTTTGCCAACTTTTAGCCCAGAGCAAATTTTCACTGCTATGTTACAAACCCTTGAAAATAAGGGTTTATAATGGAAATGCTGACAGACTCTTAACCACAGCAGCATGAATAGCTATAATTAAAGAAGAGCTTTTGGCTACACAATGAAAGACTAGATTTTTTACAGTATCCTCAAATAAAAACAACTGGGAAACCTGGAATGAGATTCTAGCAATCCAACACGATATGTTTAAGAGGACTGCTAAAACTATTTGATATTTTAAGCTTTAAATATTGAGGCACTTAGTTAACACAACCAAGTCAGTATTTTCATAATGCTACTAAATCAGCAGTAAGAAATGCTCCTGTGAGCCATCATCTGGGGTTAGCAGAAAGTAACACATGAAGTTATTATTTCCTAACAGCCTAGAGGGAGCTGCTTGTCTCTTTAATCAGTGATCTCACTTCCTTCCTACCTCTAAATTCCCTGTCATACAGTTATAAAATTATTAAGAGTGCAGTGTACAGAAAAATTATATTTATGAAAGGCCTACTATCTTATATCAGTCTGGATTTTAAAAACAAGCATTTCATCCTTTTCTGAATTTGAAAACAGAGCAGGCCAAATCAGTCTGGTCACTTCAGTAACACTTTTGCATTTGGTTAACACAAAGTCATCCATATCTTCTGAACCAAAAAATGGTTTTAGCGTTGTTTTATTTGCATGGCAACAGAGGACTGACTGTTTTCAGTGAGTCTGTCCAAGTAGGAAAATCATTAACATTTTCCTGTTCCATACAGCTTGAAGATCAAAGTGTTTTATAAGTATTAAGGAATTTAGTTCTTCTGTAGATAGGATAAACAGGCTGGTAACAATAACCAAATGTATAACTACAGAAACTGAAATAACAGTTAAAGGCTCTAAAAATCTCTCTCAAACCAATTACTATTTGAGCACGTTGGTACTTCAAATATTTCAGCAGAACTACTTTTTGTAAAAAAATGTACTAATACTGTCCTGTACCTTGTCTGTGATGACCTGAGAAGTCTAGACTGAACTTCCATGCCCTCTTCTCTGTGTTACAGCAAGAGGGCCACATAACCCCCAGTCCTGAAAAGCTTAAAAATAATGTCAAGTTATAAAATAGGCAATTTTTTCACCAGTCTCAAATTTATCCCTATTTCATCTTTAAAAACAACACAACAAATGCTGTGTATTAGCTAATAGAGAAAATGTCAAAGTATATTTGAAGTCTCCAATTTATTCCAGGAAATACATTCAGTTGAACTGAAATAATAAATAATAAATCAACTAAACTTAGTTTTGTGCTTCATCTTTTTTCAAAAGGCTGTCTGAAAAACAGTTGTCTTTGGATCTATAAGCTATTGACAGCTGCAGTCAAACTACTAGACAATAACAAAGAACCTAGTTAAAGAGAGATCTTGCATATGGGCCTCAGTATTCCTATTATGCACTCTTCCACAACTCTTTACACATATTTCAGTCTTGCACATTTGAAGTAATGGCAGATCAATAGCTGCCTCTTAATATCTTATGAAAAAAAAAAGCAGTTTGGGCTTCAAACTGGAGGACTGCTTCTCAAAGGCATCAGTAGACAAAAAAATATGCTTATTGAAGGGCACCGTGGATGTTGAAAAATGAACTAGTACATCAAAGCAAAACTGCTTGAAAGTGGTAAAATATGATTTCCTTCTTTCCTATCGAACCCCAGACAAGTATTTAAATCTCCATAACTCTAGTATTTGAATGCAACCTTGGTGAAAGAAAAAAAATACAATGGAAAGTCTGAACAACAGAATACGTTCAATGAAGAAACAAAACCAAAAAAACAACACCTCCCCCAATTAATGTAATTACCACAGACAATAATTTCCAAGTTTCCTGTACTAAAGAAAAGATGATATGTCTGAAAGAGAAGCAAACGGATGACATTCTAAAGAGATGCTAATTTATAACAAAATGTCAGGATGTCAAATCTAATCTCCTGAAATAGTAAGGAAACATTTCAAAGATTCTATATGCACTGAAGTATTGGTGGATTTTGAAATTCAACATATCATTCACAGCCTTTCAGAGATTTCTCTTTCCACTTACTCAATTTCAGTTAAAAAAAAAAAATAGGAACTACAATTTAACCCTAAAACAGAATGTTAGTCTATACCCACAACTTAACTAAATAACTTACCGAAGTCTGGCTAGAACAACCTGAAGAAAATTCAGGACCATGCTCAGCTCAGCTCCTCGACATGCAGGCAGCAGCATAGTAAAGCCATCATTTAGCAACTTTTCCTCAGAAAGGCTCAAGTAGCAGCTGGTCTCAAACACTTCCTGGACACCATCAATGTAGGTTGACAGCAGAGTCCAGAGATTTTGTCTCTGTGTGTAGTCATTTTTAGTTACTAAAAACTCCTTTGCCTTCTCCCGGAAAGCATTTGAGATTTTCTCCGCCAGGGCACTAATGTCCATATTCTTCTCAATGTAAATTAAAAGGAAAGCAAAATGACCTCTCCAGATGAGAGCTCTCCGAGACGTGGTGATGGAGGATGGAGTCAGGAAGTCCAAAAGATCCAACACCCGACTCACTATATCTTCTGTCTCCACAACAATTGCCAGCATAAGGAACAGGTTAAAAAAATTCTGCAGCCCCACTTCTGTCAACTCCTGCATTCTTTTCCGATGGAACTTGGAATAAATTCTACTTAAAAAAAACAAACAAAAAAACCCAGGAAAGAGAAAGTTTCTTAAAGTATGCAATTTTCTATCTTCTGAGCAATTAAACGGTATTTTCATGCTTTTAGTTTATGGTTATCTGCTTTCAGTAACCCTTAAATTTTAAATACTCTTTTTTCCCATTACTCTTATGGCTACTGGAACAAACATGCTCTTTTAGTTTCTGCTTTGGGTTTGAAGCACACATTGCTTCCAACTGGAGGTGCAGCATAACCTTTCACCCTTATCTAACCTCTAGTACCAACCTGAGCACAATGTTATGAGTAGACTCTCTACTCTGTCTGTGATGGATGTCCTCCATACTGTGCCTTCAAATCAATCAAGTTTAACCCATGAAGGCTCCTTGGAAAGGAAGCTGTGCAGTGGCATCTCTTTGCAACAGCAAACCATTCCTGTACACCAACTTCTTCCCTGGAAACTTCTTCATTTCCACATGGAAATCAGCTACTGGTTTCTGCTATTATGTTACAGTGTTGCAGCTGCAGTAATCAAAGTCTCACCTACCAAACCACCACTGCAGTAAAAGGAAAATTTCTGATGGAAAATTTCTATTCTCCACAGTGCTTTGCCAAAGTCTGTATCAACTTGCACTGCATGCCTATGGTATGAACAGGTTTGAAAGAAAACAGAGACTTAACATCTCCAGGCAGGGAGATGTTAAGAAACTTTATCTGCATTGCTTACAGGACAATGCTCAAGTTATATACAGGTGATGGTGACAAGCACTGTGACTTTGAAACTTTAAACTCCTTGACAAAAAAGGAAGAAGCTTATACAAAGATATCTTTTCTGGGACCTTTGCTTGGATTTTTATTTAAAAATCACCCTTCCTACAACAGAGGAGTAAGATGAAAATGGCTTAACTTTTTGATTTTTGTGTTTAAAACTTTGGGTATATCCTTCACTTTCAATTTAAAATAAGTTCCACCTACAGTAGTTAAACATCCATAAGTGGTGTTTTCTTATTCTGTCACCTGGAAAATAGTTGGAAGTGATGTTGAGGTTATCAAATCTAGCCACCAAAAATTCCAGCAAATCAAATTAATGTTGTTTAGTAGTAAATTACTACTGACAGGCATTTATGTTTTTCATGCATCAATTAATGCTTGGTTAGCTGCCGAAAACAGAGTTCATTCCAAAATCATAGCTGTAGGCTGTTAGATTTTGCTACTTGTGTAATTGATTTTTTCAAGGCAGAAATGAAGAAAACTGGTTGAGCAGACTGATGCACTGTACGCTGTGTGTTATTATTCCCCCTCTTAAATTAGGGAAAGTAACAAGAGCACAAAAATGTAAATATAATTTCATTTCACTATGAACAGAGTAGGCTAATTAAAACTTTTTTAAAAAGCAAGACACTGATACAGAATTCAACAACATATTTGTTTCTACATAGTTGCAGAGATTTATAAACCCTAACTTTAGTGACTGTAGCAACTTCTGGAGTGTACATAGACATTAGGCATACAGTTCTTTCCTGACAGGGAAGATAACCCTTCTTTCCTGGAAGAAAAACACCACAACTTTGTAAGGTGTGTATACACATGGGCATTTTTTTAACATTTATTACTTGTGTACATGAAGATCTTGCTAATGCTTAATACAGTTTTAATTAATTATATTAATACTTAATAAATTTTTTTTAAAAAACTCAAAACCCTAAACCAAAATTATTTCTGTTTTTGCTATCTAATGAAAAAAATTTAACAAGTCCATACTAATCATTACAAGTGCTATCTCATTACTCTAAGAAAAGTCTCATGGGTTCAGTAAGCATCTAAAACATCAAGACTTTCATTTAGAGCATATATATTTTATGTGTTTTTATATCATGACTGACTGTATTTAATGTTTCAAAATTAAGTGAAAAATTAAAATCCTCACAAAAATCCTACGAGAAATTTTGAAAACCACTGAAAAGAAATAAAATATTTAAATGAAAATGCAGGTCTAGCATGTGTCAGTCTGCATGTTCTTGAACAACACATGGCTTACATACAGCTCAAACACAATTTCTGTGCTTTAAATTACATTATCGGTCTGGCAACTGGGCTGTGCCACTGCATTGGTTGCCAGTCTACCAAATCCCTGGCCAGTGGGACAAGGTAAATCATTCCATGCTATGGATGCCAAGGTGATTCTTGGACCTAGTTACAGCCTCAGCTGGCAACAGAAACTTGAGGTAACAACTGCTTTCTTCAAATTATGAGTCACCCTGGATCCCTCACCCCCTTTATCACCTGCCTTGCATCTGGCTGGAAGGGCCCCTGACCCACTGCACTTGTTACAAAATAAGACAAACTAAATAGTAGCCATACCGTCCTTTAATTTGTTTCCAAGGATGCACGCCATTGTTTTCTTCTTTCATAATCCGTGCCAAAATGCTGAGGAAAATGAAGTAACTGTTGCTGGAGTTGTACAGAGAAGGGATCTGTTGTTCGCAGCAGCAGCGTTTCACCAACTCGAGCATTGACAAAGAAGTCTTACTAACATTTGCCAGATCCTTCAGACCAAGCCAAGGAACAGTAAAGCAGCTGTTCTAAAAGAATAGATGAAAACAGAAAATTTTGTAACTAACAATAACTGCCAACATTACAAAGGCAGCAAGATGCACTCATTAAACAAACACCAAATTTAAGGATACTGCCATTGACTAGGTAGTTTTGTAGAAGTATAGCAATCAGGCTTGGCTACAGGAAAATCAGAATTAATCGGCAGAAAATCAAGGACTGTTTACATGCAATTCTACATTTTTATATTTTCATCTACTTACCAGATTCTTGCTGTAATAATCCCAGAGTATGGTGACAACAGATAGGTTCAAATCCCAGAAATTACACAAAGTCAAACAGCACTGAAGATGCATTCGTAACTGTTCCTCTAACACACCAGCCTTGAAAATGAAGTAAGAAACTATTTGTAGGATATATAAAACCAGTACTACTATTCAAAGTAATTTTCTAATATAAAAAATATTTTTAATTATACTGTTGAGTAAATGCATCTGCTAATACAAGCAATGAACTCAAAGATAAAAGCTGACAATTGCACCCTGCAAACCAGCCAGTGCTGGTTGATCTCAGAATCGTAGAATCTCAGTAATTTAGGTTAGAAAACACTTCTAAAAAGGTTCATAGGAAAGAAAATAGAAAATACCAAACAATTTGAACACAGTAAAGCATCCAGGTTGTAATTGTGGGATAATGAAAGTGCAATTCTTCTCATGCAGCTTTTGCTAAAAAAACTGAACCTTTATGAGAGATAGGATATTAAGAGCTCCATGCTCTGACTAAAATAATGTGTTTAACCCAGCCTATTTTAGGCATCTACTTTAGGATGATAATTCCTATAACGCTTTACTCTCTCCACTGCCTGAAAAAGTGGTTTAATGGACCAACCTGTGTGCAGTTGTCTTAAGGGTAGACTTTTACATGTGTGAGTCTAACACCTCTACCCCATGGCAGGGGTGTGGGAAGTAGATGATCCTTAAGGTCTTTTCCAAACCAAACCATTCCATGATGCTATGACTCACTCACAGTGCTACTTCTTATGACTTGCTATGTTTCAGAGTGGTGTTTTTTCCTGTTTTCAATGCCACACAAATGAGTCTCACTCATTAACTTGTCTCTACCTGGCTCTACAGTCATGTGGAAAACTTGACTTACTACACTTTATCACAACACTGCAAACTATACAATCACCTACAATAACTTCTAACCACATCTGCCTTCTCTTCTCATGAACAATTAATGCAGGGCATATGGCTTCTAAAGTGGTATTCCTAAAACAACTTGAAAATTGAAAAGACATTTTCAGTTGTCATAGAAAATTATACATTCAAGACATTATGCATAAGATACAAAACCCAATGAAATAGGAAAGTAACTTTCCAGTAAAGACTCACTAAAAATATCCAGAATAGTAATTCAAATGTAGTAAAAATGCCTACAAATGAAAGGTATACGCAAGTATTTTTTTTTATATATGATATAACTATTATTTCAATAGACTTCCCCAAAAATAACAATCTTGCACCAAAACCAAGGGACAGAACAGCTGCTATTTTTTTTTTTAATGAATAAAACTGGGAGTCTTTTTGTAAAACAAAAAAACCTGCAGCTGAATATACCTATTTCTCTAGAGGGATCTACCCAGCTACAAGGACGCAAAAAAACCAAACAAAAAGAAAACAAAACAAAACTAGCAAATCACACACCATTCAAAAAGGGAATGTGGTCTTGCAATTGTATTTTGAGTCTAGGGTTATGTTTAGGATCTAATCCAACAAACAATGACTGCTTCAGTTAAATTAATTCAGCAATAAGCACAGCAGTTGAGCAGCTTGAATTTGAACCATTATTTATTTGTCCAACAATAGTTTTAGAACAGTTTCCAAAACCAAGATAGCACTGAAGGCTTTATCTCAAATTTAATATGAAAGAGTTATCCAGATTTCAAATATCCCTGGGATTAATGGATTCTCTCATTGCTCTTTTGCTTAAAATGGTTTCTTGCACTGCTGGAAATACTATCAGAACTCGTGAGGTAGTCAGCTTTTAATTTATCACAGAAGGGAGGAACACCTGATACTATCAAAATGATAGTACTATCTAAACATAACATTTTTCTCTTATGACCTCCTACTGTAGTAACAAAATTGGTTTTCCTAGAAACTCAAGAAATACTTCTCTATCTCTCTTAAGGTAGAATTAAACAAAAATACAGCATAAGTACAACAAAATTGAAGCAGAAACGAAACAGCACAAAGCATTTATTTTCCAAAATGAGAAGTCTTATTAGACAGACTGCTACTAGTTCTTGTGAACTAAAAAGCTTTTGATTCTCACAATAAAACTTCATGAACACAAACTCCTCTTATACTGACAACCCATAAATTTAGTCAGTTTGATGTTGCCTAGTAGACAAATACAGTTATGATAATATTACTACTACAATAACTTTTGTTTTGTAGTACAAAAGGAATTGTAAACCAGCTTTTTGTCTTCTTTTGAAAGAAAATTCCAAATTAAAAAAAGGTGGGGAACACCTCATACAACTACTTTCCCCCAAAATGCCTTTTCTTGTGATAGAACCAGGAGTTTTTTCACTTGAGCAATTTTCTTCAACTCTTATCCATCTAAAATTTAAAAAGAGAATGATTTGAAGTTGAAGAACTCAGCTGTTGGTCAACTGTTTGAAGTTGAAAGGATATATCCAAGAAAGAAGCACACTACACTTGCCCAGGTATCCACGATTGCTCATATCTTTTCACAGGGTGCTTTTGCTTCCCATCACTATTGATCCTGTAAGATGGACAGCACCTTCACATCTTTTCCTTGCTCAGCAGCAGGCTGACTGAATCTCAAAGGAGTTCCTATCTGCAACAGGGCATTGTGGCACCCCTCTACTACCTTCACCTGGACATGCAGCACCTACCTCTGGAGGTCTTCATCACACCCAAAATCCAGCATATCCTGGATTAATGTGCCTTAGGCTCTCTACTGTCTGCATGTGGACCATTAAATGCAACAGTATTACTGAAACTACCAAAATGCTGCAGATTTAACACTGGTTAGGCATTTTTGTGTCCCAATACTTAGCTGTTCTAAGGATGTTAAAGCTAACTCCAACCGCCTCATGATGCCCTGCTACCCTCAATGGCTGCAACGGTGCCTATTGAATTATCTTTTCACTGCATAGAATTTGAAGCTCACATGAAGAGAAATTAAGTCATTGGTAGGAGAGGGATTAGCAATTTACCTTACAAATGTATGTTCTGCACCTTTTTTCAGATGCTTTTGAACACACAAAACTACACGTACTTAATTTCTTCTTCATTTCCCCCCATTCAGTGTAAACTGCCATTCTTCTGAGCATGTACAGTCTACGAGCTACAGAGAAATTAGGGAGTAACAAGCACAAAAGGACTATAAGGTTGAGGAACATAGTACTAAATATGATTAGTTTTTCAGTTCCCATATACCTAAAAATGAAGTTTTTAACTACCAACTGCTGTCCTCTCTAGCAAATGGGTGATTCAGCACTATTATTTTTTTTAATTTATTTTGCACAGCTATTGCTGTGCATCTTTAGTAGATAACAGGCTATATGCTGAAAAGGATGGCTCAAATAGGATTAACTAACAAAGTCATGCCAAGTGTTAATAGGCAGTATCAGCAATTCTGTCCTGCTGTTCATTCAAAGAGTACTATTATCACTTTTGCTTTTTCCCCCTTTTCCACGTTCCATTTCATTACTGACTCCTTGATATCTCATTGCGCTTCTCATTACTACATTTTCTGGACTCAAAAATACTTAAGAGATGCAAAAGGATAAGATAAAAGGTAGGAGTGGCCACATGAAGCTGACAGATCAACAGAGAGCTGGATGGACAAGTCTATTGATAAAAAGAATTCTCCTTCCTAGACATTGACAAGAAGGCTGCTGTGCAGGGATAGGGAACAGGATGCATGCTTTATTAAAGTCCTACATTCACTCGTGCATGCACATATAGGAATTAATGTTCCCCAAGGAGCACTTCCCTCGGGCAGCTAACTCCATAATGCAAGAAAAAATAATGAACAAATAAAAAAAAGGAAATAAACTAGATGACTCCTTAGATGGTTGGTAATAGTTACAAGCATGTCTTTGGCAAATGAGGGTTTGTTTTAATTCCAACAGTGGTTGCCTTTGGAAATTGAAACACATATCTGCTTCATATTACTGAGTCATGACTGACTCAATATGCAAGTCTTCTGAACTTGGCTACTGAGCTGCTTTTCTGAACTGTCTACAGTTCAATACTTTTTTAATAGAAGCATCAAAAACTGTGTATTTTATGTATGGTCTACTTCAAAGTAATCTTTATTCAAAATAATAAACACTGGAAAAGGGGATTATTTTGAAGAAAAGAACATTAACTACAAATGTCTTCTTCCTGTGTCTCAGGTTGCTGCCATACAGAAGATGCAAACAGAAAGGTGGCTAATAAGCTACTCAGTTTTTATGCATGTTATCTAAATCTCTCCAATTTCTCTTACAAAATGGTAAGCACCCAGTAAGTAATGTCATCACTTGTGGTTTTAATGTATATGCAGTTTATATTTTCAGTCATATACTGTAAAGTCATTCAAAAAGACAATCTTTTAAGCTGAAAGACTACATAGCCAAGCATTAAAGTTTATGTATAGAGTATTAAACACCTGAAAATCATGCTATCATTTCAACTCTCCTAACAGCCACAAATATTTTCTTGTTGAAAAGTTGTAACAAGTATTGTTCTGTATTCCAGCTTTAACTACAGTTGATGCTGGTCTGAGTAAGACAGTTATAATAATTTAAAAAATTGAAATAACTGATTCACCTTCTGCTTTCAACAACAGAACTTTGCAGGATTTTTTTTTTTAAATTTCATACACCAAATGAAAAAATAAATTTCATAGACCAAATAAAAAAATAAACATGTTTATTCTTGTCTTAAACATACATAAATAAAGAAATTATTTTTACAGGTGTTGCCGATACAACATTTGCAATTTGTACCATGCAACTTCAGAACAAATTTACAGAGCTACAATGTAACTTATCTGAGAAACTTGATGAACAGCATATTTAAGAGCATATTAAAAGGAGGTCAATTCTGACCTCTGGGCCATGAAGCATTGCATTAACAGTTCTGCAAAAAGAAAAATGATAAGGTATGAAATGAGTGCTCAGAAACTAGAACCTTATCAGTAAGAGTTTGATTCAAGCCTGTAAGACAAATTGCTCAGCAAGGCAAGTCACCTTCCTGCTGTGATGAGGATATAGCTGAATTTTCAATGCAACTGACTATCTCCTTCATCATGTCTCCTCAACTTGATATCCTTACATTCAGTATCTGGTTTACATTTTCTAAGCATCCAGTTCTTATTCTGAATACATCTTGTCTGAGAAACCATATACTACCCTTCCAGGATAATTATCTTTTTTCTTTATCTGACAATTTAGCAGCAAGCACAAGCACTTTAAAGCAAGTGGAACTGCTAACAAGGAGGGAACTGTACACTGTCATAGTTCAGCTACATCAAGGTTGTTCATTTACCAGTGATAAAAACACTACAACTCCAAAAAATACACTTGTTAGTTGGACTTTGTTTCATGCACTGTCTTTTCCTGAAAGCATCCATGACACTTTCCTGGTTCATTATTCTTTCCTTTTTACACTTACTTGAGCATCAGTGGATTTTTTAAGGAGTTCTTCCACAAATTTCCAATTGGATTCCTTCTGTTTCTGAAAAATAATTATCAACATGAAATAGCATTTGTATCCCTTACAGGAACCAGTATGTAATAATATGAAAGTAAGCAGGCAAAATATTTCCAGAAGTATTTAGTTCCATGACAAAATACTGCAGTCATCACCAAAAAGAGCTTTTTGTTATATGAATGTAATTGATATCTGTCCTAAAAATTAGCCATCAGAAAGCTAATAAAAAGCCAAAAATAAAAAGTATGCAACATGAACCACTTTAAGTAACTCATTTGCAATCCCAACCTTCACTTTTAATGGAGACGCAAAACATTCAGGCATTTTTTATTAGTCCAAGCAGTATGCCTTACAATTACATTCTTTAATGTTCTGTAAAAAGGAAGCTATAACGGCTAAGAAGGAAGAAAAGGTACAATCTCACATTTTCTTGGTTTTTTCTTTTCCATCTATTTATGCAAAGTGGGAAAGAAAGGGGTAGAAGGCTTTGCAACTAAGGCCATTTTCTCAGGGGAAAAAAAAAAAAGGCAACCAGGCCAACACACATTTCTAGGAGATTCAACAATTATCTCTTACATTCAGCTATGCATATAGGTTCTATAGATAACTAGATGTGTGAATATAGTACTTCCATCATTATCCTGCCTCACTTGTTCCCTCCACTACCACAACTGTTAAGCCTTGTATATTATTCTGTAGATAGCTGTCCTTTAAACATCAGCTTAGAACTTACAATAAAGAGCATTTTATGCCTTGGTAATTGAAATATAACTACTTTCCAGCAGCAACACCATTGTGCTCCATCCTCCTCTGCTACTGATTAAATTGGTTAATGGTGTGGCTCGGTGACAGTGTCACACAGAACTCCAGAAAGTACCAAGATTAATTAAAAAAATTAATTCTTTTAAAAGATGCACCCAACACTATTTGACTACTTGGTGACTTTATGTTTTTGCACCACAAGAAGGAGAATACTGAAAGACAGACAATGGTAGCAAGTCACAGTCCATAGACTGTTTAGGGAACAAATATAAATGAAAGGACAGATTTACAGAAAGTTACACTAAAGCTGTGACTTCATGATACAGGAACTTGACCCGTATCAGTTAAGCAATTCCCACTGCTTCTTGCTCATCCTGACAGCTCCTCTTTTCTCCTCACAGCTCTAGCATGCCACTGCTCAGTTGTTCTGGTACTTCTGTTGGTGGGACTCTGAGTCAGAACAGTGAATCAACACAGAGCTTTAGGAGAGGAAGAAAGACTGAAAAAGGGAATAGGGCCTGACTTAGGTCACAGGAAAGGGACACCAAAAATTGTGCCAGAACAGCAGAAGACATACCATGCCTAGGGTGGTGAACAGGATTTAAGCTCTTAATGATGCCAAAGGCTCTGTATCATGAAGCCAGAGTAGCATCATGTCAGGAGAGGACATTGCATCAACAAACAGCCAAGGAGTAAAGGCAGCACTTCACTAACAGGAAAATCCAGGAAGTGAATAACCAGCATTTCCAGGCAGATCTGGCCAGTATTTACATCCGATTTTTGACTGTGTTTTTGAGCCTGATGTTATGTGAATACCTACAAACTGGCAACATCCTACTGCAGATTCCAAGCTAAGGAACTGCTGAAAGGTGAGTTTTGGCAGCAATGAGTAGCTATTAGAGGTATGCTAAATGCCCATGAGAGCTCTGAATGTTTGGATCAGTCTGCTTAGAACATGTTTTTAGCAGTACCATAGACCAAGGACACATGTTTTATACAACAGGTGTTTACTGCCAAAGTTCCAGCTCGTCTGCAGTATGCAGATCACCTTACAAGATCTTGGAGTAAATCTAGGGCAAACTCCTGACACCGACTGGGATTGATTACAAGAGTGCACCCAAGTTCAGCCCAAACTCAGGAAAGAAGGACTCCAACCACCTGCTGCACTCTTTTTAGTTACAATTGTATTTATATTTTAACAGACTTGCTTCATTCAAATCCCAATAGATTTATAGCCAAATAGTATTCCCTGCTGCACTGGCAATATGGCACAGCACCTGTTAACCATTGTTCACAATCTGTCCCTGTCAAAGCATAGGTAGAACCTACACCTTCGACTCCAAACTGCATGTCTTAAAACATCCTCCCCCCACCCCCAGAGAATCCTGAAAATCAACAGAACCTGGGGACCTCACAGTGCTGCTGCATGGAAGTGCTGCTAAAACCAAAAACTTGAGCTGAGTTTGAAGGAAGAAACTTTTGCAAGGAATAACAGCTGAGTACCTGGAAAAACCATATTAGGCTTCTTAGCCTAATGTTAGTCCATGTTTGCATATCTTGCCACGTAGTCACTTGAGATTATTCTATTCAAAGGCAAGAATTCTTAGCCCCAGGTAACTCTGCCTGTATTCCTTTAGCCCACAGGATATTAAAATTGACCCCTGCAATGTTCAGAAGTAGCAAATTTTCTCATCAGGTCCCATTTGAGTTTTAAATATACAAATCCTGCTTTGCAGAAGAGTGAAGTGGGACCTGAACAGGGGAATATCGAAAGAGACACGTACTGTACATCCCTCAGAACAGTCTGTAAGAAACCTGTCCAAAATTTTCTAGTTTAAAAATGTGGTTTCATGTATGTGAAATATATATTCAATACATATGAATCATTGCATATTTGAAACTGCATTTTATGAGCTAAAGGGGAAAAAATAAAAAGAAGCAAGTCTGAAACCTATTTAGAATTTTAAAAGCCTTCGTAACAACCTTACAGCCATGCAGACCACATTAAAAAATTGAAAATCTTCCACAGATGACATAGGCTTAGAGGTAATTTTTTCTACAGAGCACATGAATAACCATCTTTATGACATCGCCCTCCCATCTCTGATCACAGTTAATTAAAAGAAAGCATGTGTCACAAAGCCATTGCATCATATGTTTAATCAACAAAACAGGACTACAGAGTCCCCATGTAATTCTACTGACTTCACAAAATCATATCACAGACTGTTTTACCTTATAATGTTCAAAAAATATTTTGAGGTTGCAATTCAATGAGGGGAACAGGACCTAAAGGGATGGTTACCATCAGCTGTCTATGACAGATTATATTACTGTGGTGGGTAAAAAGGCCCTGATCTTACTGATAAGATTTTCTTGTATGAGAACAGGAATCCCTGGACAAACTCACAGTAACACTCAGAAATGCAAAGCACAGCTCACAGTTTGAACATAAAGACTACTGGAAACATCAAGAGAAGCATGCACAGGATAGTCTGGTGATTTACAAATTGACTTGGAAATTCTCTTCTCCCAGGTGTGGGGTCTAAGGAAAGAGTACTATTTATATTTAATTTTGGGCAAGTCACTTCCTGTCAACTGTGTCTCAGATTTCTATTTAAAAATAAGAACAACAGGAATCCTTTTTTCCATTCTACATCTCTTTTTTTGGCTTATGTACATAATATAGTGCCTGGGGCAAAAAAATAATCTCTCATGAGGCTAAAGACATAGTATCTATCAGAGTGAAATACAGGAAAAAGCCACAGTGATAAAAGTAATCAGTACCACTGTATCTGGATTAGGGCATTAAATATAAGAAACCCAGTATAAATGTGTGCTTCACACCGATTTCTGTATTTCACCTGGAAATAACCTTTTCTCACTTTCTAAATTCCTCTAAGAAGCAGAACGTGCAGTAATTCTATCTTCTAATGTCCCTCTATAAAATGCTCTGGACTCTGTCCCTCTCCCCCACCTGGTAGTAATGGGACAAAACCTAGGGAAGCTTAAGACAACCTTCAGTGTAACAATAAGACCTGATCTGCAACTTTACACTGTATAAATGTGCAAGAAGTTGCTTCATTTTGCCACATGATAACGAGCAGCCTGCCATGGTCTCCTAAAGGATTTGTCATCTGGCAAACATAAGAAGCATAAGCATCCCACATGGGAAAAGTCCTCTAGCGAACAGACATGGTCATGAGTTTTTCAAAGTATTCAAGCACTGAATTACCACACCTTCACTACATTTAAATTTTTTTCGCAAATTTGCAGATTAGAAAATCTAATTCCTAATTTTTTTAGAAAGTCTAATTTTACTTAGGATTATAAACATACCCAGAATTTCAACACTTTTCTTGCATTCTCTATTTATAGACTTTTAAAGATCTAAAGACAAAAAGAGGGATTTTAAGTGACCAAAATTGCTCAACCTACATAATCATTCTTCCTTTCTTACAGATTTGCAGTTCACAAACACATTTCCAGGTTTTTACCTTTCATCCTAAATCAGGAATGGAAATCACAGTACCAGTTTTGACAGAAAGAGGGTACAGCCTTTCCAGTTTTATTACAAACTGTTAAATTACAAATAATAAAAGAAAATTCACAATAAAGGACAGTTAAGCCCAGTTTGTGGAAGATGCCATACAGAGTTTATGCTTGGAAAATTAGGGAATATGGGC